>CM056997.1:149824056-150181556 GCA_029891345.1 Dryococelus australis | reverse complement strand
TTACTTGACTGGCCAACTAGAATTCTGCGAATCCAGTACTGTAAGTCTGTGATTATCATGTATCAGATAGATCAAGTTTTTTGCTCATGAGTTATGAAAACCAACTAGTCATAAAATATTTTCGCGAAATTAGGGCGTCCCTACCTATCATATAACCTATCACAAGTTTTTATAACGGTAATAAATTGAAAGTAACTTGGTTTTTGTTTAAAATGAACTTTTTAGTTTGTTTTTGAGACACCCTCTACCGGTGGGTATTGGGTACTTCAAACGTGACTCACTCATCCTGCTTATACATTTTAATCTATACCCTAACGGCAGCGGGGCCTCGACTTAATAATTTTCCCTCTTTGGGCCCAATTACAAATTCTTTCTAGCTCTGATATTAATTCAATGTTTGCATTCGTATCACACAAGAGTAAGTAGTCACAGTTTAGGTAAGTTTTCATTAAGCAACGCGTAGTTCACTGATTGGCCTTTCACTAAATATACATTCACACGTTTGAGTACATTCAAATCCAATACACACGCTCTCATTAAAATTTGCTCATAAAAACTCTACCATATATTCCGTGCCCCAATTATACATACATCGGACACAATAAACTCACAGCCTTTGTGATATCAAAACACTTCGCTCTCCTAACCATTACGCTGAGGTTATTAAAATTATTAATAATAATTTACGTGAGCCATCCGGTGACTGTTAGTTGTGTGTGTTCGGCCAATTCTACGCAAGCAATATGTTCGCAGATAGCATATGACTCGTGGAAACTTCGCCGGGATAAGCTAAGCGACGTTGAAATTACGTAGTCTCCATACCTGTAGTTTAACTCGCTTTCGGCGTGAACGGGCGAGACCAACTGCGAGAAACAGGCCACCCCTCGGGTTCAGCGACGTCGCAAAACGCGCCGCGCCGGCACACAATAGCTGTTTGACACGCCGCTCAGAAACTTCCCACTGGACCAGGCGAACACGCTGCTCCAACGTACTTCTAACCAGTCAGGAATAGCCCTCACCCCAGGACTACGTAACATCATTCTGACCACACGTCTTCATATTGTAGTGAACCAGCCGCCCCTCCATACTAAGAAACTCAGTAAACATGCGGCAAGGTCGTTTACAAAACCCCGCGCATATATAAGGGGCCTCCAGGGCGCCTTCCGCCCTCACACAGACACACACACACACTTTCTCTCTCTCTCTCTCTCACACACTCACGACGAGCCATCGCGCTGCACTCCAGGTTGCTGTCGCCCGACGGAGGTGTCGAGGCGCAGAACACCAGAGGGCTGCGATCCAGGGGCGAGTCCAAGGAAGGCATCACGATTACCGCCTTCCAGACTTGGGCTAGAGGAGCTCTGCCCGTTCGCCATATTTAAACAGTGGTGCAAGTCTAGGTCGGGAGAATCTACAACGATTCTTAACGTCACTAGCGCGAGCATTGCACATAAGGCTATGGACTCTATTCAGAAGGTTCACTATTAGTCTGAAGTAAATATAGTAACGTAATAATAGAGTTCTGTATTGTGTTAATCAGATGGTAATTCCAGTAACAAGATTGTTGTATACTTTGAGATCAAGAAATTCTGTAGTGTTTTATAATAAACTGCGTAGCCTACATTATTTGAACTCTAAGCTATAACACCCCCCCCCCCCCGTAACAGTGCCTTGAGAAATATGGTGTATTGTACTCAAGTAGATTAGCATTGTACAGAAGTAAGTATTAAACTCAACAGAGCAGCGTTACAATATGCACCATCACGTAATAGCGATTAAAGTTACGTAAACTTTGTAGGCGCGCTTTGCAAAACAGCAATTAATCACACGCAGCTAAACAGGCGGTAACGGGAGGACTAAGACTTGTTACTAAAATCATTAACATTCCCGTATCCCAACGTCTCGTGAGGCACATCGCCGACGGGTTCCAGTTCGTCCCAAGCCGACCCATACGCCGCGCTGGGGGATCAGCTGTTGGCGTCCAGCCACCCTCACGTGTGACTGGCCGCGGCGGCTACTGCACGCGCAAACCACACACGTCACGCCGGCCCGTATACAAGCAGCGTACTCACGCAGAGACTCTCGTTTGCAACGACACGTCAAACATTATTATTGATATAAAATACATGTTAAAATATAAATGTAAACGCCAAAATATTTTATAATTAATAAAAAATATTAACACGTATTTGCTAATCAATAAATCATACGGTGTGCATACAGGTATGCTTAAAATTGATATATAATAAAAGTACAAAGCAGACATGGCTTAACCCAAACACAGCGTTGCTAACCTATGACAGAAGCAACCCGGCGCAAAATGTCACTGTGACGACCTATTCGTCACATTTTCCTTATAAATTATAATATTCCATTTCTAATAAGTGTGAATAAAACTGGGCGAAAATAGGTGGGTTGGTAATGACACGTAAGTAATAGTTCTTATACAAAACTTTATTAAATTGCGTGTGCACGTATGAGGCACCTCATCCCTCTGGTGTAATTTTCTAGAATTTGGTGAAGCTTTATTTGCATGAGGCGGAGGAATATTCTGGAAGTAGAACTGTAGATTTATCAGACCTATTTTAATTTAAGGTTTCAGATGCTGCAAAAAATATATAATGCGTGCTGTACTTACTCGACAGAACACTTGTTTCGTTGTCACAACCAATGAGCAATATCCTATTTGTTCAGCTACAGCCACATGAACCCATTATAACATAGACCAGTAAGACTGTTTGCGAATCATTTACCCACAGGTTAGTTCATTGGGCATTAAGCTTCGCAATGTGCATTGCAGACCAACAACTACCTGCACGTGTGTAATGCACACAGTTGTGTACACTGGTTCTGAATGAGTTAGCAGGGCTTCAGAAAAGTTAGATGTAATCGTGTATGGACTGTACATAGGGACCGGTGTTTTTCGCGAAAATATTTATAGTGTTACTACACCTCAAAATCCTACGTCCATAGTCACAACTTTATTTGGTTATTGGCCAGGTGTCTACATGAGAAGGCACGTTTTTATTTAAATGGGCGAACCAGTCGTTATAAACTACCCACTCCAATACTAAACGTACGTGATCAATGGACAGACACTTGAGGCGCGTGATTTTTAAAATCATCCAACCTCTAAAGTGCATATGAACTTAAGGGTTTTGTAGTACAACTGGTCCTGAAAATTTTTCGCGAAAAACAACTATCTCTAACTACGGGCATATTATCTGGCAGCAACGACAACCTCGAATTTAATCGTCTACACCATAGAGTACATAACAATACAGAGGTGAAATACCCGCTTATTCCACGATCTCCAGAAGCACATGCCAGCAAGATGGCGACACTAGCCACCAACATGAAGGAACGGCGTTCGTCAATCGGCGCCTGGTTTCTTAGTTGCCAGGCGGCAGACCAGCCAATAGAGCAACTTTCTCAGCACGCAGTAGCCAATCAGATACGTAGCTCTCTCCCAGATCCTCGTGCAACCAATCAGAGAATGGGTACGCCCAAATAAAAGGAACATCATCGCCATTTAGTTTATGTGGTATTTTTTGCCCTGTCTCTACACACAGTACTAAAGAAACACATTATCTATTCGCGTGTGTATTTTCACTTACAGCCGTCCTATTGGTTCGAATTACTACTGACGTCATTGACTAGCCGTCAACCAATGAGCAAGTGAGTTGACTGGGTCCCATTTACAATGACTTGCAACGTATAACACGATGTAGAGTACATCATGTCAGTTATGATAACAAAACAAAATTAAATTTTTTGTTCCCGAAATTGACGACTTGTGTTGCATGACGTGTATATAAGACGATCATAAATGTTAGAGATAAGTAGAGACACCAGTTTATCCGTGAAAACATTTCAGGACAAGTTGTGCTCCAACGCACTTTAGTTCAGAACCACTTTCGTAATTGGTTCATTTGCAATTTTACGAGTCTTATCTGTCTGCTAGCAAATTACACACGGTCAGAATTGGAGATACTCAATTATGATTGGCTCACTCATGCAGCAGACTGTCTTCACACAAAGGCAAGCGGCCCATCGTGCAATGAAGACTACAAGGATTTACATAGGTTATTTAAGTCTAGCGTTCACGTAAATAATTTTGCAAAAACAGGTGGCCCTCTAAATACGAAATAGATAGACTACCAATAATTTCGCGGATTGATGTGGCAGCAGGCTTAGACTTGACAGTCTTCTACACACTCGAGACAATATCTCTTGCTTATTGGTAGCTGCGATCATGTGGGGCCTTAGTACAGCACTGTTCAACACTCACTCACACTACTGCTTCCTGATTACCACTGGCTCGCAGTTAAAAGTAGCGTGTATAAAGAACTGAGTAGTAGTACTGAACATTAGTAGTAGAAAAGAACAAGTGTTTGAAGTCTACCTCGAGACCGAACGAATTCGCGAAATATTCGGTGCTCTAGCAGTGGAAGTATATCCGTGCCAGTTTTGCCTTCAAGGGCAAAGAAATTGCCATAAAACCACTGCCCGAGCTAGATTTGATCAAAGAGTAGCTAATTACACAGAAACGAAATGGAGTGGCGGTTCCTTTGATGTGGCCCTACCCATTCTCTGATTGGCTGCACGAAGTTCTGGCATCGAGCCTGAGTCTTCATTGGTCAATGCGTGTTGCGGAAGGTTTCCTACCGGCTGAGTTGCCATGTGGAGGTGGGAGGGGGTGGGGGTTTTCCGAGTCCTCCCGATCGCCTTTAATTTTTTACACTTTCTCATTCCTTCCTGGATGTCCCTTCTTCGTGCTCTTGCATTCTGTGTTGAGGGATTCCTCGTCCCCATCCCCAATACCCTGTGCCCTCTCACCCGAGGTTTTCTCATAGTTCTCCCATTGTCTCGCTCTCTCTCGTTCGTCCCATCCCCTGTGCCCTCCCACCCTCCCGCTCTTGTATTTCGTGCCCTCCTCCATCACCTGTGAACATCGTCTGCTGTAGGCAACCATCTTTAACGACAGCCCGACAGTGAACATTCCTGCTATCCTAAGAGCAACTTGAAAAATTATTTATTGTATTATTTTAGGAACTTGTTTTAACTATATTTTTTTGTAACAGATTGCTCGGTTACTTCGTGGGGTACAAAACAAATATTGTGTAGAACTCCTTTAGTGGCTTTATTTGTACTTTGTATTCAGTACTTTTCCAAGTGTGTTAATAATTACCTTGACATAAAAATTTTGTAAGTAAAGGTCACTGTCTATATTGAAATTTGAGCATGGAACAAAAATCTATCCGTTTTTCACATTCTCTTACAAATTTTCTTATTTAATTTATTTACTATCTTTTTATTTGTAAGTATTTGATAGTATTGTATTTGACAGATTTTCTCTACATTAAACTTAATTTTTATTTTTTAGTATTATGCCTCTCGTAAGAAATATAATTCCTGCCAGATGTCCAATATGGCATCTCGGTTTGTTTCTTCCGCCCGTCCTCCTCCTGAACTGTCGAGACAATGCTGAAGAGATACACACCTCGTAAGGTAGTTTTCCCATCCGTTTATGGATTTTTCACCGCTATGTACGTGAATTTTACTCCACAGTGCTGTAATTATACCATACAACGTCGGGTAGCTTGTATGAGTAAACAACAAAATTAATTTTAATGTAAAAATATATAAAATAAAATAACCAATTAGCTACAAATGGACGTGGAGATCCACACGTCAAGGATATTTCACCATCCATGTATGAGATTTTCCATTATCATGTACATGAATTTTACTCTAGAGTGCGGCATTTTTATCTTACACGTAAAGAAAACGATGTTTCCCACACAAGTTTGTGAATACTACCTAAGAGAAATACCTTCAATTTTCCCATTATTTTTAAAGTGCCGGATTCTCGTTCGACACAATTTTGCGCAAGACAGGGCTGGAATTGGACCTCTTTTTCAAGTATGATATGCATTTATTTATTGAGGCTGGTTTCCGGGGAGGGGTGGCTCAGTGCATCAGGCGTCTTGTGGTGGCGAACAACAAGGAAGTACTCACCACTTATGATGACAGTAGGCCATCTACAGACCTCCAGTATGTAGATGCGAATAACTTGTAAGGATGGGCAATGTCCCTGCCACTGCCATACGACGGTTTATAACGGGCCGGCATGGCTATCGATGTTATGTCCATGCCGGACGACGACAATATTTTCTACATACTGGAGGTAGATGTAGAATACCCTGCCACACTCTACGAGGATCACAACGACCTTCCATTCCTGCCGGTGAACGAGTGTCCCCGGGGTCCAAACAAAGCGAGATCATGACCACCCTTGCAGAGAAGACAAATTACATTGCACATTATGTTACCCACCATCAGACATTTTGTCATCGGTAAAGGCTGAAGGCTATAGATCGAGTCCTTCAATTCAACCAGCTGTGCTTAAGTCTTATATTTAACTGAAAATGTAGAAACATCAGGCAGCCACGAACGCATTCGAAAAGGACTTTTACAAGCTGATGAACAATGCTATGTACTGTAACCTCATGGAATTTGAGCACAAATATCAGCATATGGAACTTGGACGCACAAAACTGCATGCGAATAATCTTATATCAAAACAGGCCTTCACATGTAGAACAAAATTGGACCATGAAAACAATATATTCGATAAGCCCACCTTTCAAAGACTCTCATGTAATGCTTCCACTACGATGCAATGCGGGCACGGTACAGCGATTATATGAGCCTGATCTATACAGACACCGATTTGTTTGTGATAGAGAATGCCTGCCCCGATTTCTACAGACACCTCGCCTCAGACCCGGCACTTATGGCTGTGTTCGACACCAGAGCCTACCACCCACTCATCCCTGCTACTTGCCCACCAATGCAAATATGATTGGCAAATTCAAGCATGAGTGCGGAGAAAATGATTGAGTTTGTCAGGCTGAGGGCGAAGCTGTATGGATACAAGTGTAAGGACAAAGTAGTGAAGCGAGCTAAAGGGACTCAGAAGAGTATCGTACAAAGTAACATCACCATAGACGATTATAAATGCATATTATTGAATCAGCAAGTAATGAAATTAGGGGTCACCAGCATTAGGTCGTACCATCACAACATATATTCTGAATGTACAAACAAACATGATATTTCGTGGATGGATGACAAATATAAGATTATGGACGAGGACATTCATACTATACCTTATGGCTATCATGAATAATAATGTACTGGACGATAAATACAAAATTCTTGATGATGCCTTTCATATCGTCCCTTATGGATATCATTAATAATAATGTCCTGTACACACACCTCTGCGGCAGGCATGTATCATATACATGTATGTCCCCAAAAGCGTGAATGGGGTCGGAATGCAAAGTAGGAGGCAGTTCCTCGCCCCAGGATCGTCGAAGCTGAAGTGCTTCCATTCCCTTCTACCACAACAAATGATATGTGTGTTGATTTATTCATATTATGTGTTTTTTCGCATACTCTAGCAAATGCAAGACCTATATTCATCTTGCCAGGTATGCTGTCTGGCAGCATGCTGTAGCCCGTGCAAGAGACAACCTTATCTTGTCAGGTGTGTTACCAGTATTTCCTACTGCATGAATGTACTGTTTTTTCCAACAGCATTCTGTAGCATGAGCCAGAATCGTATTTATCTTGTCAGGAGTGTTGATGCTGATGGATGGTGGTACTGATGAATGGTAGCATGCTGTAGCCCATGTAAGAGGTATACATATTTTGTCAGGCTTGTTACCGGCATGTTGTGACGTATACTAGTTCACATTCTGCAATCATTCATGTATGCACTTTCACATGATATTTGTCATCATCTATGCTCGCTTTTCGACCTGGGTTTGTGAATGTGAAATTGTATTCATATCATAGTATCACGGTAGTAACTAGTGATCTCTTCGTACTTACTTTTATTCGCTATGTACTGTGCGGTCCCCCATTTTCTCTTGCTATATAATATACTGTACTCTTCCCTTTGCTGTAGCCTTTCTCTGCATTCCTTTGTCTGCTTTGATTTTCTTTGAGGTGAGTCATCTTCCCTTACACAGTTGTAAAATGCCAGTTCACTATGCTTGTGGCACTATTGGTGTTTTGTTTCCCTAATATGCATACATGTGTACAACTTCTTTGTGTATAAGGAAGGAAAAATAAGTTCTGGTGGTGTCTTCGGCTAGCATAGTGTACTGCCCAGTCCCAAGCCCACGACCACTCTCATGGTTATATCACGCAAGCAGTTAAGTTCGAGGGCAACATTGCGAGGGCAGTGAGTGTGTGTGTGAGAGAGAGGGGGGCAGGGTGTGTGAACTTCCCAGTCTGCAAGCAGCGAGGTAATGTATGTAGAGTCCGTTATACCTTAGGGTGATGTTGAGCAGGGCAGGAGGGGAAGGGCTTGGGAGGAGAGAGAGAGAGAGAGAGAGAGAGAGAGAGAGAGAGAGAGAGAGAGAGAGAGAGAGAGAGAATTGACAGGAGAGGCAGGAAGGAGACTGGGAGATTGTGGAGACGAGAGAAAGAGAGAATGGGAGAACTTTAAGGAAGCCTCAGGGGTGGGCAGGCACAGGGAATTGGGAATGGGACAAGGAAACCATTAACATGGAATGAAGGAGCACGAAGTAGGGACATCCAGGAAGGAATGAGAGAGTATGAGAAAATAAATATTAGGAGGACTCAGAGGAAACCCTCCAGAGGTAGGAATGAATGAGAGTGAGAGACCATAATGGCGATCAGGATGACTCGGGAAAAACTCCACACATGGACTGCAAGAGCATGAAGTGCTGACATCCCACACAGAATGCAAGAGTGTGAAATGGCTGCATTCGATAGGAAAGAATGAGAGAGAATGAGAAAATAAAGTAGATCGGGAGGACTCGGAGAAAACCATCCCCAACTCGAATGCAAGAGCATGAAGTTGAGACATCGAGAATGGAGAAGAGGTAGCAGGAGGATTCTGAGAACATACCCACCAAGGGATAGAATGTGGGAGATGGAAGCGAATGGGATCACCTGGATAAAACTCCCAAGAAAATGCAAGAGCATGAAGTCGACATGCCCAATATGACCACCATTGGCGTGGAATGGCAAAGCGGGAGGGAAAAAGAGAAATTATGAGGGAACAAGGGAAATATAACCATGTGACATCATTCAAGATGGTTGTCAGCCGTCCCCTCGTCGCCATCCTCAACCTTCGATCGCGTGAACCGCTATTTTCCTACTACTCTTCTGTATTCTCAATTATTCGGCGACTCTGGCATAGTTCTGAAAATGTTGGGTCTGTGATGAAGAACCTGAATTTCAGATTACCGCGTTATTTACACAATTATTTCATTACAGATGCAAGAATATTTTTAACTATACTGTCATAGTGTACAAAACTGTGTACATTATATGAGGTATTAAGAAAATACTGTTCTAAAATAACCATTTATAATGTTATTTCTTTAACCATACATCATTTATCCCACAACTTCACAAATTTGTCTAAATATTGTACACACATGTGACAAAAATTACGATTTAAATATTAGTTTATCGATAATACTACTAAAAAGTATATAATTAATTAACATTTTGTCACTTAACAATAGTATTTCTGTGATATTTACTTTGTTAAGGTCAAAATGTATCAGATAGAGCAAGCGTATACATTTGTTCTGCACCTTTTCTGGCTTTAACTTATTTCTAAGTAAAAAAGGGCAAGTCATCGCTGTTAATGAACGTCTCATTTAAGGTGAGGATACACAAGCGCAGCTGCAATGTTTTTCATTCCCCTCAGCATTCCCTTAAAAAATCACTCGCTGGCCTGAAGAAAAACTTATCTGTAGGGCCAACTGTTTTCCGCGAAAAGATTCCACGAGACTTTTTACCGGAAAACACGTTAGTTCAGAAGCGATTTCGTGGTTGGACGGTTTTAACTCTCTCGCATCTGAGATGTCTGCCAGCCAACCTCGGAAGTTCTTTGCCGGAGTAACTTATTTCTGATAGGCCCAGTCCAACAAGAGAACATATCGTCATACAGACACCCGTCCAATAGTGTAAGTATACCTGCGTGAGTGCTTGTAGAATGTTGATATATATCCTGCACACTAATCTTTTCGCGAGAAACAGGTGGCCTTACTTATCAGTAATAAACCCACCACAGAGCATCGCAGTTGGGTCCATTAACCAATCTTCGCCAGGTATCAGCTACGGATTAGGCTTATCGACACGGAGCTATTACGGCTGGATATTCCAATAAGGTATTGACTTTTGGGAATAATTAACCTTGAAATAAATCCATTAAACACGATTACTTATCACCAATAAAACCAGGCATTAGTGATACCATCTGTCACTAGAAATAAATACTCTCTAGGACATTTTTCGCAAATTTACCACTTCATTGTACAAGGCGTATATAGCAAGTGCAGATGATGATTTTTTCTCTTACACACGTTGTAACTTTCCTACATTAGTTTAAGAAAGAGCGAGTCACGTAGCAAAATCCTAAACTGTTAAAAGTAATTTATATATTTGCTACATCATGTATAGTAAATTTTTCTTGCTGTGTATAGGATAAGGGAAAACTTCCACTAGACTTGGGGAAGTTTTCAAATAAAAAAGTAGATGTTGAACAACTGCAAGTGAAGCTATGGTGGTTTCTGATCTGAACCATATTTGGTTGTTTCCGAAATAACATCTCAATCACTAAAACGTGGGTCTGAAATGGCGTTGGTTTCTCACCGTGTACAGCACTGGTAATTACTTTATTTACTTCGCAGTGGGCCAGACGTAAACTTAGCCATTCATACTCCCTGATCAGAGTCGTAAACGAAATTCACAAGAAGGTTACATATTTGTAGATAGTGCTGTACACAGCAGGGCTCAGTGTACAATCACCTTCACTGCGTTATTACTAAGGCCAGGTGTTTTTCGCGAAAGAATTTCAAAATCAGCATTAATCGAAAACAATTTGTTCATGTGCACTGTCATGGTTGGACGATTTTAAATGTCACGTGCCTCAAGTGTGTGTCCGCGAATCATGGACGTTCAGTATCGGAATACTTTATTACGATTTCCCCAGTCAAATAAGAACATGTATTCTCACGTAGACACCTGGTAAAGTGCACCTGTTTTCCGCGAAAATATTTCTGGCCAAGTTGCGTTCTAACGTACTTTACATCCGAACCACTTTCGTGATTGGATCATTTGAATTGTTACGCATTTTATCTCTCTGCCCGTAAATCAAGGGCGGTCAGTATAGGAGAAACTTAATACTAATTGTCTCACTCATTGAACAAACCGTCTCCACACAAAGACGACTGTCCAATAGCCAAACGAAGACTGCAAATGTGTACATACAATATTGAAGTCTAGCCACTGCGTGAATCGCTAAAAACATGAATTTGTCGTTGGGGACGTAAATTATAGAAGTCTAGCATTTTCATAAATAATTTCGCCAAAAAAAAAACACCCGTCCGTAGTTATGACTAGGAACAGGTGATTTTCGCTAAAATATTCATGGTCATGCTATACATCAACATCTTACGTACACAACGACAACTTAGTTTGGTTATTGGCCGCGTGTCTACGTGGGAAGACATGTTCTTATTTGACTGGGCCAAACATAATAAAGTACTCCGATACAGAACGTCCGTGATTCGCGGACAGATATATGAGGCACGTGACCAACCACGAAAGTGTATATGCACTAAAGTGTTTTGGAGTACAATTAGTCCTGAAAACTTTATCGCGAAAAACACCGGTCTCTAGTTAAAGACTTGTTCATAATACTATAGCAGAGCCTAAAGCTTTCAGTTCGTTGATTACGGTAAAGAGAAAACTGCTTGTCGGCCTAAATTAAAGCATGTCTCAAAAAGATTTTCATTGACGACATCAAAAACCGTAAATAAAAGTGTCTGAACCTGATATTGACGAGAAAACCTACCATATCGTGTTATAAAACGGCTGCAGCTTTAGCTGCACAGTCCTCTACAGACTCGGGCAGAAATAACATGTTCATTGGTGACCGCCACGGGCAGGACTCTGTTTTCGCCTATTTTTAATTTTCTCTTTGCAACCTGCAACCGCAAGTAAGTGGGTCTAAAAGGGTTCAAGGCTGTTGTTTGTTAAAGCTTGGTTGATGCAGTTTTGTAATTGTATAAGTTTGAGTGTGTTCTGCCTTCATTTGGCATTAGCATGCCTGATAATGTAATATCTACATATTATAACCAGCAGTGAACAAAGATCCTGTTATGAACAAGACAACCGACGCAGAAACACTTAAGATTCCTTGCCGTCTCTGTAGTGGGTAGAACATACAAAATATTCCAATGCCTTCATTAATAATAACTTACACTTCAGGCAGGTCACACGCTCGCCATTTGAAAAACAGCTCTATTGAATTAATATGTCAACAAAACTAAATGTATTATACGGAAGATTTAATAAATAATATTTTAAGCAGTTTGACATAGAAACTCAATTCAATGTAATCCCCAAAATTTAGGTTTTTATTCTGAACCATTTAGGGATATCTAGGTATTAGATATTTAAATAGAATGTAATTTTTAGTTAAATATTTAAAATTAAAACAATATCTTGCCACCTTTCTTATAGACTGGTGACGGTAAACTGAGCACTTTTGAAAGCCTCTCGTAATAGCTGCTTGTATGCACATTGTTTATTCTTCCACAATATTATGTATGTACAATTAGATTTGCAATGGATCTGTTCACTTTGTTCATACGTCAGTCAAGTGAAGCTGTGAGATTATTATGAAAGCAAATATTGAGCAAATTTCCTCTTACTCTTATAGCCATTAAAAAACCAGAAAACAAATGGAATCACTTCAATATCCACAAACGTATAGGTAAACGAAATACTGTTTTATTTCAGCTTTAAGACGTGGAATTACTTTCCCTCCTGTTGTTAAGAAATTTACTGGGTCTATGCCAGCCACTGTGTCCGTTTCTACAGTTAAGAGCAGTGACATTCCTCACAGTCGCTTCATTAACCGTGAACAGTCTACACATGCATTTTACGGGGATACGGGTGTTGATTTTTACATGAGATTAAAGAAAACACAAATACAGTTAATTAAATTTCATTAATGGCTAATATTTATCTTCTGAATTATTAATTAGTTCGAAAAAGCTTGTTGTGTCTCATACCTCTGGCGTATTCGGAAGTTGAACAAATGAACTGAAGTCATTAATTCGGACAAGCTGTAACTAATAAAACTTGATAATAATGTATATTCAGCCTGAATAATTGAAAATTATCGCTATATGGCACCTGACACTATCAGTACCATTATTTATTTATGAAAACTGAAAGTCTAACGCATCTTGCAGTAGTATGGTGGAAATGATGCACTCCAATATATTTTGAAACTGAGCATTTGAGGCGATGCTTCTTTTTCCCCACTCTACATGTACAACTTTCACTACTCTAGGTAAAATACCATCCTTACGATGGGCAGCCATAACTAAGATTTTATCTTAAATTTGAAACCAGAATAAAATTACGTTGGACTGCAATGGAAGTTAAACCAAGGGTCTTTGTCAAACAGGAAATAGCCCTACCTCTCTGGAAAACTCATTTAATCTTATCAATTAAAGTGAAACATAATTAATAAAACCCTTAGCTATGACAGTAAAATGTTGTGGTATGGCCAAAAGCCAAATAAATTTACTTAAATGTCTGCTACTATATACATTTAAAACTTGCATAGATAATATTACTTAGTAATAAATAAACATGAATATAATAAACATATTATAATAATTATCATATATTTAAAGGGTATCAGTCACTGTTTTGGTCATTTCCATGTTATAAAGGTTTCGAATAATTCAGTTGTAGAGCTATCAGTTGGTGTTAAAACGGCATCATTCCGCTGCATCCTTTAGCATATGGGAGTTGGATGAAATTTACGTTAGTTGTTAAAACGGCATCAGTCCAGGACTGATGCCTTATGCATGTATGTGACGGTGTTAATATACCGTATTCGTATATTTGGTGGAATTTAAAGCATTTTGGCATGTTTTCAGATGCAAGAAGAAATATTTGGAAAAGATTGGGGAAGATAACTGCATAGATGTCTTCACAAAGATCCATGACATTCCCACTAAGAATGAGCAGGACATTTTTCTCCAGGGACTCATAGACATACAAGATATTAAGCGAAGATATGCAAGGAAGGAATCGCCACGGGTAAACACAGCCAATTTTCTGATAGGCAGTTCACAGGTCAATGCAAGTTTAAAATTTTCGTTTCTGATTTTGGTGCAACGACCTAAAGGTTTAGAAGAATTACGAAGCTTAAACAAGCACGGAAAAACCCCATAAGACAAAAGGGGCAAGTTTGTTTGCTATAGCCTTCCTCGTGCTACTAATCTCAAAGTGAGGGAACCTATTGAGTCATTCCCATTGAAAGAGTCACATTATTGTGGGAAAAAGATGTATTACTTGAGTGCTGACTTAGAATTAAGAACAATTCTTAAATCATACCTTGAAAAGTATGCTGAGAAAGTAAGCTATTCCTTTTACCGGTTATTTTACAGAGAGAATTTCAACTATAAGTTTGGTAGGCCCCAGGTTGACACGTGATGCACTTGTGAGGAGCTTAAGTTGAAAATCAAATCACTCCATCTAAATGAGGTGGCCAAACATACAGCAGTGGCCGAGTTAATGGTCCATACCCACAGGACTAGGAAATTCTATTCCGCATTAAAAATTTTAACAATCACAAGAGGCTAAGGAAGAAGGCAATGTGATCTCTTTATCATTTGATTTCATGCAAAATATTTTTTTTTACCTAAAGTACCAGTTCAGGAATTGTTTTACCTCCGCCAGTTAACTGTCAATGTATTTTCCATCACGGATATTAAGGCTAGATAGAACCAGTTCCTTTTCTGTATACCATAAAGGTGGAGGTCAAAAAATTCCTGATGAATTCTGTTCGTATTTACATGACTATGTAAAGCACAAATCACTGAACTTCGTATATTTTCTGACAACTGTGCTGCACAGAATAAAAACCAGGTCCTTATAAGGTATCCTCTTTCACTAACTGATTCCGGTAGATTAAAAAAATCCAGCACGTATTCGCTGTCAGAGGCCATATCTTTTTGTCACGTGCCAAGAATTTCGGAGTTATTTCGAAAAGATTACGAGATATGATAGATATTTCAGCATTTATGAAATAATAGAGCACATTATTAAATGTAGCAGCCAAGCAAAATTCATTGTTAAAGAAGTTAAATCACCGGAAATGACTTCAAGCAGTAGTGGCAAACGTACTATAAAAAGAATGCAATTTAAGAAGAAAGCAAACACAAACCAAGCGATGAAAGGGTAATATTTGGCATTAGTGGCCTCTATAATTTTGTGTACAGACATGACATGAAAGGTTACATTACAGCATATGCAACATTTAACGGTCTGATTCCACATACATTTTTAATGCTTCTTGGAAATGGGCTCGTCGTTCATCCAGACAGACTTGCATATAAAGGAGGTAAAAGTTCCCATCAAGGTATCAAAGATTACAGATTTACAAAAAGTTATGAAGTATGTTCCTAGTGAACACGTGGAGTTTTATGAGGACAGTTCTTGGGTGGCCAGTGAATAACACCATTGTACATGAGTAAAATCATCGTGCCTTCGAAATTTGTTGGATAAGAGGAATAGACGTATATAAGGAGAAATGGACAACATGTATTAATAATGTTTGCTTTATATTGTTTCACTGTATATCTATATATATGTAAATATATTACGTATAGTAAGTTACATAATTATAAAAGCTCTAAACTAACCAGTAAAATATCTGTTCGAAGAACAATAAAATATTTTTACTAAAATTTTATAATTATTTCATTGGAAGAAAGGGTGTATTTTGTTAAAAAGCCATCAGTCCTCAAAACAAAAACAATTTATAACAAAGTAATTACAAAAAAATACTATAATAAATTTACTGTATCAGAATGGTGCTCTGCATACACACAACCAGCAGAAAACACTTTTAACCTACCACATGCAAAAACTATGAGTTTATTTTTTTATTTCCCAGAACTTTGCTAATTGTGACTAAAGACCTTTTAACAAATTAGGATTCAATTATTTAAATTATATAAGTGTTGTACGAAGCGTGGAAATAAAATTGCATTAATAAATGTGAGAAATTAGCGTAGGGCCCAAAACTAACCCGAAATTTACATTCTCTTAAAATTGTATGACAGTTCACAATTACGTGAAAAATACTACACAATTATTATAGCTGTGCACAATTCCAACTCATTCTCCCGTTACACTCGACCACGTGGAATGAAGCAGCCAATTTACTTAATGTACACTATCGGCTATAAGTTTCGTAGGACGCTTCGTATGAGCGGAGGTCCGATGACGTAGGTGCAACTAACATATATGTGCATGTCTCCTACCTTGATACTAAAATATAACGGGAAATGCTAGGGTATGTAGTATGGCCATCTGTTTTTGGCAGAAAGATTTGTGTGCAGGATATATATCAACATTCTACGAGCACACAAGCAGATATCCTTTGGCTATTGGTTGGGTGTCTGTGTAAGGATACATTCTCTATATAATAGGGTCCGCGGTGGTGTAGTGGTTAGACTGCTCGCCTCCCGTCTAGGCGAACCGGGGTTGATTCCCGGCGAGGTCGCTCTCTGATATTCGCATGTGCGAATCGTGCCAGAAGATGCCGGTGGTCTGCGGATTTTCTAGGGGATCTCCCATTTCCCCATCCTTTCATTGCGGTAGTGATGCATACCCACATCCCTTCACACTCATCTACTCTCAAGCCCTCGACGTTAAGAGCCAACCAAATCTCTTCAGTCACTCTCTATTTGTATAGGCTTGTCAGAATTGTCACTCCGGAAATAACCTTCCGTGAATGATTGGCAGGCACCTCAGACGCGGGAGAGTTAAAATAATCAGAACACGAAATTGTTTAAATACCGTGTTTCTCACTACAGCTAGTCGAAAAATATTTTCGCGAAAAATAGACGGTCATAGTCTCTTCTACACAGTAAGAAATGTCGCGAGTTCATGTGATGGTCAGGCCAAACATGACATTAGTGTATATAACACAGGAGCTCTCATTAGTAGTATTGCCTGTACCTCCGTGATGATCACTTTATCCTGAGTACTAGGTTGTACGTGACTATATATGTATCTCTATACAAGTGAGTAATCGTAACAGGGGGGTTTCAGATAGCCGGAGAGCATAATCAGCCTAAGTGCCATTTGATTAACCTCGTCGGAAGGGGTCTCTCCGAAAGGGAAATCTATTGTCGGCAACCTTTAACCTAAGGAAACAGATTATCCCCCATACGCCATATCCCAAGGGAGGTATGTTGTGATTCGCTGCTGTGTCCCCCACCCCTTCTGAGATGTGTTGTGATTGGCTGTTACTTGTGGAGGTAATCGTTTGGTGGACTAAACGAACCAGCAACATTTGCGGGACTTTGAAATTTTTCGAGGGTGTGTGGTAAATCCTCGATTCGAGACCCTTATAACATAATTAGGCGTGATTACATAGTGAGTAGTTTCATAATTGGTAATTAGTAATTACCTCAAGAGTAAGTAAAGATAGTAAGTACACATTTTAACCCATTTCTGCCGAAAGACTACTATAGAGTTTAAATGGATAGGAGTAAGAGGGATTGAGGAGACAGTCCTTAGTTTTAGTCCTATCGAGGGTAATTAGATTTTAATCGATTAATGAGTAATTAGGCATACACACATAGTGATTAATTGAATAACAAATAATAAGGTTAACAAATAATTGCATAATGAATAAGTACCGAGAATAAGTACATGTACCAAGACTAAGTACACAGTAATTACACATCCTACCCCGACTACTGCTCACTCGTAACTGAGCTGTGAATTGTCAATGTGTTTGTGATGTACATTCGCTATTTTGATTGCTATCGATTCCTGCCATGTGTAAGTGAAACATAAATACATTTACGCCGAACCACTTTCCAGTCCGAACACCATCGAGGGTGGTAAACATAAATATAGTTATACGCACATAAACCTTGCCTTTTTTCCGTCGAGGATAATTGAAATGTAAATACATTTATACCGAACCAGTTCTCGGTTCGAACTCCATCGAGGGTAAGGAAAACATAAATATGTTTATACTGACCTAAGCATTGCTTCGATTCCCGGCGAGGGTAAGCAAAGCTTAACAACATTTGTATTGGGTTTGTTATTGGTTCGAATCCCACCAAGGTTAAAACACATTTACATTTATTATGAGATATACCTTACTTCGACATCCTGGTGGGGGTAAATGCATGTATACCGATACACTAATTGCATATCGAGAGTAAATACACAAAGATATAGGGAGCGACAACACATCCGACAACTAGTAGCATGGATGCAGACGAAATATAAAACACTAATAATCTTTGTTTTAACCCCAAACATCATGAAAGTCAAATAAGAGAGAATTATTTTAAAAAGTAATGCAGTCTTTATCAAACAGTGCATTAAAGAGATGTGATTTTAATTTAATATATGGTAAATAACAACTCACAACCACGCTGATGTATTGGAATACCTTAAACCAGAATAAAAATTCGAGGAATGCATGTGTGTGTCCAACGGAAGAACTCTGACAAAACTTAATTTTCTTCTCTATATACCAAACAGGAATTCATTTCAGAAAACAAATTCTTTAATCGGACAATTTTCGTTAAGTGCCATTCCTTTTATCTATATAGAGGTAAAACTTTTGCATTGTGATCTACAACACACTTTCCTCAAATAGTATACACATTCTTCTACATACACTAATTCTTACTAATGTGTCATTGTGTAAATTGCTTTCTACCCCCAAAGTTCGCGAGTCACAACACCGCTCGTTTACAACAGCCCACTCTGTTCTCAAACAACATTTCCTCACAAACAGTAATATCGGAAAACCCTTCGCGCAGGACTGTTACCGCATATCCTTTCGGCAAAACCAGAAAACCCTTGCGTAAGCAACTCAATAAAACTAACACCCCATTATTAAAATATATAAAAAATCCTAGCTATTACTTACCACAATTAAAATCAACCAATCATTACATTATACTAAATGAAAAATGATAGTATTATCACAATATAATTTATTACATCCTTAAACAATCAAACAACATATTAGAATACAGAAACACATATTACCCACAACTATGTAGAGTTCGTGAAAAATAAACGCTACTGAGATAAATTGCATTTACACGTTACCATATGTTGCACTTACATAAACTTTCTTATAAACAAATGACCGCACATTGTACAACACATACATCACACTCAGGGTTCTTTAAGAAGCTGCTTCTCATGTGTCGATACATATTGCTACGAACAGTAACTAACTTCCAAAATAAAACATACTGATATCCAGAAGATAGCGAGTTTTCCACCACAGTATCTTCTTCGCATGTCAAGAAATGTTTTTCAAGATGCATATGGTTAGTAAACACACACTGACATTTATCGCAACAATATTAATTTTAACCAGATTATCCCAAACAAAAATATTTTCGTCGTCTTCTTGAATTGCGAATTAAAGTAAATTTCTTTTCGCAGTATATACACTGGTGACGAGGTTGTATTCTTTTCCAAAGCAGTTGGTGGCTATGAAATCGAATTACTAGTTAGAGTTAAGGAAAAATTGCAAGTTATCACATGCTTGAACTCTCATTCTTAAACAAACAAAGACATATTGACATAGTTCCATTGTAGAACTTAAGGAATATGTCCAAATTTGGTATCCATGCACATACCAATATGTATTAAATGGTTGATCAGAGAAACAACAGACAGGTTTTATTCCCGTTAAAACAATACCTTTACATATAGCTGAAAGCTTTGCTAATGTAGAATTTCTCGTAATTGTACGACCACACTCTGTGCAGCGATATCTAATCCACTTAGGATTCTTGCACAACCACTCATTTTTCATGACGATGTATACTGGGACTATTCTTAAAGTTTTTCTAGCACTGAAGTCCAGGCGACGGTATACCCATTGCCGGAGTAAAACCGAAACATCTCACACCATGCAGATATTGTTCCGAAAAACCATTAAACAAACACTGACATTTCAAACAGTGGTATAGCTGGCAAGTAGGTTTCCTGCGGCAATACCATTCATAAGAACATAACTTACTTGCATGGAGATACTTCTCACAGTAACAACACTTTGTTGCGAATCCAATGCTTGTCATGAAGTTTCTCCTGAAGAATGCATATCTGATATATTAACTTTCAACACAGCAGTCTGAGATGGTGTATCTACTACAGCACTGTTGATGTTTCGCACAGGAAACAAAAGTAGGCTACATGAACTTCACATTTAAAAAAATTAAATTAACTATAAGTAGTTAATACCATCATTCCATGTAAACAACCACAAACAGAATGAAATAGCTACCTAAACATAACACCCTATTATACATACAAGGATAAAATGACAAATAGGAAAATCACCCCCTTGAAAATTAAACTATTTATAGAGGACCTATCATGTAAGATAAAAAAAAAATTAATTGTTCACAACAGTTTAAAAAATATTTCCATTACCAGTTTCCTTACAATAAATAAATAATATTTATATCTCGCTCGCCGACCTTGCGAGGTAGTACAGGGGCAAACACTGTATTTCATTTGAACCTTTATTAGGAAGAATGTGGGTACGAATTCCTACCAGAACATTAAGATTTTTTTTTTATTTTTATTTTTTTTTTTACTTGTTGCTTTCCTGAAATCTCTCCAAGCGTATGCTTACATATTTACACAACACACCCCATTACTTCCCAGTTTCTGCCTCTCTTAACAACCGACCCACTCTCTAATGTTCTCGATAATAAAACCCTGCAATATACCTACATTACTCGTATATTTATGTACAACTGAAGAAGAGAGTTAAAAATAAAAGGACTTGCATATCACTTTACCAAATCACACACACATATCGCCATCAGAGAGAGAGAGAGAGAGAGAGAGAGAGAGAGATAGAGAGAGATAGAGAGAGATAGTGAGTGTGTGTGTGTGTGTGAGAGAGAGAGAGCGAGAGAGAGAGAGAGAGAGATAGCGAGTTAGCACTTCCTCGTATCAGGGAAGAAACCATTACTGATAGGAGTCGTAATAATAATAAACTTTAACCATACATTTAATTAAAAATACACAAAAATTATTTCAGCAGCCCCCAAAAAGGAAGAACACTTTACCTACGAAGGAGATATATGATGTATCTCCAATATTACGTATCCTTATCAGCGCAAATATAGTTTGAACAAATCTCAGCTCGCAGAGGGTTTGGTAATGGAAAAATTTTTTAATTGGTTTTGCACAGTAAATTTTTTTCACCTTACATGATACATCCTATATAAATAGTTTAATTTCCTGTGGGTGATTTTCATATATGTCATTATATCCTCGTATTTTAATGTCATCACGAAAAGTATAAAATATTGCTTTAATTAGTTAGTTATTTCATTCTGTTTGTTGTTGTTGTTTACATGTAATGATGGTATTAGCTATTTCTAGTTTTTTTTTTTTTCATGTAAAAAGCATATAGCCTACTTTTGTTTCCTATGCGAAACGTTAACTGTGCGGTAGTAGATACACCATCTCGGTCTCATGCGATGGAAATGGATACGTCGGATATGCGTTCTTCAGAAGGAACATCACAACAAACATTGGATTCGACAAAAAGGTGTTATTATTGAGAGGAGTATATCGATGCAAGTTAAATTCTCATGAAGCGTATTGTCGCAATAAACCTACTCACCATCTACATCGTTGTTTGAAATTCCACTGTTTGTTTGATAGCAGTGCAGCACTATATCTTAATGGTTTCAGATGTTGCAGTTTTACTTCTGCAATGGATAGACCATCGCCTGGATTTCAGTGCCTGCATTTTTGTAAAAACTTTAAGCATAGTCGCAGTATGTGTCATAAAGAAAGGAGTGGTTGTGTAAGAAATCCTGAGTGTATTAGATATCTCTGCACAGATTGTGATCATGCATTAACGAGGAATTTCACAATAACAAAGCTTTTAGCTGTATGTAAAGGTATTGCTCCAACAGGAATAAAACCTGCAAGTCGTTACTTTAGTAAAAAATTTAACACATATCGTTATGTGTCTCGACATGAAATGAGGACATGTTCCAAGAGCACTACATTGAAACTATGTCATTGTTCAATGTGTATTTGTTTGTTTAAGAGTGAGAGTGCACTAAGGAAGCACGTGATTATTTGCAATTTATCCTTAACATCAACTAGTTATTCGAATTCATCGCCACCAACTACTTTGGAAGAGAATACACAACTTCACCGCCAGTGTAAATTCTGCGAGAAAAATTTACTTAAACTTGCAATTTGAGAAGACATCAAAAAATATTTGTTTAGGAAAAACTGGTTGAAATAAATATTGTTGCGATAAATGTTATTGTGTGTATACTAACCATATACAGCTTAAAGGAACATTTCTTGACATGTGAAGAAGGTGTTGCAGCAGAAAACTCGCCAGCTTATGGATATCAGTGTCTTTTTGTTGGAAGTTAGTTTCATAGTTTTATGTATCGTCACATGAGCAGTAACTGTTTAAAGAACCCTGAGTGTGATGTACGTCGGTGTATGATGTGTGGTCATTTGTTTACAAGAAAGTTTATATAAGTGAGACATATGGTAACATGTAGATGCAATTTATCGCAGTAGTGTTTGTTTCTCACGAGTTCTATACATAGTTGTGGGTAATATGTTATTCCGTTTTCTCTTGAATTGTTTGATTTTTAAGGATGTGATAAATATTATTGTGAAGATATTATTTTTTTTTTGTTTGGTATAATGTAATGTTTGGTTGGTTTGAATTGTAGTGTGAAATATACAGGATTTTTTTTTTAATAATTGGATGCTATTGTTTATTGAGTTGCTTACGCAAGGGTTTTCTGGTTTTGCCGAATCGATATGCAGTCACAGTCCCTCCCGGATGGTTTTCCAGTATGAGTGCTTGTGAGGAAATGTTATTTGAGAACACAATTGGCTGTTGTTATCGAGGGGTGTGGTTACTCCTGATCTTTGGGGGTAGAAGGCAATTTATGAATTTAATAAGTGTTAGTGTGTGTAGCAAAATATGTAAACAATTAGATTAATGTTTGTTCTGTAGGATGCAACAATGCAATTTTATATCTATATACAGTTAAAAGGAATGGCACCTAACGAAAATTGTTCGGTTACAGAATTTTTTCTGAAGCTAATTCCTGTTTGATATACGGAAAAAAAATGAGCGTGGTAAAAACGAATATTTACTTTTAACATAGAATGGTTTTTCGCAAGTTATCAGCATTTTGTTTTCGCAACTTAAACATACGGAGAAACCATGTTTTGTAGTCGTTATTGTTCTGAGTGAAGGGACAATTTCATTTGGAGTAATATAATGGGCATTAATTTATTTTGATGTTAATATGTACAACCTTAGGCGAGAATTATTTTAAAAAATTCATTTTGTTTTTACATTTTTGTTGACATAATATAATTAGATATGTGTAAGGAATTTTATTTCTCACAATGCGTTATCGTCTACGAAACTATACGTGGAGATGTGTGCCGGAGGTCGCTGTAACCTCTGTCGCCGCGGGACACCCTGCCAGAACTGATCTCTAGCACTCAGTGACATACTCCCCCCACCCCCCTGTTTTGCCAATGAGGGTGGCTGTGTAATTCCCCTGCATTCTGGGGAAGAACTGTCGGATCCGCACCTGATCTGCACGTGCCTGGTGGTGGTCAATGGAACTATCCTCACCCCTCGCCATTTTTTGCGTAAACCCCCCGATGTTGTAAGTCTCACGTTTGCTGGTTGACTGCGTTTCTTTGGTCCACAGGGCTCCGAGCGGGAGAAAATGTCAACACTTTCACCCAATGACACGGACTCTCTGTTAGGCACATGCATGCATTCCTCGAGTTTTTATTCTTATTTAAAGTATTCCGATTGATCAGCATGGCTGTGATATGTTATTTATATGATATAAAATTAAAATCACATTTCTTTAACGCAATGTTTAGTAAAAACTCCTTTCCTTTTTTCAACATTTCCCTCTTATTTAATGTTCAAGATGTTTGGGGTTTTAACAAAGATTATTTGGGTTTTTAAATTCTGTCTGCATTCAGGTTCTGAGTTGTTCGGATGTGTAGTTATTTCCTATATGACTCTGTGTATTTACTCTCAATACACAGTTAGTAAATTCGGTACACACATATTTTCCCTCACCAGGATTTGAAGTAAGGAATGTGAGAGTATAAATGTATTATGCATGAATTAACCTCGATGGGTGGTCGAAGTAAGGTATATCACAGTACAAATGTAAATATGATTTAACCTTGGTGGGATTTGAACCAAGAACTAACCCAATACGAACATAGATAAGTATTACATACTATCGCTGGGAATAGATGCAAGATTAAGATCAGTATATATATATATATATATATATATATATATATATATATATATATATATATATACATAGTTATATATTTATGTTTTCCTTGCCCTCGATATTGTTCGAACCGAGAACTGGTCGGGTATAAATATATTTAAGCTTTAACTATCGTCGATGGGAAAAGAAGCAAGCTTTCGGCACATATAACAATATTTATGTTTTCTTTACCCACGATGGGGTTTGGAACTTGGAACTGGTTCGGTATAAATGTAATTTACGGTTTAAATATCTTCGATGGAAACCGAAGCAATGTTTCGGCATGTTTAACTATATTTATGTTTTTCTTACCCTGGATGGGGTTCGAACTGAACAATTGGTTCTATATAAATGTGTCGACGTTTCATTTACCCTTGGCAGGAATCTACAACCACCAAGGTGGAGAATGTATACCACAAACAGATTGGGAATTCACATCTAAGTTGCGAGTGAGCAGTAGTCGGGGTAGGACGTGTAATTACTGTGTACATACATAGTCTAGGTGCATGCACTTATTCTCGGTACTTCTTCATTATGCAATTACTCGTTATGACTAATTACTTGCTATGCAGTTACTCATTATTTGATTATGCCTTATTACTCATTATGCGATTAAAATCTAATTACCCTCGACAGGTCTCAAACCAAGGACTGTCCCCTCAATCCCCCTTACACTATCCTTCCAACCTCGTCAGTTGTCTTTCGGCAGAAATGGGTAAACATGTGTACTTGCTTTCGGTACTTACTTTTTACTATGCAATTATAAATTATGCAATTACACCTTATTACACCTAATTACTCTATATGGGTCTTGAACCAAGGACTAACCATTCACGCTCGAAAAATTTCAAAGTCCCGCAAATGTCACTTGGACGCTTTGGTCACCAAAAGTGCACCCCTACAAGTAACAGCCAATCACAACAAACCTCAGAATG
Source organism: Dryococelus australis (assembly GCA_029891345.1). Taxonomy (NCBI): domain Eukaryota; kingdom Metazoa; phylum Arthropoda; class Insecta; order Phasmatodea; family Phasmatidae; genus Dryococelus; species Dryococelus australis. The sequence goes on along the minus strand of CM056997.1, from coordinate 150,156,139 downwards.
GGTGGGGGAACCCAAATCCCAGCACACCTATTATTGATGGAGAGGAGGATGATCTGTTTCCCAGGTTAAAAGATGCCGGCAATTGATGTCCCTCTCAGAGAAACCCCTTCCAAGGTTAATCAAATAGTACTTGACCCAGTTATGCTCTCGAACTCTCTGAAACCCCCATGCTACCCCTACTCGCATGCATTACTGGTTCACAGTCCTGCAGGACACGTAACGTAACCAGTGGAACAATCACAACAATTACAAGAATGTATAAGTGTTCAAAGTCGATCGTAGCGCCACATTATTTCACGAAAATCCTGTATCTCTACTGAAAGGAATTATGCTATAGGAGTTCTAGGGAAACCCTTTCATAACGACATTAATTTATGATTTTATTAAATGCTTGTGTATTTTCTCATTAATTAATAAGCTATAAACGTTGTACTTGTAATTGGTAATACGAATCAGTCATAACATAGATCAGTAGCACGGTTTACGAATCAGTTGCTCCAAGAAAAATAATTGAGGACTGAGCTTTGTAGAGTACAGTACCTGTCGAATATTACCTTCCTGTGCATCCGTAGAAAGTTAGTTACAATTGGCATGAAAGCGTTAAGGGAACTTGAAATACAGGCTATATCAGTTGTGTGAAGATAAACAGTACAGAGAACTTAAAAGTTGTGGTTGTGGCAAAGTTATTCCTCTGAGCAGAAAGTAAAATAAAGTTGGCGTGAGTTTAGATCAGAGCCCATTTAGAATTTGGTTGTAAAAATAATTTACTGATATTTCCCCTCTCTTCAGTAAGGCGACTGAACTCAATATATTACTTGGACTTAAAAATTCATACAAACTCCGTATTTTTATTTTAGTTAAAACGTTGATACCAAATTTAATCTTACCGCAATAAACTTAATTGGTTACTCAACAAGGATGGCCACACACTTAAAAATATTTATACTGCTGCAGAGACCATCATCGACCCTTCGCGTAAATATGTACCCTCGCGTTTCCAGATGATTAAAAACAAACAGATTATTTCGTGGTTGCTTATCTTCTTAAATTATATTTGCCCCGGCCTAAAGATCACACTTTGCGAATTCGCTGATTATCTCCAAGTTAATAGGCTTAGCTGAATTACGATACCAGCATTAATTAGGCACTCAAAATAACTTTAAAATTTCCGACAGAAAATATATTCAACTGTCTTGCGAATGGTGCTCGTAACACGGACGTGTTATAGTATATGGCATCTATAGCGTCGCCTGCGTACGCCTTTAATATCATCGAATATATGTGAATTCTATCGTGTGACAAATACTACTTCTTGAAGTGTATCCAAGCAGTTCAATTCTTCAATAATACTGCCACAGCCTTAACGTGAGCTCGATTTATCAGCGCGAATATAAAAACATGTATGTTCGATCTCTGTGATGAGCGATATGTGTAGCAAATAACTCGAGATATTTTATCGCAATGGAAATTACAAAACATAAAAAAGCTCCGGCAGCGTTAGTAACTACCAGACGTTTCGTGTTGTCATATGTCGTATGCGTTTTACTCCCAATTTATATATGAAGAATTACAGTTACTAACTCTTATTATATACAAATATTTGTTAGATTCTTTAAAGTGTTACAAAAATTTTGGGAGTTTCTATTCAAACAGTATGGCTTACGACCAAAGTAGAAGAATTACTGCCTACATTCATATCTATTTATTTCTTTGCTACTCTTCCAAGAGTGGCACTGAGAAAAAGGTTTCGTTGAATAGAACAAGATTTGTTTGGTGCAACTAAATTATTTGTTTGTATAGGGGCACTAAAATATCTTGTTTGTTGAAATCAAATTATTTTGTTGTTCTCATTTGGTTTCCCCAAACTGTAATATTTGGTTGGTTCAACTAAAGATTAATTTGGCTGCCCGTACATTAATCAGTTTGGGACGATATAAGAAGACTCTAAAATTTCAGCCGAGTTTCGAACCTTTGTTTCATATTCCATTGTTTAAGTATTGACGTACTCTGAATTTTCCACAAGTCCTTTCAGGAATTCAATTTGGTTGTATCACAACGATAATTAATTTTAACGCATCCAAAATTTTTATTGGCAGCTGCGATATATTGAAGTCACTTTCACTTCCGACGTTATACAATTAAATTTTTTATTTGTCGGTCATAAATTGGCTCGAATTCCGAAAGATATATTTATCGCTGTTGGATACACAGAAACTAACTGAAAGTAGCCATAATTCTAGAGTGCGGATAGATTGTAACTTAATTTCTGAGGGCTTATAGTTAGAGAAAATGAAAAAAATTGCAAAATAATATTGAGCCAACATAGTTTCCGAAATATTGTAGTGGGCTGATCATTTTATTATTGAATTATACATTTTTGACTTCACTTAGTCACATAAAAATCTAGTCTTAAAGTGTCGTAATTCTCATTCGCCAAAAGAAAACGGGTAATCACGTTATACACACACACAACAATCAATAATGAAAGACAATTTTCTGATGTATGAACAGGGCGTCGAAACAGCATACTTACTGTCAACGTTTCCCATTGGACTCAGAGACTCGTCTCTGATTGAGAATTAAGTGCGTTAAAACTTCTACCGTTTCTTATCTACGTCAAGACTGAGTTTGGTTGCTCTCTTGCCCAAAACCGAATTAAAATCCGAAACGGAAATAACAAGTGGGAGATGAAATATTGTTTCTAATTTGTCACTTATATAACGAACTTGAAACACCAGTGAACTTTTCCAATCATGTGAAAGCCCTAGGACAATAAAACGATCTTTGGACATTGCGGTATACCAACTATTTCCAGCCCTTTCTAGAATATTCAAAGATAATTTACATCAACGCAACTCAATGAGAGGGAATGCAAGTCAGAGAGCCACCTGAGATGAAACCAGCACAGAGGGGAAATACAAGAGGAAACGTAAAGCAGAACAGAAATAGTGACAACCCAGCGAGGCTGCACCACGTGAAAACACTGCCTTAGGCCACATCTACAGTCAACGTGGCGTTAGTATGACCAGCCTCTGTGCTCTGTGGTTCAATGGCCGCGTCTGCAATCTGCGTTCAGAACAAAGTAACGGCCCAACATAACGTAGCAAGGCATTCTGAGGAAGGCACATTTTATTTAACTATGAATAATTCTTAAGACAGCGATTAACAATGAGAAAGGTAACAGAAACTGCTTTTGTCAAGTCGGGCCCGTATAAAAACATGGTTAATTGGTCTATTCAAAATATGATGTGAAAATAATAATTATATATATATATATAATATATGTGTGTATGTGTGTATGTGTGTGTGTGTGTGAATTTCGCTAATATCATTATAGCCATCGCTTGCTCTGTAAAATAAGTTTCAATCCAAACAACGATTAAATAACGGGAAAACAGTATATTGAGAATCAGGAAATCGGACCTAGATAAAACCAATTTTATCTGGAAAAACGAATTCTTGATTATCTGATTAAATGCATAATTTATGTTTTCAAAAACGCAAGAGATATTCCCATGTGGTGAATAACTACCTTTAAAATCAGTGAGATATTAATTCTCATCTTTTTTTACACGTCCTTCACATATCCACATGATTATGGTTTTTAAGGATTGTTTGATTTTGAAATATACAATTTAAAAAAATTAATTTATTCTCAGAATGCATAACTTGTGCATGGAAAGTTGTATCAAGATTAAATGAATGTGAAATTCAATATACAACCAAATTTTGCGGATTCATTTATGTTCAGTAATTAGTAGTAGGGTACACTGCAAAGGCATTTCTTTTGCTTTCGCATTACTTTCGAAACTTGAGTATAAAAATGATGCTATTCCATACTATATCGAAAATACGTACGGTTAGAGAAAACAGAATTTAATGGAGTTTATCCAATACTGTTAATTATAAGTCGAAATTTGTTTCATTCTATACATTATCTCAACTCTCAAAACCTCTCGATTTTAAGAGCAGCCCAAAACAATCCACTCTGCGGTACCATAAATTTTTACAAAGTCACGCAATAAATCCAGAATAGTTTACGGAGAAAATGATTTCCGGGAAGTAAATCATTGAGTGAGTGCCTCTGAAGTCTAATACGACTAATGAATGAGTGTGTGCATGGTATACTTGTTCTAGATATTATTCCTTATTCGCACATTAGTAGAGGTACGTCAATTTGGTAGAGATTCTTTCGGTAACAAGCTAGATATCAAGTAGTTATACTCTCGTGAGACTTTTGTGATCGGACTACAGAAGTTTTGACACTTCCTGCCCAAATATTTAGCGAGTAATAAACAGGGAGAAATGTTGTAACCGTATGATAATATGCAGCCAAGTTGAATAAAGACGAAGTGTACGCAACAGCAGCAGCCAACGAGTAAACAATTGTTCCCCACGCACAGAATACTTAACATCATGGAGGTGAAACAGCCACTTACACAACGAATTCCAGTCGCGCACGCCAGCAAAATGGCGTTTCTGCCAACAATATGTCGGGGCGGCATTCGCTTACCAGCGTCTGGCTACTTACCTGCCAACCAGCAGCACAGCCAATACGGAATATTTCGCAGCAAGCAGTAACCAATCACTAGAGACGTGCAAAATTGGCGTTATTTTTGCAGGACATTTTAAACTTGAAACATTTATACTATTGCACCGTGTTTGTCATCAGTATTACAGTTGGTTCGGGCACGCTCAGGACGGCTTTGGACCAATAGCAAGCAACTAACGAAAGGCTGATCGAGTCACGTCGTATTAAGCCAAAATCAGAAATGGTTCATCACTAGGGATATGTGTTTTTCGCAAGAATATTTATGGCCATACTATACTTCAATATCCCACGTCCAGAACCACGACTTTCTTTGGTTATTGGCCGCGTGTCTACGTGAGAAGATATGTTATTATTTGACTGGGCAAATCGTAATAAAGTACTCCGATACTGAACGCCCATGACACTTGAGGCACTTGACATTTTAAATCGTACAATCACGAAAGTGCATATGAACAAAAGTGTTTTGGAGTACAACTGGTATTGAAATATTTTCGCGAAAAACCCCTGTCCCTAGTCAGCACTGCTTCAGAAGGCAATACACAAATGGCGCCGACTCGATTATGTATAGGACGGTGAGTCATAGCCAGGTATAGGAGCATTTTGCGAATTCACTTCAGGTCAAGGTAGACGTCAAACACGCGTACACTGAAGTTGAGTTTGCAATTGGGTCGTAGTTTATTAGAGACACCCTGGACGACTCTGAGCCAATAGAGGACTTGTAAGGAGGCGTGCAGTAACGCTGTCTACACTCTGGGGCAGCAGCCAATAAACAAGCAAATGAGGCTCGAGTATACACAGGATTGTGGTTTAACCTACATGTAATTGAACTCGAGAAATTTTCTTATCCCTAGTTACAGCGCGCTGCCAGAAAATAACGCGAATTTTGCACGTCCCTACCAATAACACCTAAAGGCCCTAGCCCAAAAAACTCGCAGAGCCAATCAAAGAGTCAGTGCGCCCACATGGAAGGAACTGCCACGCCGTTTAGTTTGTGTGTGATTATTTACTCTGTGATACGCGCATGAAAAAAAAAAAGAATGAGAATCATAGGGCGCGGCTAAATTAATAACAGGAATTCATGTACATCAGCCACTGTGGCGACACAGTAGTGCAGTTGACGTCATGACGTCATATCGCCTGTGTGTGGTGACTGCTTCGCAACTTGTCCACGAGAGCGCGCAATACCTTCAGTCTCCCGTGTTTCCGTGATGGTTACTGCATTTCCTGCGTGCTTCGAGTGCTGAGGAGTTACAAGTCCCATTATTAGCAAACGATTCTAAGCGCCGCAATGTCACATTCTGTAGTAAGAAATATTTGCAATGGCGTTGTAAAATGATATACAAAAGCCTCGCTCGTGTTGTGTTTACTCAGAATTTTAAGCGGTGACTAATGTGTTTTAGTTCATCGTTGTCGCTATAGTTTAAAACATTGTTTTACAAAGAAAACTAAATATCGTAATGAGAGGGCTACTTATAGTGGTTTTAGCTGAATTTGACACATCTGAACTACCACAAGTGAAAACCTCCAGTTTTTCGTGATACAGAAACGTACTTCCAAAATTACGTAAATATAAATGTTAAGTGGTCGCTACTTTTAAGTCTATGTTGTTTGATGTCACATGACTGGTAGAGTGAGTAAACAGCTGTATTAAGGAAATTTCATTGTATTCATAGCTGTTGAGTTTCACGCTCCCTCGGCCTCTGCTCTAAAAATACACACGTGTTTTAGAGTATAGAGAGCCATGGAATCTTTTCGCGAAAGAAAGATCTCCCTTCCCTAGGCTGCTCACGGTAAATGTGTTATTTCTTATTTGAACCATATTATTTTCAACTTGTAGGCATTATCTGTGACCACCTTATCCTCAGATAAAATTTTTTTTTGTCAAGTATAAATAAAATAAACCAAACTGCTTGCAGAACAGTTAAAAAGTGTGAATGAGTGAAGAGATTTGGGCGGCTCTTAACAGCGAGGTCTTGAGAGCCGATAAGGATGATGTAAGTGAATATGGAGCGGCGCCGGAATGAAGGGGCGGGGGAAACGGTAGATCCCCAAGAAAACCCGCCGACCAACGGCATCGTCCGGGACGATTCCCACTTGTGAAAATTCGGTGACCCGGCCGGGGATTCAAAAAGGGCATATGAAAGATCTTGTATTAATACATTTTAGGGTTTGTTCAGCAAAAGTTATTTTACAAAAGTTTAGGGGCAGCCAAAAAAATGCAATAATTTCCTTATTTGCAGCAATTTTTTAAATTGCTAAAGCATTTTCTTGTGCATTTTTATAGACGTCTTGCTGTAGTTCTTGGTATTTTCTTTCAGTGAGAAATATCTTATTTCTGTACGTAAGATTGTTTTCGTTATTTGTACCTTTCTAAAACTGTAAAATTATGATTTTGACATGTCAGTTTTGCAAAAACCCTGCAATCTAAAAATATTTTATCTGAGGAAAATGTAATCACAGAAAATGTCTACAAGTCTAACAGTAAGTGGTACAAAAGTAAAATAACATATTTATACGAGTCCAACGGGCATAGGAATCCCGGTTACTTTTTTCATGACTGCCATTTTTTATCACTGCAACACATTTTAAAATTAATATTACTATGAAAGTCATAAACACAGTGGACATATTTCACCGGACACGAAGATTAACGTATAAAACTACAATAAAATATATTTGTTGGTTAGTATTCCAAATGAAAGAGATTCCAAAAGAGTTCACTTTACCGTGAATAGTCTTTACATCCTTGTCAGTGACTAAAGGGGATGAAGGTGAGTGGAGTATGTAGAACACTGACATACAGCATGCGAGTGTAGCACTGACCTGCAGCATACTGATTTAGTGCTTGGAACACTGACTTAGAGCATGCGAGTGTAGCACCAACCTGCATCATGGGCAGGAAGTAGCAGAGAAAGCCGCCGAAGACCCAGTTCTGCACGAGCAGCACGGTGAGCGACACGGGCAGCACCACGAGGCACTTGACGAGGTCGGCGAGCGCCACGTTGACCAGATAGCCGCAGGTGGCGTCCCTGTGGAGGCGGGCCCGCCCCACAGCCCACACCACGCCCACGTTGGAGGCGGCGCCCGCCGCCACCAGCGCGCCGTACAGCAGCACGAAGAGCGGGTAGACTCGCGCCAGTGACGGCCTCAGCTGGGGCCTGCTGTGGTCTGCCGAGTCGTTGCGCAGGCCCATCATGTGGTGGAGCACCAGCTGCGGCCAGTGCACCGGACCTTCTGGCATCTCCTCGCCCGTCGTCGGCGACATCGTCCTCTCTCCCTGGACCTGGTGTCTACACCTGTGTTTGCGATCCGGTTAACTGCTTCAGGCAATCTTCTCACAAACCAGCATCGAGATCAACGCATAGACACACAACACCTTAATTAAAATCTTTCAGTAATGCACACTCTTGGCACGCCTAAACACTTCATATAAAGGACCAGGATGTCTTCCTGACCTTGAACTTGGCGCCAACACCTGCGTTTAGAACTCTGACCACTGCGTCAGTCAACGTACTGACGAACTATCATCGAGGACGAGGACAAGGTGTTGCCATCATATTCCCTTCATCAAAACCTTCTAGTCGTACACCCCCGAGAGACTTCTATGCATGTCAAAGGGCCAGGACGTTCTTCAAGACCTGTGGACTTGAACTTAGTGACTGCACCTGTGTTTGAGAGCACGGGTTCTTATTCAGACACAGTTTTAATAAACTAGCATCGAACCTAAGGCGTAAACCAGTTATTCCTTTATCAAAACCTTCCCGTCACACACCTTTGTGAAACGTCTAATCTCTACAAAGGACCAAGACATCAATCGAAGTTCACTGACCAGTCTCTAACTGCGTTCACTTGCCTGACTGAATTCTATCGTCACTCGATGGATCAACTGGACCGAGATTCCCCCTGGCAACTGTATTCAATGTTTGACACGTGGCACTTATATTTAGTTCGTCATCTATAAGTCTCCACTTGCCTCAGCTCTGTGTTCAGTGACGAATTGAAGCAAATCGCGACTGAAGAAGAAGTTGCAGTCTGGGGAACGAACGTCAATGCGTCAAGTCTCTGTAATGGAAGTCCTTGGTGACTAATACCTCCGAACAAAGCTTACCGGGTGGTGTAGTGCCAAAATTCTCCGCAGTGTCTTCGCCTGTCGACCACCGAAGAGCTCAAAACCGCAACCCTCCGCCGACTCAGCGAAGTTGAATCCGCAGCTCGGAAGGGGCGCGTCGTCGATCTCGAGGCGGCCAGTCACCTGTTGGGCGCGCTACTCCGGTAGACGAGTGTGCCGCCCGACCAGCGACGCAAGACTGGTCCTCGCGTCTCTCCGCTCACCCCAGCGCATGCGCAGTAGCTGCCTTGCCCCTCCCCGCACGCACCCTCCCAGGACTGTGTTACCTTCACCCCTGCTCACCATCCCAACCCCTCCTTGTAACAGCAGCGACGCACGTGTGTCTCTCCGCGCGCTATTCGCGTCTCCAAGGACGCCATTATCATGCTACTTTACCCTCAACGAGAGCCGATTTACACCGAAAAAGAAGTGAGTGAGTGAGTGAAGAGATTCGGGCCGCTCGTCAGGCTCGGCTCCGTCCTTTTTTTTCTCCACAAATTCTTCGTTTTCGCGTCATAATTTCGGATTCATATTAATTAGTGACCAATAACGATTATAGAAAATTTGTATTTGAAGAGTTGTTTAATGGTTGTGTACGAAATTTTTATTGTGTGTTATACGCTTTTTGTAAATGGCGAGACAAATATTTAGACTGTATTTTATGGATAATTTCACGTCTTTTTGCAAGCAGGAAGTAACACACAGTGGGAATTAGATACAAAAGTATTAAACAACTAGTAAATTATAAATTGTCCATACCCAAACATTTCCAATAATACCTGTGAAACTGAAATTATGACACGAAAACGACGAATTTCTGTAAAACAGGTGAAGCCTGGTTTGTAAAGCAGTGATAATTTGGTTGATAATTTGGTATATAAAATACATGTTAATGAAATTCGGTTTTCTGAACCCAATTTAAAAAACATTAACTTGTAAAAAAAACAACGTTTAAGTGATGATACTCTCAAGCGCTGTATCGTGGCAAATATTACAAGTTTTTTTTATAATGTTTAATACAATTATTAACTATTTTAGCTCTCCAGGAATCAGGTTATAATGTTACAAAAGGCTTCGATAGCAAATAAGTGAGTTTTTTAAATGTTAAAAATGTCCCTAGTGGTATATATATATATATATATATCAACAGGAACGCGAAAAAACCGAAAGTTACTAATATATATTTCCCTACAGCAAATTCTCACGGCTTTCATTCCAGGCAACAGCACTATCATCGACGTCTTGAGAACCAATGAGTGTGAAGCGAAGTGATTATGGAGCAGCGTCGGAATGCAAGGGAGGTGGAAAAGAAAGAACTTCGAGAAAACCTGTTGATCAGCGACATCGTCCGACACGATTCCCACAAGTGAAGATTCTGGGAGCGACCCCGCCGGGAATCGAATCATGTTCGCCTAGGTGGGAGGCGAGTAGTCCAGCCACTATGCCACCGCGGCCCCACCGTGGAAACAAGTGCCGGGTGGACTCTGCCGTCAATGGAATGATACTGCAAAGTACTCTACCTGCCAATAGTGTACACATTTAATATTAAAATTATACGTATCCAATCCGGAGACCTGTATTCGAAATAAACATGTTTGCACTCATATCTCCTTTCGCTGGCTTCGCGTTCCTAGTGTCCGTCGTGCGGCCCCTCTTCCCACTTTCACCCTTAAGCGCTTTTACTGAAATATTCTGAATATGAGGGTAAGCAAAGATTACGTTACATAGAAAAGTAATAAAGAATTCAACATCTAACATAACAATTTACAAATGGCATTTTCCTACGCACCTATATATATATTTGATCTTAATTCATACATATGAATATAAAAATATGTAAACAAAATATAAGTGACAGTTTCATACAAACGAGCAAGACAATACAGTAATTATAAAATACATGCGAGATACGATTTCCAGACGCTGGAAATTCGCGAAATTTTTTTGAGCCAAAACAGCTTCGAAAACACGCTAAATCCTCGAACCTTTTGTGATTGGATGACTCAGTTAGGATAATCTCAGTTCTTCGCAGATAAATCACAAACGCTCTACTTAAGAGTATCGGCATCCTCATTGGGCCAGTGAGCTAGGATAGTGGCTTCATACGGCAGAGTTGATACGGGTTAGCGCGATCTCGCTGTGTCCTTGTACCGACATGGAACTCCTCGGCTATCAAATAGAACGTGCATAGCGATCGAGGTTAAAATACTGTTCGTAAAACAAATATTTTAAGATGTATTGTAAGAAATACTGTGTTGGGGGAAAACGTGGAGATAGATATACTTTACGTATGCCCCACGTGTGAGTATTAGCCCTTGCAAGAAAACGGGTGAACCCTGTTATGGTTTTCTAGTCAAATGTTATGTATACAGGCAGCACTGCATAATTAAAGTGCAACGGCCTGGGATAAATCCGTGCCAATAAAATTAACATCAAACATTAGCCAACTGGCAGTTATTTTGCATACTGCAAACCATCGTCGAAGTTGCTGGTATTCCACACCAACAGAATTTCAATTACCTGGATAGCCCTGCTCACAATCAGGTTCTGTGCAGCCCCCTGCATAGCTATACAACACTATTCAAGGGATATGCACGCAGCAGCTGAACTAGGCATATTAAGATATCTCTCATTATGCCTGCTACAAATGCCAATTAAGAGAATAGAGTATTTGAAATTAAAAAAAAATAACTATTATCTAGACATCTTGAATGTTGCACACACTTAAAGTTTTGCAGAGTAGATTTAATTCAGTTGAAAATAAAAGTCGCTAATGGTCTCATACTTGGCCGTTACAATAAATTACGTGCCTGAATAATTGCATATTTAAAACGCTCCTGGCTAGCACAATTTATGTTGGCATAGCAATCAGATATTTATTTAAACCTCAGGAACCTTGTGGCCACTGAAAAGTGTCGGGAAATGATGCTGCTTATTTCAAAAGTTTATTAATCACCCTCAAGTACGTGTAACGGTCACTGTACATTAAGGTGGCATCATACCTTATATAAATGTAGAGTTTCTCACACTTATTTTATATGTAGACCTGTTCTGACGGTAGTACCGTGTACCGTTGGATTATCACTCAAATTGTAATATACTTTTTTGGGTCTAATTAACCTTAAAACATTTAATTTGTATTTTAAACGTAGAACTAAGGCCTCAGTGGCCTGCTGCCGTTGTGACCCACTTAATTCAAGATGGAGCATGGAACATTTCGTCACCGTCCATTATAGGCAGCGGTTAAATATTCAAATTAATACAGAGTATATAGGGATTAACCTAGGGTGATTTCCAATACCGTGACGATTAAAAAAGGTGCGCCTAAATGTTGCCAACTTGCACACAATAAACAAGTTACTTGAAACCTGATAAAACAAAATAAAATTACAACAATTCACATATGGAAAATTAACATTTCAGCTTCTGCATGTACGTTAATATTACGTAGAATTAAGGAAATAAAATTATGATATAACGATATCACATGTGAAACATATAACAATCATAATATTTGTTTACAAAATAAACGTGCATTTGCTCTTAATATAAATTTGCATGCTAAGTTAAAGTAAATTGAAATGCAAATCACACGTTTAAAATAATCAGAACTTACATTATGTACACCTTCTCTAACCAATTTGTAATGCAGTTTGATTAAATTAAATTTAGTAATATTATTGTACTCACACAAAAGTGATTCTCCTCAAAATTAATATACAAACAAAGAGGTTTATCATGTTTGACCATGTGACTTTGACAGCTGTGTAAGTTTGGGACAGATCAATGCTGGATACATACGCAGTAGAAGGAGAATCAGTTTACCTCATAGTTAGTCTTCGCTTCGTACATTCATGAGATCCAGTAACGGAAGACAACTGTATATCATGTGTACAGTATATTGTGTGCTAACGAGTACCCAACTTTTCCCGCGGTAAACAATCGTCTCTAATAATTAATATAGGAAACACACAGGCTGATACCCATCGGATGATATCAATATGATTTGTTGAGAAGCGTGAGTATGCCGTGAACAGACTATACTGCGCAAACGTAGGAGCTGCAGCGAAACACACTGGGCGGGATTCCACTTGTGAAATGAAGTACCCACTTCCCGCCACTACAGTAGCATTTGTCGTGCACGCGGGTGGAAACACAACTAGTGCAGGTAATTAGGAAACTAATTAGAAAATGGCGTATACACCTTATACGCCCTAAAGAGGAGCTTGGCTAAGGATCACGCTTCCAAGAGCATTGCATGCCCGGTCGACTTCACGCGCGGTGCGTATTCTCACGTGTGCTTTGTTTTTCTTTTGCGCTGTGTAGCTAACACTCGGGAATAACGGGAAGCAGTGTTATAATTAGTCTGTTACTAGGTCTTCCTTAGTTATCACTGCAGTCGCCTATTAAAAAGTGAAGTGTTTTTAACATTACTGCAGTGTCATCTCTGAGAAAACTATATACTTTTTTAATTGGTTTCAAAAATTTTAGAATAGCTTTCGCATTACGAAAATATTTTGTAGCACTTTCAGATAAAGCTTGATTTATTGTTTCATGTGCTGTAAGTAAGATTTTACTTCTGGTGAACTTAATATGTTCAGACTCAGTGTACATAGCCGTGTTCGTATCGCTCATTGAGGTAACATTTGGCTGAAATTGTGCACTGTGGAGGTCACCTCCTAGCAAACTTCCTTAAAATTGTTTCGTAAACCGTTATACTGTTCTTGGCTGTGGGTGTTTCGTACCATCTACTGTCGAAAAAAAAACTTCCACCTCATTGATGTGATTATGAAACAAGCAAAATGTCAGATTGAAACTCTGAGAAGTACATGTATGCACGTTTGTACTCGGGAATAAGTTTATACAAACATTTATTTTTTAATGAAGACAAAACATACATATTCAATGTTTTACTTTTTCCTTAAAATTTATCCGAATCTAAGTAAAAGATTATGACTCATCAACATTTAAATTTGTAAGAAATTTTTTATTTTATTCTGTAATTGAACACGGCATGGAGGGATTTCACCATTTACTATTTCCGGCAATATAATGCATATTCGTAGTAAACTTTACGCATTAGGGGATGTAATATTTCACCCTATAATTCATTGCCATGTTCTATACCTACCACAAATAGGACTGCATTCAATAATACGATGCAATCGTAGCATTTCCTGCCTGCAGTTAGAAGGTAATCCTGTATCTGGAAGTCAGCCAAACAATATTTTTTCTTGTTCAATTTCAGTTTTCATATTTTTGCTACTGCAAGACAAACATAATCATCCTATTCACTATTGACGAATTAGAAAATTTATTCACCAAATTGTTAGAACTTTTGATTTCGCAAAGTCTGTCGTCTCCTACAATCCCACAAGTATTTGCTGCTGCAAAATTTGTTTGAAACAAAGGCGACTTTCGTAGACGGTAGGATTCTTTCGTTTGATTATATTCCTGAAAATTGACGCTGTTAGCCTGTACAACCGAGGTGTTTTACAGAATTAATTGCCTACAGGATTTATCTATAACTGAGCACGATTGTGTTGAGGAATGACTTGGCCTTGACGAATTGCAATATTTTCCCTACATATAGTTTTCATATATTTTCATACTTGTCACGATCAAGTGACGTACAGTGTCGTACATAGTTTGTATCTCGTTGTTGTATATAAATGTCGGTTTTTAGTTGTGAATATATCATTTCGTTTAATATGTCGTATCACTGAATCAGCTGAAATGTATGAGAATCACGAGTATCATTACAAGTTTCTACAAAATGTCAAATCGCAAATCGCAAATCACTACAGAAGAAGAATTAAATTAACATGAAAACCTTTGGTTTATCAATTTGAAGAAATTGTAAATATAATCGACATTAATGTTCGTTGTAGTACGGTTTATTTTACTCCCAATTAACCTACTCTGATCTAAAACTCGGTACTGCTTTTCATTTTCGTATGTAGGCAGCGAGTGCACTTACGCATCGTTATAAATATACGTAAATACATTATTTACAGACAAACTTTTATACCAAGTAATGCTTTTCAAACATTTAAATTAAAGGCACGACACTATTTAGAAAAAATTCAAAACTAAACCAGAGTTAACATTAGAATACCATAAAACTGTTTACTATCCTAATTTACTCTGTCATACTTAAAACTCTAGGAGTACTGTGCGAATGCCCGTATGAACACTTAGGCAAGTTTCCATCGCTTATAAAAGTATGCGCGGATTTCCATACATAAAATTCTGCTTCCTGATGGCACTTTATTCATCTTCTGATGCTGCCTTCATCTGCAAGATGCTTCTCCAAGTTTTGCATATTTTGCCAACATTACGTAAAATAACTCGCCACAAACACGGTGTGCATTGGAATAAAATATTACTGTGTGCAATGCATATAAATCGTTAGAAAAATAAATATTATATCCGAAACTTAAAACGGTTAACTTAATTTACATAATATTTTCAAAAAATGTGATTACAGTAATCTGTATTGTCATCGTGCTTGATGAAATTATCTACGTGTAATAATAATGTTCTCGAAATAATATGGAAATTTACCACATATTTTTAAGTACAGCATTAAATAATGCTTAGGCTACAATTTTTGAAGAATGTGGGAACAAACGTATAAGTACACTCTTAATTCGTATTAGCGGAAAGCCACTGAATCACAGTGAAATTAAACTACTCGACTCAGTTAAGGTATATCCATTTGGAAACGGTGGAAAACCACTTATCGTTTCAGTGAAACAATTTCACTGATTGAATAAATTAAAGCCAAATGCGTGCAGCGAATTAAATAATGCTTATATTGAAATTAAGGACGTCATTACAAAAAATTAACATATTTCCGACATTCCCTGTTTATATTTGGGAATTTTACGTAATTTAAATGCCGAAGTAACAAACATTTTGTGGTGGCCGGGATTTGAATATAAAGCATCCAGCTTATAAACCCTTATCTTAACAACGGTGATACCAAGTGAACGTTGATGTCAGGAGGGAAGATATACTATATTATAAATATTTATAGAAAATATGTAGCTTTAAATTGTATGCCGATTCTTTTCGGTTTAGTATGATTGTTAAAACAAATAGTTCGTTTGAA
This sequence comes from Dryococelus australis, assembly GCA_029891345.1. Taxonomy (NCBI): domain Eukaryota; kingdom Metazoa; phylum Arthropoda; class Insecta; order Phasmatodea; family Phasmatidae; genus Dryococelus; species Dryococelus australis. Next base: position 150,140,362 of record CM056997.1, on the reverse strand, counting down.
TGCACTCACTTCACCACATTTGATGAAGTCAAGGCCTTTACACTGATCGCTATCATGGTTATGTGAAAACGAAATGAAAAACGTAAGAACTTATTGACGTTTTCGTTACTTTGTAAAATGGTACCATGAAAGACGAAATAAACATTTTGATAAATATTGTTTATGTGTTTTATTAGTTCAAGCATTATTTCATTTGATGAACGTTGTTTAACCGATCCAACAGTCAAAAAACAAATCACTGAAAAACAACAAATAAGATGGTCGATGAATCACTGGATATTTCACTGAATCAATGATCGAAAGAAAACTGGAACTTTTTCATTAATCCATCACTTAAATTTACCGAAGTGACTGTTGAATAAGTCAAGTACTTTTCACTGATTTAAATAGTGAATATCTCAGTGATTCAGATTAGTGTACGTTTCAAGAAATTCTGAACTTGTAGATATGTGTTACATTCATTAAAGGCACTGGGAAGTACTCGGGTAACATACTCATCGACAGCAGCTTGCTAATGTGTTTCATACGGCACTCTAAACAGCACATTTGCTAACAAGACAGTATGCAATGATGTACAGAATTATTCGCACGGAAGAATTGCAATTATGAAATATATGTTAAACATCATCGCACAAACAATCAAGGAACAATTCATTGGCAATCATTTTACATCCTTATACTGTATAATACTGCTTCAGGTGACATGTACCGTAGTTACACGAATAAATAACATCGACAAACTTTGTTAGATGTCCTTTGTGTTGGGATATAAGTATTGGAACAGGGCACTCTTCGCTTCAAATATAAGTTAGTATTTGTTTTAATGTTGTAGATCACATGCATACAGATTCATAAACAAACAATTCATGCATTAGTGAGTCAAGGAAAGAGGTGCACTCGGAGCAAGACACATCGTCAGCGATGTGCATTGTCATAAAACCATTCTTATAGTGAAACGTCGGCTATTGTCAATATGTGTCAATACAAGGTTCTAACTTTTACTGAGAACTTTGAGAAGAACAAATCGTTGCTCAAAAAGGCGAGAACCGGGGGACCATCTGAACTAGACAGTAGGGAGTAAATAAAATAATCGGAATCATGAAAGGGAATTTCAGGATTACGGAAATAGAAACATCTGCCGAATTGCACGAACACCGTGGAAAATAAGTACAACGCTGGACCATTTGGAGAGTTATTAACAATGGATACCGTGCACATATGCTAAGAAAAATGCCACATGTAAGTAAGGTTAACATACAGGAATATTCTCAGTATGCAAATTCGTATAAGGCCAATAACTCTTTGAATTCTTGAGGAAGGTAATTATTTCCATATAGAATAAATTAAACCAATTTATGAATGATAGGTAGTTATTAGTATGGCGGAAAAAATACAGAAAGGAGTATGGAAAACAGTCAATTTATTGCAAAACATGCAGCTAGTGATATGGTATAGGGATACATGGCAGTTTCTCATTGTGGGAGAATTTTTGTTCGTTGATAATGTTATATACACAGATATTCTGCAACAAAATGCCTAGGAAAGTGCAGAAAAACTGGACAAAACTGACGACTTCTATTTCCAACATGGCACTGACCTCAAGCACACTGCGAATTGGATCGCGCTGTAACCTCTCCTGAGGGAGTAGGACACGCATTGACAAGGGGGAACAAGGGTAGCTCAAAGGAAAAGCACTCGAATACTAAAGGACTACTTTTATTAAATACTAGATTTACAAACATGCCTCAAGTAGGCGTCTCAAGCTCCAATCAGATTCTACAGCAATTCAGCTGCATTGTCAGCAAGTCTCGACTTTTAACTGCCTGAAATCAATCTCTGAAGCTTTACGTTATTAAGGCGAATCTATGCTTAGATGTAGCTTAAAGTCGCCACGAGTCCCGCGCCCTAACATGCATTTAGTCGCCCTACCAGCGAATGGATAATTACCATTTCGCCGTCGAAGTCTTGTAGCAGCTCTCTGGACGGCGGGCTCGGCGGGCGTCGAAGGCGGACAACGGGCTGCGGTCCTCTTGTCTCGTTGTCCTTGGGCAGAGCCTCCGGCAATGGCTGTCAAGATGGCGCCCAGAGCCGCCATCGCTCTGAGCTTTTATACTCCTTTCCTGCCCTCGCGCTCAATCCCCCCGTATTTGTTATTTAAAACAAAGGCTCAGCTGGCCGAGGTTGCTCTGCGCCTTGCCTCAGTACGCCGCTGAGCATCCCTCGCAGGAGCCAGCCACAGCAATCGTCTAAAACACACCCCATACGCCATATAATACCCCATCACTGTAACCTGACCTGAATCCCACTGAGAATCTTCTGGGGGAATTGGAGAGAAGAGTGAGAAAAAACACAATATTTCCTGCAAAACACAATTAAACTAGGTGTTTCTATCAAATTGGAATAGCATTATGCCAGATATTACCAGAGAACTGGTTAATTCAGAGCTAAATAGACTGATGGACGTTGTTCGCAGAAAGGGAAGTTAACAAAGAAATGAAGAGTGAACACAGATCAACACTTTTTTGATGTATGTACAGTGTTTATAATAACTGGAGACAGTGATGTAGTCTTATGCAGTGTTACCGTAGTTTACGTTGTCTGTTTTGTGTGTCATATTGTACCTCATTGTGTAAAATTTAACATGGCTGATAACCTATTTTCTGCCTTTAGGCTAAGCTCATCGACGAATGTCACTAATTGCTATCTGCCACTGTCCTTATACTTCTGCCTGTGACCGCATATACGCGACGGTTAAGTTGTTCTTGTTTTCAAACTGGAAATATTCTAAAGATCAGTGATGGGCAGATCTGTGCCTATTTCGTTTGATGTCACTAGTCTCTAATCGCTTATAGTTGTTCAGATTGCGTAAGAATTAAAGTAATGTCAAATTTCTAATTTAACTAAATCATTCTTGTGTTTGAAGAATACTACGGAATGCATTTTCAAATAGATCATGTTCTATAATGTGTATACACTGACGATCATAAATATTCATATGTCCTGTTCCTTTTACGATGCATGAACAGTAAGCAATTATGTTGACAAACATGTATGCGTCCAGCTGTATTTTATATTCCATTTTATCAAATACAACAAATAAATAACATTCCTTATAAAAGAAACAAAGCAATATATTACACAAATGTAAATAAATGCACGTTCTCCGAATCAGAAATGTCCATATGCCGTGGTACAAAGAACAAATGTTTTCGTACTTCAACATAAGCAAAATAAATTCTCCATTTAATATTGAGCACACTCTCCCTTATGCTTCATAACGCTTTTCAAACACGCTGGTGTTGACTGTACTACCGTTTGGATGACACTGGGAGGGATATTGTTCCACTCATGAATGATTTTCTCCTTCAAGTTCAGTGTGCTTTAAATATGATGTTTTCGTAGCTTTATGTCTAAGTATGTCCAAATATGTTCTACCAAATCTAGGTTTGAGAATTGGTGTGCAGTTTCTATTACATGAAGACAATTATATAGCACCCACATGTGTTGCACAGGATTTACGCTTAGTACCATTATCCTGGTAAAATTTGAATTAATACATCAAGTTGTAGGGCATTTTGTCGCAAATTATGTTTAGAAAGGTCAATTTATTTTTATTGAACGAATCGTCAATTTATAAATGTCAGTTCACTTACACCACATGCACTCATGCGCACTCACACCATAACTGAACCCCCACCATGCTTGACAGTAGGACGAGAATGTTGGGGATTTATCTCTTTATTGAATTTTCTCCGCACTTTTGGCTGACTGTCTTGATCGAAAAACCTTGATTTTACTGTCATTTGGAAATATTACATCAGTCCAGCAATCATTCTGTAAATATACCTTCACGAAGTTAAGTCTCTTCTTATAATTACATTTGCTTACGTAAGATTACTTCTGGGGTGTTATTGTACTTTAATCACTATTGCTGAGCACTCTGCTCACTGACATTGGTGATGATGACTTTGATAGTATTTTATAGGTCTCTTGCAATAGCCCGTGGATTGGCAAAATATCTCTCACAAATTCGCAATATAACTTTCCTCTCTACGCGAAAGTATGTTTAGCCATCCACTCCTCGGGTTGTCTCAGCATGTTTGTAATTTTATATCATTTTACGATACATTGCACTGTCGCCTAGATAGGAAATACTACGGGAGTCATTAGAGCATATGAAAATATTTGTAACTTGTAACGGTTTGTATAAATTCTTTGGGGTTAAATAATATTTGTTTTGTAAGATGTTACTTTATGTTTTTGTATGTATGGACTCTGCGTGTTTCTCAAACCTACAATTTACTTGCCCGGTACACATTGTTTTATTTTCTTTGATTTTTGTTGTCAAACCTTTCCTGCAAAATGTCTGAAGTATGTAGGTATACAGAACAGCATGGTATTTGTAAATCATTGATCAGAATTGTATGTCTTTTTTACCTCCCACATGCTCCCACGTGATAGAATGCAATCAGTTTAACTGTACACACCCCTTGCCATGAGCTTTTATTTTGTAAGTTGGTGTGTATCTGTCTATGCCGTGGTTGCCTGCATTTATAGACAATTCCCAGTAAATTGGACACATTTGAAAGCCCTTTAAGTTGGTATAATAGTCAATAAATATATGTTACTTTAGCATTAGACTTTAACTTCAGATTGCAGCAGAATATACACAGTGTGTTTAGTATGTACATGGCCATATTTATTTAAAAAGGTTGTTATAAATGATAAATGGCTGAAACAAAAAAGTAACTAATGCCTCAAAAGTGTTCACTTTATTGTGAACAGCCTTTAGCAGATATGTATGTAGTCAGCATGCAAGCTAGAAATAAACAATACATGAAGTGATTTCCCGCTTTCTTTACGACGCAAATCGAGCCACATCACTTGCAATGTATTTTCGCAGTGTTTATGACAGATGTTTGTTTGATCTCTTGTGTTCGCGTTGTTAAGGGCAATGAAAATGCCTTACCACTCGCCACGCGCCTTGTAGCATGACGTAATGGGCTGTCTTAATTTCCAGATATTGACTAAAACAGATCTGTACACCTGGCAACCCTGCAAGTTTCTCGCTCTCTGTACACTCTTCCGTCTCTATCGTTGTGTACGCTAACCATGTTTATGGCGTCAGTTCAGCTGCAGTGAAATTCAGAGTTTACAATGTTTCGTATTTAGAGCGTCCTATTAGAGATATGCTCCCACCAACTTTTTTAATCTGAATTTTTAGTAGTGTATTGCTATAAAATTGTCCCGTGGAATTAATAGTGTGTTTTTTGTCTCTAAGATATCTGACATTTCATAAATTTTATTTATTACATTTCAAAATTAAATTTCTAATTCATTACTATTATTTTTGCTGTACAAATCTTGCCAAAGTAGATGGATTCAAATTGTTATCTCAAACAAACACCAGTATAACAAGGGTCACTATTTCCTTATGTTAAAGCTAAAAGGACAAACAACCATAAGAAGAAGCTTGTGTTGTTATACACAAGAAGGGCAGATGCTGTTCATGAACTCCACGGGGTAATGGACTGCATTCAACATTTTTAACACTGCATCTACAGATTTTTACTTCATTTCTACCCCTTCGAAAAACTCAAGCAACCTAATATATTGTTATATCGTTAATGTTTCTCGATCCTCGTAATATCTTCTTCTATGGCGATTGCCAAATATTTGTCTATTAACTTCCAAAGTACAGAATATAGTTTGTCTAAACTGATTTGTTTTATCTGAGCATTTATAGTTGTAATGGTACTGACATATTTTCAAATGTGAATAAAAGGCCAGGTGTGTTGTGAAACAAAACATAAACAAATGACCTCGCCAGTGTTATAATATGTTAGCAGTGCTCAACATGATTCGCAAATTTATATTCCTGACAGTTCTGTTTCCAAGAAATCAATTTAATGTTGCTACCCAAAACATGGTTACTGTGCAGATGGAATTGGTTTTATATCCCAAGTCACTCATCATTGAAAATGACGTGTGAGATTATTAACCGTGGCATAAAGTCTAATAGCACATTATGTACGCACAGGGAACCTCATAAGAAAACAAAACATAGCGTGGTGTATTTCACTGACTCTTTAATTATTTATCCTGTTTGACTTAAATGTTTGTTGGGAATGTAAGAAAGATTTTTTTTTTGCAGGAAGACAGGTTTATTTTTATTCATAATTTTTTATTTCATAAGTTATCAAAACATCACCGAGAACACATTCGAACCTTCTTCTTTGTCTTAGGGATTTGAATTTGGAAAATTTCTAAAATGGGTTTAGGTATTTATAAAACCAACAGTTTAAAGCAACGATCATAGCTATATCTTATCGGGTTACTGAGCTATTGAAGATTCTTCGAAAATACATTTTACTCCTTTTCGTCCTCTAAGGTAATGACTTTCAAAAAATAAACTACAGTGAATTTTTAGGCGTTTGTATAGGTAGCCGTTTGAAACATAGAGAATAACAATATATTATCGCTTTAATGCGCGATTATGGAGAACTCAATAGCATATTTGAACACTTTTCACCCTCTTAATGGTTATATAATATTTCTACATGTTACCGTTTAAATTTAAGAGTACAGCGATATCTCATTAGGTTAATAATATATTGAGGTGGTCCTCGAAAATATACTTTACCGCTTTTCATACTCTTAATTGGATTCCAAATAATCCTGAAATCAGTTTTGAGTTATATGTATAGGGTAAATTTTAAAGCTAAAAGAACAATCATACCTTGTCAGATAAATCAGTTATTGTCGAGCCCCCAAAAACATGCTTTACCTCTTATTACCCTCTTAGAGTTAAATTTCGAAAAATCCTATCTCAGCGGGTGCCTGCATCCAGAAGGAAAGCCAACACTAGATTTTCAAGCTTTTCATCTAGCCGTTTTGTCTGTATATTGGTGAATGTGTCAGTCAGTCAGTAACTTCGTTTTGTACACAGATATTTTAATACAAGAACTGAAAATAAATTTCTCGTTTTAGTTTGACGGTACAATGCATTGTTGCATCCAATGTTCACATTTTACCAAAACAGAACATCACTTATCAAATTATATTTACATCAACAAAGTGTCAATATCAGACATCAGCCTCAAATCCTACATGATGATGTTTTGAAAAATGGAAGTTTAATTGTCATATTATAGATACAATAAAGAAATTAGTTCTGATAATTACATGACGACCATGTAAGGAGGGATATCATACAAATGTATCATGAACAGAAATGTGCTTTTACCATCATTTCTGGTTCAAATATAAGTAAGTACATGCTGTGTATCATCCTAACATGTGCGTCCAATGCGAGTCCTGTAAATATTATGTTTTCTCAGTTACACAACATATGAACATATTTAATTTATCTGTTTAATTCTATTTGTTTTGGCGAATTTAATGCAGGATTCACGAACGTGGCTCTGAATTACTAATTATAGATTACTGATAATCTGTCATTTTGGGTTCTGTGGCAGACATAGCTACTGGCTTTTGTGACCTTGAATTTGTTACATTTTTGGCCTTGAAATTTCTAAAGGAAACACTAAAGAAACAGAAAATTCCACATAGAGTTCAAAGCATTTTGATTACAATAACACAAAAAACTTTCCCTGGCTTTACAATTACGGTTTAATGGACATATCTTGGGATTAGTTGTTTATTGCACAGTCAGCGACAATTTGAACATTTTCTGGAATCCTGCATGGCGAAAGCTTAACTGGAGACAGATTATATGTAAATTATTAACATACTCATCTAATGCATGTGACTGTGATCTTCAAATATCGTCTTGCAGGGCAATCATGATTATACCATTTGAGATTCGAAGACGAAATATTAAAGACTCGAGAAGAATTCGTTTTCTGTATGTTAACATAATTTCTAGTTTGCGAAATTGGTACCTGTGAGTAAAATTGTAGCTATGAGAAACGTAGTAAACTGTAATATCTATTGTATAGACAGTAAATATTAAAACAGCAATATAACCTATTAAACACTGTGTCTGGGTCTGAGAGACGGTAGCGAACAGCGAACGTCACTGTACTCCACGCCATCAAAACGGCAGTGTAACACTGAGATCTGCGAGGGACCCACGTAGACAGGCAGGCTGCTACAACAGCCTGGCCAACTTGCCCTCCGCCATCTAACTACTGTATATATACTGGCACTTGCCTTGAGCTCTGCACACGTCGCTGCGTGTACCACCCGTAATCATGACAACACATACTGTATGTTTCTTTACGTAGCCTGTATATTGTACGTTAGGGAATCGCATTCCTAAATTCGTACTCTCCACACAAATCTAAACAAACATTATGTGAGATGTGTAAATTCATCGTGAATATAAGGAAAAAAACGATTTTAACGTGATTACATAATAAATTATACCCACGCCAGAGTTCAGCGAATATTTGTTGTAGTGATTGCGAAGCAATATGATGACATAACGCATGTTTTAAAAAAGGCAACAGAACATATTGGAGAGTGATTCCAGTAGAATTTTTGTGTGTCGCGTCACCTAAATTATATCTCAAGTGGAAGCAAACCTTCTTCCGCGAGACTTTTTGTTCTAAATGTTATCTTCTGCGTTAGTGTATGTAGCATGGAGTCAAACTGAGTGTTTTAGTTTAAATGATATCTTATTGCATCGCTGAACCAACAAAATCTTAAGTACATGTTATTAAGCTAAACATACATGAAGACATTTAAATATTAACAAAACAAACATAAAGGAAAATTTATACTCAGCTTTTAATATTTACAAAGTTTATTTATTTTTTATTATGAGACATCGATTTGCTACCGTAAACACTTAATCTCGAAAGATCAATGGTGCTGATGTATTCAACAGTTGTTTAATAATTCGAAATAAAGGATTTTTCCTCCATCATTCCTTAATTAACTTGAAACATTCAGTTCACTTTCACTTCCATTCATTGTTAAGCTACTTTCCTTGGAAAAATGGGCTTATGTAATCATGCAAATGTTGGTCTGTGATGTTCTGTACGTCCACCCCATAATAACATTCGAACCCATGAAACATTCAGTTCACTTTCACTTCCATTCATTGTTAAGCTACTTTCCTTGGAAAAATGGGCTTATGTAATCATGCAAATGTTGGTCTGTGATGTTCTGTACGTCCACCCCATAATAACATTCGAACCCATGAAACTTGTTTCACCAAATTCGGTACACAAATAGAACACAGTAAGGATATCCGATTTTTACAATATTCTGCCCAGCTGTTTCCTTATTTTCAAAACGGTTGCTATTTTACTACAGTAGGGCGCCATTTTATATCTGGGGAATTATTTTCCTAGGTAAAACCAAACATTGTATTTTCACTGTTAATCATGTAGGTATTTAATCTAGGAAGGTACGTTTTTATTGGTTCGCCGTTGTGGAAGAGCACATCGTGAAAACAATACACTTTTCCAACATATCTCGCAAATTACACAATAGATTCCTGCCAAATTTTGCAAGGTAACTAGTACCTTTTAAGGCTATAGTAGACCATGGTTATATATATATATACATACATACACGTACATACATATCACCTAATTCGACCAAATTTGATTTGAAGAAAGAATTGACTAAAGGCATTAAATATGCCAATACATAACCAATTTCGTTCACAATTTTGTAATGTAGTGCACACATGACAAATTAAAGCTATTGTATCATAACTTAGAAAACACACTACCCATTCCTACCAAATCTGGAAAACAAGAAGTATGCTGATATTAATTAATTGGGTCAGGAACATTTTTTTAAATTGTTGGAAATATAGATATTTTGAAATTATTTTTGCATATCTATGAAACTATGTGGCCAATTTCAAGCAAACTTTGTACACTGTATCTAATACTATGGATGCCATATTAACATATGCGATTGAAATGTTTTCGACATGGTGACTATATACATATGTTATGTTCATTTGGTATACCATATGTACAGTACCACACTATTTAACCAGTTTCATCCAAACTTAGTGTGTTGAAAGTATCACCTACAATTATTAAACATGCTGGTATAGTGTCTCTTTTGTCCGCCATATTGTAAGGTAGCGCTACAAGAAATTATATTGTGTCTAATTCTGGGAAACAATAAACCTATTACTACCTAATTTGGTAAACAATATGCACTACGGTAACCAAATAAACAGATATGTTTTACGTGGGTCGGTCATTTATTTTTAAAATGGCAGCCATGTGGACATTCTCATTACTATTCTATACCCATGGAACAGTGTAACCAAGAAAAAGAAAAGGAGGGGCGGATCATACAATTTAGAAATTTTGAACATGTACTTGTACATGTTATCGGAAATTTGATCGAAATAACTCAGCATGTTGTAAATAAACCTTCGAGTGAAATGTGACTTTACCAGTGCTATAAGCAAAACCTGTTATACATTACAAAATATCTGGAAGAATCAGTTTCTGAACACATATTGGTACGTTAAATGTTGTTTAATATAAAATAAAACATGAATTATGAAAGCCATTCAGCTTAACTTTCTTTTTATAGTTGATAAAGTGGGTACTCATATGCGCAGATGTATTGGCTATTAGAGTTTGAATGTGTGCATATACTCAACCAATAGAATACCGACACAGTGAGTCAAAACATTTTAATTTTAAAACATTTTATTCTTTTCATGTGTGCTCTATACAATTTCCCATGCAGAATAGTATATGGTAACTGCTTGTTAAACTAGATTAAATAATTTGATCAGCCGACATTTTTCAATGCGAGACATTGTAAAACTAAGAGGCTCGGGGGCATTTAGCTTATTTTCTAACAGCTTTGTCAAGTTCAAGTGCCAGATTTCGAAATTTTATAAGCTAGTTCACTTTCTTGTCCAAGATATGTATATTTTCTTCGATTTATACGATAAATTTGACAAAGCACGGCCCTCGAGGAAAATCGAGGGTGGGGGTTGAAGGAACTGTATATGGCCTACGATACTGTAGCCTAAACATGATGTGAGTTGCAGCGTTTGTTTAGCTGCTGCATGTAATCTCTGACATGAAACGTCACCACCTCGCTCGCTTATCACGACAGTTTTCATGCTTTCGTGTGGTGTAAGTGAAGTTAAAACCTTTTTAACATCAATAGTAGCCCAAAATCCCAAACAGTTCACTTTGCACTATCTGCGTTCAAACATTAGACTTAAAATGGCTTTACATTTGACGTGGATGGAAGTATGGCCTCTGCATCTAAATAGCGGTATTAAAAGAAGCAAGATTATTTAAATTTTATGCTGACTTAACGAAGCACTAAAATACAAGACAAATAATATTACTATGGAGCTTAATGTTTCTTTAGTCGCTTTTGCTAAAGGAAAGGAACTGTTATTCCTCTGCGAATACCAGCTCGCCACGAAATGGGATGTGGATTTTTAAGATTTGTAATCGCTTATCGGATATGTGGTGTTGTAACTGTCAGACTACTCGCCTCACAACACGACAAACCGGGGTCACATCCGGATTTTCGTGTGAAAAAAACATGGTGGGTGTTTCTGTAGGCCAGTGGGTAGTGTCGGGGTACTCCCGAAACTCAGTTTCCTGTCGCTGCTCCATCTCTACCTCTCTTCACCACCATCAGCGCTGAAGACCTTAGTTGTTAAGCGCCGCTTATGTCTCTCTCATGTAACTGGTGTTAACTTAAGACTGTATTTCACCTACATATAGTATTTCACATCTACATTGATCGTTTAAAGAATTACGTACAGTTTTCATCTGCATTCTCAATCAATGTTAATTTTGTGGCTATCGAATATAAAATGTTACGTGCAGATGCCACTTAGGTTTGACATGAAATAAGAGTTTTGAAGGTGCCTTACGAAAATCTTTATCATGTTCCAACTTGCCGACTGAACTATGATTATGTTTTCGGAACCATGAGTCTTTCTGGGAGACTTTTTTTCTTATGAGACTCGCAAATACTCAACTTCGGTTAAACTTGGGGGCTGTAACACAGAGGCTTCAGTTCCCTTGTTAGTGTTAATTCTTTCAGCCCTACAATTAAATGTTTGGTGGGCAAATAAAAACATATAACAAAAACGAACAAGGGAAGACATATGAAGTGAAATATATATAGGAAATAATATCAGGTATTTGCAGGGTATTACATTTAGTGAAACAATATTTTTGTTCAGCTAATCTGGGCTATACTCGTAACTACGAATAAATATGTATTTCAAAAAATCTCAACATGTTCGAACCCTAACTTTGTTTGCCAAAGATAATTTTGCACGAAAAAATAATGAAGTCGATTTTATATCTCAAGCGGGATATCGTTTGATTAAATAAGCCAAGTAGATGTTTCTAAACAAGGTATGCCTAGTGCCGAGACAAATCGAGCAGGCAGTCCGGTGGTTCCCCCCGTTCAACTGCTTCATAGTTGCCTGGCTGTATGAGGTTCCCACTGCTTGAAGCTCGCACTACTGCTCGCGCCAGACACCGAGGACCTTGAGCGCCCTCGTCCTTCAGTAATGGACTAGACACGGACAGGCGCTGCCGCGGGCGGAAAATACTAATGGCATGGTAATATATGCTCGTTACTAAAAGCATTTTCGAAGGTGTCCGTTGGATGATTTCACACGAAAGCATGGTTCAGTTCACATTCACACATATATTCAGCATTACTGTTTTAATGCATGGTCCAAAGTTCAGTTTACGAATATAGGATATAGGATTACGATGTAAATGCACGACAAGGAACTATAAGCTAAATATATTTATACTTTATTTATTACTTATATGACCCATGTGATGTGTATGCCTGGGTCGTCCTCAACATCTCGGCCTTCTGGACAAAATTCGTCCTGGTAGGCAAATTGCTTAATGAGCGAGTAAAGAGATATGTTCGGCTGTTAATACCGAGGTCTTGAGAGCCCTTGAGGGTAAAGTTAGATGAGTATGGAGCAGCGTCGGAATGCAAGGGTGGGGAAATTGGAGATCAGCGGGGAAACTCGCTGACCAGCAGTATCATCCTGCACGATTCTCACATGCGAACATCCGGGAGCGACCTCGCGAGTATTCGTTTTCAATGTCAATCAAGGTCATAGGGCCAAGGTCAAGATAGTCAGCATCTAATATGGTGGTAGCCTGTAATTTATTATGCTTGCTGAAATTAATTTATTTTATTGAGTGTTGGTTTTCAAGGTCATTCAAGGTCCTGGGGTCAAGGTCAAGGTAGTCTGCATCTAATATGGTGGCAGTAGATAGTAGTGTAACGTGATTGTTGACTTTTATTTGCTTTCTATCAAATTTTTGTTTTTTAGGTCATTCAAGGTTATGGGGTCAATGTCAAGGTCGTCTGCATCTAATATGATGGTAGCAGTCTGTAATGTAATATGCTTGTTGATTTTTGTGGTTTTTTAGTTGTAGTTTTCAACATCATTCAAGGTCATTGGGTCATGGTTCAGTTCACCTGCATATAATATGGTGGTGGTAGTTTGTACTATAATATGATTATTGTATTTCATGTATTTCTTCCCGAGTTTTTGTTTTCAAGGTCATTCGAAGTCATGGGGTCCAGGTCGACATTATCTGCATCCACATGGTGGCAGTAGTCTGTAATGTAATATGCTTGCTGACTTTTATTTATTTTTATCGGGTTTTTGTTTTTTAAGGTCTTTCAAGGTCGTGGGGTTACGGTCAAGGTAGTTTGCATCCAATATGGCGGTGGTAGTCTGTAATGTATTATGCTAGCTGATTCTGATATAGTTTGCTCGAGTTTTTGTTTTCCTGGTAATTCAAAGTGCTGGGGTTAAGTCATGTGTGCCTACATCCAATAAGAAGATGGTAGTCTGCAATATATTATGCTTGCTAATGTTTATGTATTTTTCTCGATTTTTGTTTTCAATTTCATTCAAGGTTATGGGGTCAAGGTTAAGGTCGTCTGCATGAAATATTGTGATAGTAGTTAGTAATATGTTATGCTTGCTGACTGTTATGTATTATTCCTTGCGTTTTTGTTTCAAGGTCATGGGGTTGGAGTCACGGTTACCTGCATCAAATATTGCGGACAGGTGATGTCTACCAAAATGGTTGTCGCTTAACACGATGGTGGTCGCCTACCAAGATGGTAGTCGCCTACAAAGATGGTGGCCACCTACCAATGTGATGGAATGGGGAATGGGGTGACCTCTAGAAAGTTTTTGAAATACTTTATAAAACATCTTTTTCAAAATTATTTAATAATTTTTAATAAACTTTCTGATACATTATTTAACGATTTTTAAGTGAAGTGTTAATAACAGATTTTGCATAAATTCTTTTAAAGATTTTTAATTCTTTTTATAAATTTCAATGTTATACTTAAAACGATTTTAAAAATACATATTTAGTATTTTTCGAGTATATGTTTTAATAATTTAAAAAACAACCTTTTTGAAGTGTTTTGGTTTTTTTTAAATCTTGTTTGGAATTTTGTCGAATGTTTTATTTTTTTTTTTATTTTTGGGGTAAAGATCAAGGTCAAACGTCCTGAGTCCTGCTCTCCTGACCCCGAGGTCACTGATCCTGGTCACCTGGTTCGCTGATCCCTGACCCTAGGTCGCTTATCCGGCTCCTTGCTTTAACCCTGTGTCACTGATCCGCCTGGGACAAACTGGACTTTTTTTTTTAAGGGAAAAAGGATATTTTTCAAATACAAAGATAAATTTGTAGTGAAATTTAATTGATTTTGAGGGGAAAAGAAGGAATATTTTGAAGTATAAATGTGGAAAACGGGAAATTACAACATGGCGACGGGCGGCTCCTCCGCTTCTATCCCCAATCGCCTTGCGCCACAAGTAATCTTTTATATTCAACACACACACAGTTATAAATTAAATTTTATTATGAATTTATTCCTTTTCTGACATGCGTTACCAAACATAATACATGGGGAAGAAAAGGTTACAATGTAGTACAAATTGGTGCTAAATCATTAAATATTGCTTAACTACCACTGTGAAATGGCGCTTGATTGTATCAGGATGGACCTTCCTGTACGACATTTTGGAATTCTGGCTCAGTAACATTTAATTTAACTGCACGTCATATTAATAACCTTTTAAATGTACCTCCACTCCCCAAACCCTTTACGTCACTATAACTTCTACGATTTTGGTAGGTATGAGATCACAGTGCGGGGACTTCAAAGTCAGCTGTTGGTAAATGTGTTATAAAGAAATTGCAATGCTTTATTTATATTTGTGTACTTCATACATGCAATGAGTAAGGTCTTCCGACGGTTAAGCTTTCTGTTTTTGGTAAAACAATTTAGACTCAAACTTAGAAACTGCAATGCCATATCCCGCAAGGATTTAGTAAATGTTTATATGTGTGAATGTTTCGTGTGTAAGACAGTCCCAGATAACGCATGTATTAAACTGGGATGCATTTAGCTTATTTTGTAGTTGTGGGACTAACAATGATTTATACAAATATCAATTGAATGCTGGGGAATCATGTTTGTGTTAACATTTTGAAATGTTATTAAACATATGGTAGTTGTGTACGCCACAGTGGCTAGCATTCGCATCACATGTCGTTAAACTTCGAAAGGCCAATTGTTAGAAAGCACATCTACACGTTTATCCACCAATCAGTTACGAGACTGCTCAGTGTGGTGTCTGCCAGCCGCCAAGTGTTTAAAATTGGGTTACTTGTCATTACTAGTACGAACCGCCAATGGAGGCAGTTAGGTGAGAAACCACATCATGACAGAACACATCGAGTGAACTGTCGAGCTTAGATGTAACGGTACTATAGACTGTTCGCGCCAAAGTGATCTCTTAACACTTTTCGTAATGGTGGTATAATACACACATGAAACATGCAAGCAATTTTATTAATACTTCAGTTCATGTACAATTGAAAATAAAATCTGAGTTTATACTTAATACGTAATCTTTATTGACGTTTGGGTGGGAATCGTACCGGACGATGCCATTGATCGACGGATTTTCATGGGGATCTTCCGTTCTCCCCTCCCCTTCATTCCAGCGCCGCTCCATATTTACTTCAATCACTCTCATCGGCTCTCAAAACCTCGAGTTTAAGAGCCGCCCAAATCTCTTCCCTTTACCTTCCCGTTTATTGACGATTGGATGCACACATCGATATATTACACGCGACAGGCATCAAGATGTGTTCATTTTAATACGAATAGTCAATGTAATCATAAATTGATATATTTATTTAATGCGAATATTTTCCATCGAACCATATCTAGTAGTTCTATTTATGTTATTATATTTTTAAAGGTGAATATTTTGAGTACTTTTAAATTATCATAGATCTTTCAAGGGACTATAAGCACTCCTGCAGATAATACTTAGTAATTTCGTCTTATAACACTTTAATAATCAATAACTATTTCCTGTAATCGAAATTTGATTAAGACATGTCGTGTAATCATCACGGTGCATGTAAATAGCTGCGCGGATTATTTTGAGGGTAAGCTAAACCTTACAGACTTGTAGACCTAATCCACCTTTGCATTGGATTACAGTTAACAAGGCTAACTCATGAATATGTGAAGCAAATAGGAAACTTGCAAGGAAATACTTTTGGGATAACATGCTGTGTGTTTTGTCGTAATATAGGCCACTCACTGGAGAATCACGCAGTGAATATACAGTAGTATATCTGTGTATTCATTGAACTGTGAAGTCTATACAACAGGCCTTTGATTCCGAGACATTTAATGGTCTCTTATTATCATAGATATGAAAACATTAGTGTATTATTTAATGTTTTTAGTGATTATCACTTTATGTTTTCAAAGATCTCGTGTGTGTTGGCAAGGGGAATTATAACGTAACACCTCCTTTCATATTTACAATTATGCTTGATTTGGAAGTAATTTTTTCCAGTTGTCCAGTGTGGTATGTTCAAATTTATAATTTACTATTTGTTTCTCAGATCTTATACAAGCTAGTTCATAATTCCGAAGGTTTTCACCACTAATTTACTTTAACTTATTACATATATTGTGCTGGAATTTATTCGGACAAAACTGAGTTCATAGAACTATTATTCAGATTCTCTTATGCTTTTTCCTCCAAAGCCATGTGTTGCTGAAGCTGTTAGCCACGCCTACTCCACCGCACGCGTCTGTGACTCACCGCACGCGTCTGTTACTTGGGAGGGGAGCAGCCTGCCGAACATACCCGAAGGGGACTTAGAAATTTTTTCATTTTCACGAGATCGCTCATTTTTTGTAACGAGAAGTGTACATCGCATACTCAACTATCTAGACAACCGAGTGCAATCGAATTAGACATCACAAGTACTGAGATTTCAACTACGAACGTACTCTGTAGAGTATAAGACCTGTAGATTGCGACGTGAACTCCCTGAAAGCTCAGATCAGAATGATCGCTCTGTCTTTCCGTGTACCGACCAAGGAAGTTCATCACAGCCACTCCGTGTCAAAATGCACACACTTGAAAGGAACCGTTGCATGTAGCCTGACGACGATGGTGTACGATCCTTGAAAAAAATAAGGTATCACAGGTTCAATTCCCATTCAGAGTGTATGCTGACACGTCTTCAGACAATCGTTCACTACACATGAAGACGAGCATGTAGCGGCCATGATAGTCATACTCCGTATCCGACCTGCACTCATGTACCGAACTATTGCAATTACTGACAGGCAATACTCTGACGACCCTACCTGCGCTCGTGTACTGACCGAGCCTTTTTACAGTTTCAGGTAGTCATACTCTGCCAGCCTTGCTCGAACCTTCAATGCATGTACCAAGCCTTTGCAATTACAAGCAGTCATACTCTGTCGACCCTGCCCGAACCTTCAATGTGTGTACTTCCATCATGTATCAAGCCTTTGAACTTACAAGCAGTCGACCCTTCCGAACATTAAATGTATGCACTTAAACAGTTTCCATCCAGCATTACATGTTCAACCATTCCACTATAATAAATGCGATGTTGTGTTTACCTATAGTGATAAGTCTCGAACACAGGTACCTACAGACAGCTGCTTGCTCTCCCCAGCCGTCCGCTAGAGTGCACGAAAGAAAAAAAATAGTTACAAACAAAATGGCTAATAACGAACACATTGTGAATGTACGTTCATCACAAATACTTGCAGTCATAGGTCACACACTCACACACACACACACTGTGACAACCCGAGACACGAACCATCATCATGTAGTGATAAAAGCACTTCGTCGAGCATGGCGGGAAGGACATTCACCTACAGGCGAAAAAAAGATCATTTGTAAACACTCCCTGCATCGTCAAGAGCAAGGAACCCTGGCAGTTATTACACCATCAACATTACAAGTTGTGGAAATACCTTCAATAATGCGCGACGTCGCCTGCAGTGATAGCCTGCCAAAAGACGGTCATCGCGCACGATGTGAAATAAAATATATTTACATTAATCATCGTGTAAGTAATTAATTGATGTGTAAGTAATTTATACTCTTAGTTAAATATATGTTAAGTAACTGTTATTGCAAATGGGAGAACTTTCAATGTTGCTTGTTTTGTCTTGAATAGCCTACACTAACTAACCTATGTACAGATTATTCACGTGTCTAATTGTCTAAATAGATTTATTATTAATATGCATATAGCCCATTGACGATTACGTCATACTTGTTTTTCTGAGGTTCTGCTACTGTGTCTACACGTGAGTTACACCTCCTGTATGCTATGTCTAGACAATGACAGCATCACACCCCAGGCGGTCATACCCACGAGTGGCATGTACTTACATTCATACTCTGTCTCCAGCCTGCACTCTCTCGTGTACCGAAGCTTCAATGCAGGTAATTACAGACAATCATAACCTGTACCGTACCTTCAATGTGCATTCATAGTCATACACTACTCACAGTCATACTCTTTCTCCCTCCTATCTACACTCGTGTACCGAGCCTTCTGGGTAGCCCATGTTCATGACCCGACGTGTATTTACAGACAGTTCACCAACCTGCACCGAGCCCGAGCCTTCCAGGCAGTTATACCGACGACAGGCATGTACTTTGAGTCATACTATTACCTATACTCGTATACCATAGCTTCAATGCTTGTAATTACAGATAATCATACCCTGTACTTAACCTTCAATGTGCATACTTACATACAGTTATACACTGTACTCGCACTAATACTCTCACTCTCCAACCTACATTCGCACCTTCAAGGCTCGCAGCTAGTCTGTACCCCACCACTGGGGACCGGCCTGCACCCACAACACTCGTGTACTGAGGCCTTAGTGCTTGTAATGAAGGCCAGTCATACTCTATCTCACATACGTTCGCGCTGTCATCGCTGATTATATACCGTCCTGGGCAGAACATTTTCCGTACAAACCGAGTGAAACGAAACCGGCCAACACTATCAACAGAACGTGTCACGCCGTTGCACGAGCAATGTGATAGCCTGTAAGGCCATGATCGACCGACAGCACAGGGAAGTCGAAGGATGATACTAGACGAGGGAGAGATACCAGTGAATGTTCCTTTACGATAGGAATTCATTACCTAGTGCCAGAACCGTAAGCACATACGAAAACAACATGCACCATTAGTCGTGCAAGAAAGAGGGAGACAGAGACAACACCACAGGGGCAAATAGCGCATGTACTTATTATGAAACGAATAAACCCGTGACCAATAAGGAGGTATCGCAAAACACACACACACACGTCAACTATGTATGTACTCTGCTCTTAGAAGGTGCAGAGCAGATGTTTTACCTTAACTGGTGTAGCAGTGAAGACCTGCAGGTCGCGAGCACATCTCATTGTGGTGAACTCAGTGGAAGCAATGACCGCCGCTCCTTTCCGCACACGCTATTTATTACCGACCGAGAAAGTAACTCGACACCTGTATGACCACCCCTTGTCAAAACATATAATTACTAGTTACATATGCTACAGAAAATAAGATATCGCAGGTTCAATTACCATAGAGAGTACGCTTGTTGCATATGCTATTGAAAAGGAACTAATGCATGTACATTTATAGCTGTGGAGACAGTGTACCATCTATGAAAAATAAGGTATTGCATGTCCCCTGTAGAGAGTGGTAAAGCATACTGACATTACATGTTCGCCAGCAGACAATCGTTCGTCGGGGCGCCCCATTGCCAAATGGCACGAAGAGCCAACCATATGCCTTCCATGCACAGACAGCAGGATGTGTTCGAATGAAGACTTAGTTGATCGTGTAAGTTGTACGAGAAGTTGCAAACTAGCATGCCGTAATTATAGTCATACACTGTCTCTGAGCTGCACTCATGTACAGAGCCTTTACAATTACTTACAGCCATGACCCTACCTATACTCGTGTGCCGACAGAGCCTTTGCAATTACAGACAGTCTGTCGACCTTGCTTGAACCTTCGATGCATGTACTTACATCAAGTACCAAGCAATTGTAATTACAAGCAGTCATACTCTGTTGACCCTGCTCCAACCTTCAATGTGAGTACTTACAAGCAGTTTGAGTCCAGTAACCATGTACCACACACAGCGACAGATAATGGGGAATTGTTGTTATCGATGTAGAACACAACCAGACTGTTTCATAAGAATGGGACAATGTAAGAAAAATAATAATACTGTTACCTTGACTCATTACAATCTTGGTGTTTTACCACTCCAGACATGTAAACAAGGAATGGTTCTTATCACTACATGTCTTACACACACTCACACACATACACACCAGACTGTTGCATACTAATGGGGCAGTGTAAAATAATGATACCTTGACTCATAACAGTACTTGTGTTTTACTGCTCCAGACATTTAATAACATGTGTACCTGCAGTTCATACGATGTACTTAGAGAGAGTTAGCACTTGTGTCCCTGGCAGGCATTAACACTTCATATCTGTTACCCTTCACAAAATATACATGGATTTAACCAGGGTACTAACATGTATGTTTCGGAGTATGTGTTCTTTTCTTTATAAGACATACTACAGGCACTATTTGAATAAGTCCATTGTCACGGAAGTAGGAGCACCCAGAGGAAACTCAAACTCCGTGGCATTGACCACAGCTCTCACCAACTGTCATACCAAGCTCTCGATGTTCAGCAGAGTTAAAAAGATGTTTAGCATTGTTTAAATACAAAGATTTTTCCAATCCCATTGATACTGTAGAGTTTTTACCCCCAAAATGGAGAGAAATGAACAAACAACAAATATAGTTTTATTTCTTATATTGGTCTAAATTCTTTTTCTTTTTATATAATGCCCCAAAAAATGTTATACAAAATTTATAAAGACTGGTTAAATACAATTATGCCTGTAAACAGGTTCCATATAAATGGTTTAAAACAATTGTGTCTGAAAACATGCTCCAAGATTACAAAGGGTGCCAATAGAGGCATGTAAGTATAAATACGTTACAAGTTACCACTTTTCCCAAAAAGGAGTACATATAAAAATTGAGTACAAAATCATTACCAAAAATTGAAATCTTACTTAACATTCATATAAATGCCCAAACTTGTGTTTTGCCCTGTATTACAGGCCTTATGCCAGTTGTTCCCTTTTCACATTTTAAATGTGTGGTGTGTGTTTCCTCCGGTCATGTTTCCGGTGCTGTTTGTATTGTCAGGGTATCATTGCCCATCTTATATAGTCCAAACTTAGTGCTGTAGAGTGTGGAGGAACATGGAAGAACTGTATGGAGGTTTTGCCGGAAGTACGAAAATCAGTTAATTTAAATCTCTTGATGACGTATTCCGTCGCATCGTAGAGTTGCCTAGCAATGACCAACTGCGATGAAGGGTGGAAGCCAGCGAGGTGGTGCCGGAACGGGGAAGTCAGCTGGCGGCATCACGCAGTGCTGAATCCGAAGTCGAGCAGAGCATTTATGCTGTCCGTCAGCTCCTCGCTCGCAGTCGAAGGAGACAGCATACTGGTAAGTCTTCATAACCCTGGTAGCTGAGCGTTCTCAGGTGGCAGATAGCTTGTTAGGTGGAATAAAATACTGAAGTCGGTACGGTAATATTTTCCAGCACTGTTACAACATGATAGAATACATTAATATATTTTCACTTTATTTAACATATATTGATAGAAGTTTATTAATATATAGTAATGGAAAATCAATGTGCTATAGAACATACACAAACATGGAAAGAGATGTGAATTAATCATTTTTAAATTGCCCATACTTTCATTTTAAATAATCTTTTTAATAGATTATCAATGTCTTTCCTCGCCTCTTCTACTGTATGACCACACATGATAAAAAAATTATGTATATGTCACATACACTCTTGGAATCACTTACATATTCGACTATAGAGATTCGAAGAAATGCCTTAGGAACATTACACTTCTACTACTACTGTTGCTGTATGAATAAACACATGAAAACAATATTGCATCTCTGTATGTCTGTCTGTCTCTTTTCTCTCTCTCTCTCTCTCTCTCTCAATTTTGCTGGCAATGCTAACATGTCCGATAGTAATGATTCAAAAATATGTCGAGGTAGTATCTTATGCTCTTCATGTGTGAGGTGTCGGACGTCCGGCAGTGTTGGATGTGGAGGCTGCGGATGGTGGGAGGTAGCTACATGTCTCTTATCAGGGGTGGGGGTCTAGGTAGCTGCATACGTGGTGGAGATGGGAGGGGAGGCGGTGGAGACATACACTTTCACTGATTGCTTATGCCTTGGCGGATCGACAGCTGCAGGCAGTCCCTTGTGCTTTGGTGGTGGCTGGCTGGTGGCGATATTGTCCCCTAACTCTACCATCATATTCTGGGGGACGCTCACCTCCGATCGCTTATGCCTCAGCTGGCTGGTCTGCCCCCCCCCCCCCCCCCAGCGACTCCCAGCAGTAGCGAGGCATCATTTTCGTCTGACCAGCTGACCCGGGAGGCTGCCGGCCTGCATCTGGGAGTCGACTGGCTGGTGCCGGCATCTTCCAGCTGCGAGATTACCATCGGCTGTGTGTCTCGAGTTGTGCCGACGATCGAGGGTAGGTCGCCCTCGGCGATGGCAGGCATCACCGACGTGTTCTCGTCAATGGTGAGCAGAGCTGCAGGAGCACCATCGGCAGCATGGATGATGTAGTACAGCATCGAATATTCCCCACTTCGTGATAGCCACATGGAAGAGGCATATTCGGCCGCATACTCTGTACCACACACCTCCCCAGCAGCATGCACTCTACCTGCACTTGTTCATACATTGGAGAGTCACATTCTGTCAACGTCGTTACATTTTTCCACGAATGTCCACTTCTCCCCAGCATTGTCCAGTATGGTTCATGTGACACCTCCCCACCCTGGCATCACATTGACGTACCTGTCCTCTGGCACGAACGTTAGACTCATGATGCTGTACTGATGCCAGCGAGCCTAATACACTAGTCTTATATAGACCACATGTGACGTTTGCTAATATCTTCAAAGACTGCACGCACTTTGAGAATGTGTCCATTGGATGGTAGCTAACTGTTGGGATGCGAATTGATGACGGAACATCTGTCATACTTCCTGCATGGCCACACCTCACTGTGAAACTCGTCCCAGGCATCCTGATAACCCCACATATGATTTACACCATCATATATGTGTACTTGCTCGTACCCAAGCTATGGTTTGAAAGCTACTTGCTGGTAGCCCACATAATAGTGCTCGTAGAGGTTAGTATCTTCTGGCCAGAACTTGGTACAGTCAAGTATGTCGAAATCCATGATGGTGGTGGTTCTCTCTCCTGGAAGCTGTGCTGACTACAGGTAGAATCTCATAGATGTCTCTCTGCACTGGCACTAACTGAGGTTATGTGACATTTATTGCTTCTTATATGTACTTTGCAGCTAGAATCGGTAAAGCATTCTGCTTGCTCCAGCTGTTTTAAATGCATGTACTGAGAGGTTATCATACTCTGGCTTACAGGCCGGCATTCTCTGTCTTCATGACCTACCCACACTTGTGTACTGAGCCTCTAATTAACGGTGGTCATAAACCGACCTACACCTACAGGCGGTCATACTGTCATCATGACCTATCTGCATTCATGTACCGAGACTGCATACTGAATCTTCATCGCATTACTTAAAGGCAGTCTCACCACACTTGTGTACTGGGCAAATGGCCTTCCATGTTCTTAATTCTACACAGAGTTATACTCTACATTAGCACCAAGTCTTTATAGCCATACTCTGTTTGACCTTTATTACTCGTACTTTGTCTCCCACCATCACCACTGAGGATCCAGGCTCCAATACCACAGTAGCATGTTCGGGCATGACATGCACTCGTTCGTGATGTACCGAGACTTTAATGTACATAATGAAGGGCAGTCATGTGCTCTCTGTACATAGCTCACATCTGTGTTGTGGTGAATACTCAGCCATTGCTTCTGTTCCGGCAATGTCAACCTCCTCACACATAAAGGTGAGTACATCATGTATTGTATCATATTCAACATTACCAACACTTAAATTGGGAAGTAACTACGTCACACATATAGTATAGCTTTCCATAAGCCCTATAATTTCCTTACTATTACAGATTGTCAGGTTGGCCGAGCAGTCTAAGGCGCTTGAGTTAAGCTCTGGTTCCCTGTGCGGAGAGTGTAGGTTTGAATCCTACACCTGACAAATATTTTCAGCTTCCTTGCCAGTGTGTATGGTGCTTTCTATCTTAGATAAGGATTTTGTGTATCCATAAAATGATGGTATATATGTAAGCACACAAGCTCTCTGGCTCATTTGCAGTTTGTCTGTCATTCGAACTCAGACAGACCTGATAGTGTATAATTTCAGATCAGCAGTATGTACCATAGCTATGCCAAAACTTGTTGTGGAACATTGTGAAAATGATGGCATGCTGTTCTAGCAGTCAGATGATTCTATCAGCTATTGTGGCATATGGAGAGATTAACACACTGGCAGCATTCGACAAAGAAACTGAGCTCACATACTTGCCTAAAGAATTCCTTCTGACATATGCTCGACATGAAATACAGTATGTATAAAAACATCTACCTGCATATCTACGACAGGACAAAGTAATAAGCGGCTGTCTACTTTGTATGGAGTGTTTGCAAGGATGAACTACTGTTATGGACACACCACATTCTAAGGGCCTGGTGTAATGCTCATCGGAAGAGTGCTGAAGGAGCATCCAACACTGATTGCTCCCCTTAGGAACTCATGACGGACAGAGAGAGAGAGAGAGAGAGAGAAAGAGAGAGAGAGATGTGTACTTGGAGCAGCTGACATGGTCGATGTTCTGACAAAGGTTCAGCTTATAGTCACCACCAATCTTGCAGTTATGTCCCTGGGATCTCTTGGTGCAGTGGAGTCGTTCTGGTAGGGTGCATGCTCGCAATTCTTCCTGGCGGTTGGAGCCGTCTGGCTGTGGTTGGCGATATACATGAATCTCACAGTAGCAATAGTTAAACTAACAATATGATTGTTTTAGTATAGGGTTGGTCAGCTCAGTTGTCATACAGAATTCGAAGAGTGAACAGCGGCTACATGCTCTTCTTCGATGATGGAGGACAGATGGTTGTGTCGCTAGTGCAAGAAAACATTTTCTAAAAGGAGCAATGCCCATCGACATGAGACTGGTTGTGCTCACAATATGAAGTGTGCTTATGTGTATTGTAAAGCGTGTCACTCGCATTTTGGATGACGTGATAGCTTCAAAATACATATTGCAACATGCAAAGAACTCTTTCCAGCAAGTGCAAGTCAGTATTTGCTGAGATTAAAGCAATAAATGTTTGGGGGGATAACTGTGCAAAAACCAACAACATCGTTAAAGCCATCGTGTCTAACCCATGAAAATGACAATGGCTGGATCAGCTCCTAGAAATTCATGTAACTACTATAACAGGACATTTTTAGATGCATATACTGCAAAGAGACATATGAAGCATAAATGGTATTTGAATTCATATCGCACAGGATATCAATGTGATAAGTGTCGAGGTGTCCTCACTCGTACAGATAGTTTAAACATTAATATTAAAAAGTGCAAAGAGCTTGTTCCGGCTAAGCAACAAACCTATGACAATAAGGTGCCTGCTGTATCGAGTAATAGTACACAAACTTCTGACCTGAACAATTATTTGGGGAGAAGGAAACAGTGTCGCTATTGTGGTAAGATCTTTAATAGTAATAGGAATGCACGACGACATTAGATATCTACATGTGTGCCAGTGTAGTAAACCATATACACTACCTCACTGAATTGATTTTTACGGAATGCTTAATTCCCACTGATTAAATATAAAAAACATATATATATATATATATATATATATATATATATATATATATATACAGCACATGGATTTGATGGAATAGTCAGTGTGTTGTTGTTATTCGAAGAGTGAACAGCGACTCGATCGAAGATGGAAAATACTTCAGACATCCATTTGTGCCAGTTCTGCAAGAAGTCATTTTCTAAAAGCTGCCATGCTCGTCGAGATGAGTCTGGTTGTACTAAGAGCCTGGCACAACCAGCTGTAACATGTGAACCAAGCAAATAACAAATTGGATGTCGGGATAGCTTAAAAAGACATATTTCATCATGTGATGGACTCTCTCTCTCTTGCCAGCTAATTAATGTAGGTCAGCATTGGATACACTCTCACCATCGGCAACCTCAGTTCAGAACATTGCAAACTATCTTCCACAAGCATCAAGAGTATTTACTGCACCTGCCATATTGGAAAATAGTGCACATTCACCATTGGCAACATCGATCCTGGATGTGTACAATTTTCCGAAGACATCCAGATATTTATGTTGCTACTGTGGCAAGACCTTTAGTAAAAGCTGCAGTGCCCTTCAACATGAGAAACCTGGACAATGTTAGGTGAAGTTGAGCTGGGGCCTTTTATTTCGTCAATGTTTTAAGTATGGTCATGAGTTCACATGTTATCAACCAACAGGAAGTATTCCAGTCGGAGTGTTATGCAAATATCGAACTATTAGGTACAACTATGTCGTTAGGTAAGTGACAATCATATAAAATATTGTACATATGAAAAGCCTCCTCTGGGCCCGCAACATACTGCAAGCAAACCAAATGAGAATGGGTTCATACTGAAAGAATCTACTTTCCATGGTCTAATGAAGACGTATGTTATCAGGAATGGCGAAAGATATTTGTACATGTCTTAAGCATATGAAACATAATATTATAGACCAACTTACAGATGAGATGGAAAAATATAATATATGGTTGGAATGTCAATATACCAAACCAGAACCACACAATGATGAGTTTAGTCAGTGAGCCTCCAAGACCTCAAATGTACCTCTGCATAACATGCATGACATCGAAGACAGTGTTGAAACTAGTATACAGAAGATCTGTCAGGAGGAAGAAGAGTACATGGGAAAGGGTTTCGGTTGGACATTACAAAGTATAGATCGTCTACAGTTGAGAACAAATTCACTTAGATCATTTTGCAATTATTTGCATACGCTACTACAGAGAGAATTATAATATAGCTTCGTCTTCGACCAGCAGAATGGTGGTATAAATACTAAAACAGCAGAACATCTGGCAAAGTGTGACATCCCTACTACTTCTATGTGAAGGTCAGCCAGGAGGCGTCACCCGAGAGAGGTCAGCCAGGAGGGGTCAGCATTGTGTATGACCTCAGGGGTACTAGAATATATAATGCACCAAGAAGTTTGGTAGAAGCGATAATTTAAAAAACCCTTTGCTTGACTTGTGATGGAATACAGTGTCAGACTGACACTCCGAATTTGACAGAATAAGTGCAGTGCCATTGCGTGCTTGAAGTATAGTCTCGCTGTGTGAAGGACTAGCTACATTATTTACTTGTACAATGCTTAAGTCTCGCTGATGTAATATTTGGTAGTAGGTGTGTGTGTGTGTGTGTGTGTATATATATATATATATATATATATATATATATATATATATATATATATATATATATACAGGATGAATCTGAAAGACACCGACAAACGCTGGTAGGTGATTCCTTAGGATAATATAAGACGAAAATATAAGACCAATGTTTTCCGAAATTGATTATTAAGAGAGCTGTGCACCCCAAAATTCGGATTTGGAATGCCTTAAGTTGAATATTTTAGAAACTACTTGTGACTAAGCGACTAATCAGTGAATGGTGTTTTGTATAAAGGTGATCGTTTACCTCGAGAAACATGGTTGGTAATAGCATCTCCTTACATTGGGGAAATGGGGTTACAACTCTGTATTTACACGAATCATGTTAAGAAACAATTGTAAGTGATTTATTGCATGAATTTATTAATCAGTACGTCTACCTTGAACAAAAAAGGTCGTGTTGTCCGAACACTCTCAGGTGAACCGTTTGTGAGAAATCCATGGCGACATCATTCCAAACAGAAAACGAGTGGCCTGACAGGTAGGCAATCCACATGACACAGGACATGTTACTATGATGAAAGATGGACAATTTAGTAATCTACCTCCTTAACTACATTATGTAACACCGATAGCGCCTGATGTAGTTTACACATGCAGAGAGTCGTCCACATTCGTGAATTTAGGTAATTTATCGCGACTGTCCTTAATTAGGCATCGATGGCCTTTGCAAGATCGACAGACTGTTTCCCCTTCAGCATATAATATCCACAACTCACTCCCATTATACATTTCGCTAGTGAAGTAGGTGCTAACAGTTTTGTTGCCTGCATGGCACTTGTTAGTGACGGCTGACCATTTCTAAAAATAGTATAATTTCTCCTGAGGCATCTAGTGGTGGTTGCCGGACGCATTTTTATGCTCGGCCGTGTGTGACAGACGAAACCACAACACACACTAAATTCACCTGGCCTGAAACATTAAATGAGACGTATCTCGGGGATGCAGGACTCTCAAAAAGCCTCACTGTTATGGAGACAATCTACATGTTACATGAAATTTTCAGAACTTTTATCATGTGCTTGACAGCTATATGTATGTATGTTGTGCTGCGATCGTGCAGTGGCTAGAGCATCCACAGGGGGTCTAACAAAATTGCTATTTTTCTGTGATTTTTAAATTTTCTTCATTTTGCATGTGCTTGACAGCTATGCTCTCAATGTATGTTGGGGGCTGCGGTCATGCAGTGGCTAGAGCACTACAAGAGGGGCGATGGTGATGTGACGGTTAGAGCGACGTGGAAGCTGTATGGCTGCAGTCACATCGTGTCTAGAGCATCCACATGTGGGGCTGTGGTGATGTATTAACTAGAACAATATTACATATCATTTAAAATACCACACGTGAGGCTACAATCACAGTGTCTAAAGCATCCACAAGTGGAGCTATTGTGATGTGATAGGTAGAGCTACATTGCATGCAATTTAAATTACTATGTGCAAGAGTTATAGGGTTTCAATGGTCAAATGGGTAGAAAACTCTCAAGTGAGGACTGCATTGTGGCTGTGGTGTTGTATTTGCTAGAGTAATACCAGGTAGGCTGAAGTCATGCAGTGACAAGAGCACTCTCTCAAGTGGGGCTACAGTGTTGTGATGGCTAGAGCAATACCAAGTGAGAGTACATGACAACAACATATTTCCCAAGGTTTTCCTTCCCACATATGTCTATAGTAGACACAAATAGTTGTAGTAAATAAGTATTTTTTCCCTTTTATTACCAAAGGACTATTTTGTCTCTCGCTGCACTGAGTGGTAGTGAGGTAGTGTAGTGACTGAATGACCTTATTGAGGAGGAATTGGGACTGCTCTGAGAAAACCTACTCAAGAAAAAACTGACTCTATAGATGCTAGGTTTGTTTTACCATCCCCTCGAGGCATTTTAGGCTTACCAATTGTTCCAAACGGATTATTTTCCCTGTGTGTTTTTTGTGTATGTGTTATTGAGCAGAGCTTCATCACCCTGGCCCAGATGTGAAGAATAAGATCGTTGTTGTTTGTTGAATTCTTATTTCCATGATGACTTCATCTAGACCATCATTATCTTTCGCTTCTTTGCAATCTTTTCATCATCACAACCATCATTATATCTGACTCTTCTCCCTCACCTCAACAAGCCACTCTATTGCCTCATGCATGAGCTTTCATACTGCTGCCAGCTCTACAATGTTGATTCTGTGATCGAGTATTCACCAATTGTTGCAATGGTCTTCGACATGAATGTAAGTATGACCTCAATCCCTTCAAGAGGCCACAACCAAGCAATCTGCAGTATGTGTGGGAAGTAATTTAACCACACCAATAACTTTGCCAGGCATTATTTTACATGCACAGGGCTGATAATGCAGATAACCACATCAACCCATTGTCAGTTCTGTAATAAAACATGCAATCATGTTAGTGATGCAAGACACTGTGAGCGTAGTTGTTAGGTAAATACCAAAATTAAGTCACTGGTATGTGGGACCTGCAGACATCAGTTTACTTATAAACATGAACTATGTGCTCACAGTGTGAATAGTACTGGACCTGTCCCTCCACCAGCTAAACCCACTTGCCTGTCATAAACCCAACTAGTACCATTCAATGTTACACAGCCCATCATGCCTGGTCATCATTACTGGGGACAGCATGGCCAACAATCATGGCTTCTTAGAAGCAGCAAGCATGTTTAGCTGCGTGATGAGGCTGTACATCATAGAGAATACTCAAGCAATGCCACTGACATTTGCTGCTACAGCGAGTGTATGAAGGCCAGTATCATTGGCCAACTGCAGCAGGAGATTGCATACCAGGGCTCCATTAAGTTTAACATTTCCTTCGAGTTTATGTATGGTATGGTCTAGCCATATGAAGAAGAGATGGACCAGCATGCCTTGAAGACAAAGATAGTTCCCCTCTTCAAAATAGCCAACATGGAAAATGCTGTGATGACTGCCATCACAAAGATATGACAGGAAGAGGATGAATATGTTGGCAAGGGTAGCAGCTGGATCTTGACTGCTGTGAAGAGATTCCAGCTGCGAATCAACAAACAGACATGCTGCATGCCCTCTCCTACATTTCTTTGCCTGCTATGATTATGGCCAAGACTGCCATTATAAACCAGAAAAATGAGTACCAACAGAGCGTTAAATGGGAATTCCTGGCATACTTTGTAGAGGAGAGACATCCAGAATTTGTCAACCAAGACAACAAACAGTAGATATGTTCCAACGTCTCAGGATTTGACTTTCAAACCTCTTAATAACAGATAACCCTATTAGAGAGGAAGAACCCAGGGGTCGGCATTAATGTCTACACACATGGGGAAGATGGCGGCAAGATCATCCCAATAAGGGTATGGAAGGAAGAACTGTCAACCCAATTCGGTATCTTTCTCATGGTGACAAAATATGCAATTCACAAAATCGCTATATAGCAGATTTATTCTTTTTTGTGCACTCGCAGGCACCAATGCATTGTAGGGTTGTACACATTTGCAAGATGGATCTGTGGGCATTCGACGACTATCTGCAGGTGACTGGGCTCAGAGGTGTTGAGATACTAGCTGAGCACAGGAGGTATTTTAATCAACATACTGCCACATGAGCCAAAATTCCAGCAATGGAGAATGCCAAGCATCATGTACTTAAGTTCAGAAATTTACAATAGTGATAAGTACCTTTAGTCATGTACACCGATTTTAAAGCATTGCTGGCACCAGCTCAGACGTGCCAGCACCATGTACCCTACCGGCCGCCAAGACCACCAGCCTCTCCATAACACTGAAATTATACACCAAGGAAGATGCAGCAAAGATATTAATGGATGTGATTTTTAGGATTGGCAGTCTGGTGAAATAAATATATAGCCAGCCCAAGCTGATGTGTCCACTTTCCACAGGCGAATGGGCTGGCGATATTTTGGCCAACTTTGCTACCTTTTTTCTGGCCTCTTCACTAGAGAAAAGTGGAAGTTTCGTTATCATGACCACTTTACAGGTGTGTTTCTTGGGGGTGGCACATAATAACTATAACAAGCTCCGATGTGGCACCAAGCACTTGCCAATCCTGATCTACAACTTGGTATATGATTCGAATTTATTTCGTCACTCAGCTTGGATATGACACAAGGACATATTTATCATCGCAAACACCAAGTGGAAAATAATTACCTTCAGAAAATCTTTCGCAACCAACTTCACCATCCAGTTTATTGATACCTATAGATTCATGTCTGCCAGTTTTGCAACTCCTGCACAGAACTACTGGCCATCAACTCCAAGACAACTGCTGTCTTGTCCAGGGATCCCCAGCAGATCGAGTTGGTGACTAGCAAAGGAGTGTTTCCTTATGACTATATCAAATCATTGGGGACACTTGATGAGCCACAGCTGCTGGACATCACTGCCTTCCATAACTGCTCACCAGTTGTGGGATCAGCACTAAAGACTACCATCACATGCAGATGGTCTGGGAGGTATTTTGATGAACATCAATTTGAGAGTACTCTGCGACGTACCTCTGCACTGACATATTGATTTTGTGCATTGTGTTAGAGATCTTCCAGGGGCTTTAACTCTCAATGTATGGACTGAACTGTGTCTGGTACATTAAAGCCCCAGGGTTCTCATTCGATGCCATGCTGTGAAACACAGGTGTGAAGCTGGAACTTCTAGTGGACTATAATGCTAACCTGTTCATCGAGGCTGGCATCTGGGGATGTGTGGGCCAGTTCATCACATGTTTTGTGGTGATGAAAAACAAAGATTTGCCTGTCATGTATCATGCCACTCGGCTATCTACCTACCTCCAGTATGTGGATGCTAGCAACTTGTATGTATGGGCAATGTCCCTTCCCCTGCCCTATGGAGGCTTTGAATCGACCAGCACAGATTTTATGTGATATCTGTGATGGACAATGGTACAATAGGATACATATTGGAGGTGGATGTAGAATACCCTACTACACTCCATGAAGAACACAGAGACCTGTCATCCCTGCCAGTTAAGAGAGTGTCTCCAGGTCCAAACAGTACAAGCTAATGACAATGCTTGAGAGTAAGACACATTACATCATGCACTTTGTCACCCTCAAGCAAGCATTAGCTCATGGGCTATTGCTGAAGGATATCCACCGTGAATTGAAGTTCTTCCAAAAGGCATGGTTAAAACCATACTTTGAGCTGAACAAGCTGAAATGCTAAGCTACCATGAACACATTCGAGTAGGACTTCTTTAAGCTGATGAGCAATGCTATGGAAAATAAACTCAAATGTCAGTGATTGTATCTCATCAGCAAGGATGTGCATGTGTAAAAGCTCATCTCCAAGCATGCATTCTGGTGTCAGACAATATATAACAAATCACTCGCCCTCATAAAGCTCGACCATCAGAGCGTATTTTTCGACAAGTCAATTTACACTGGCTTTGTTGTACTTGTCCTTTCCAAGAACCTCATCTACCACTTCTATAATGACAATTCAGGTATGGTATGGCCATGACACTGGGTTAGTCTACATGGACACCAATACCTTCATCATGGCCATATCGTGCTCCTATTTCCAATACAACCTTGCCTCAGACCTAGCACTAATGTATGTATTTGACAACATCAGATTCCCTCCCACTCATACCTGTTACTCAGCCCCCAATTCTAAAGTTATTGGGAAGTTTAAGGATGACTGTGGAGGGAATTGCATGATAGAGTTTGTCGCCCTGAGGATGAAGCTCTATGCCTATAGATGTAGGGATAAAGTTGTAAAGTGGGACCAGGGGATCCAGAATAGCATCGTCCATTGCCACATCACCATAAAGGACTACAAGCACGTTCACCTGGACCACCAACTCATGAGGGTGTAAGTAAACAGCATTTGGTCGCACCACCATTATGTCTACACATAATGCAACAATAAACTTGCACTGTCATGGATGGAGAACAAGTATAAGATCCTTGATGATACCATTCATACCATCCCTTATGGCTACTATTAGTAAATCTAGACACACACCTCTGGGTAAACACACATCATGTATGTATCTGTCCGTGGGAGGGCAACCAGGTCAGGATGCAAAGTACGAGGCAGTTTCATGCCTCGTGATTGTCGAAGCTGAATTACTTCTTTCCCCCTCCCACAATCAACAACTTGTGTGTGAGTAGATTTGCTCCTGGCATACTTGAGCTTCAAGCAGGAGTTTTATATGAATCCTGACAGGTATTTTGGAATTCTCCTGCTCCAATTCCAACACACTTTAGCACACGTAGGAGACATATCAATCCTACCAAGTGTGTTGGCTGCCTGAACAGCACATTCCAGCTCATGTAGGGGCTTTATAATATCCTTACCAGCAATGCTGCCAGTGTGTGTCTGCATTGTGAGCATTTACAGCACACTGGAGAACACACTACAGAACAATCACGTGTGCTGGCCAGCCGTATGCAATGGTTCCAACTGTGCAACCAGTTTTATCCCCATTCCAGTGCACCCCCCCCCCCCAAGTATACTGCATGGAAGTCATCTTCAATGTGTATGGTATACTTGTTTGTGGCTCAGTTATGGTATACCAGAGTGCATACAGGAGATAGATATCCTGTCACGTATCCTGGTTGGTCGTGTGTTGGACAATATGTGGGGAGCACACCTAATCCTGCTTAGGCATATGATCAGTGTCCTGGTGCATATTTGTTTGCTTTCAATAACACTCTGGAGTACATGTAATAGTTGTACAATTTTGCCACCCTGGGTACTGCTGCTACTTTTTTGAAGATGACGCCTTGTAACCTACAAGCTCCTACTGCAAGGGTTGTCAACTATTTCCCTTGATGGGGGTATGTTACTAGTATCCATGATGCATGTGCAATTTCACATTCACTCTCTCTGTTTTCAGTATATGTACAAAATACTTCTACACATACAACCTATCTCTTTCTAAATTACATTAACTACTATTCAGTTCCAATTATCTGCACAACCTCTATCTTTCTACTATTTTACATATTCAATGTCAATTATCTACAATTTGTCCTGGTTTTGATATGCATCTCCAACCTGTGGAACTCTGTTTTTTCATCCTTGCTGGTGGCACATTGCTTATCCTATCTGAGGGTGATGTGAATGTGGAAACTAGTATATGCATTATGTAACACTGTAATGTCTAGTTATCTGTATCGAAGCTACTGTTCTTCTCACACACTGCACATTATTCTCCTTCTCTCTTCATCTATCTAGCCATCTGCGATGTTATACGTGCTGTCGTCTTTCTTGTTGGTCTCTCCTCATTTCTTTGTTTGTTTTAGCATGGAATAATTCTCCAGCATTGAAAAGGAACCTGTTTCATATTCTGCCATCCTCATTGATAGTTATTTTGTTTTGGCTTATATTGATTACATGCATAGGGTTAAAATAAGCCAATTGTTGGTGGTGTTCCACAATACTAAATAGATGGTTGCAAGTCCAGAATCCATCCACATGACATGTTATAGTGTTTTGTGGACGGTAATCCAGACTGTGACACCGGGAAAGTGTGTCTGCTCTCTGTTTAAAATGGTTTCTCGCTCATTACATGTGTGCTCGAGAGAGACTGCAGTGGTTGTGCTTGGAGAGCCCCCAGTGGTGAGAGCAACCTGGATGATGTAGACTAAGCACCACACATAAGTCCAAGATGGAAGCCCTTGATGGTTGATGAGTGAAAATCCCACATAAGTTACAAAGGATGGAAAGTAGAAGCACACAGATGGGACCCCTGCTTTGGAATGACAGTGCATGTCACCTAACCTGATTACTCATGCACATAGCCTAGGACACAGATAATCTGTAGTATGTTAGCTTCTGTGTGAGGAACGTGATATAATTTTGGTGGTCATTGGTGGTGGTGATTCGGCAAGATGGTGGCCATCAGAGAAAGCATAATGCTCGCCTAGGACGACTTGTAGTAGTAACATGTGGAGGGCACCTCTGCACTTGAATGACAGAGCAGGAGGTACAAGGAGGCAATTGGGCAGTGTGACTTCACACCTACATTGAGTCAAACGCCACATTGTGGGATCATCCCTACCAGGTTGCGCAATGGCTGCCATCTTGCTGATCAGTGAGTTGTTCCACACAGGTTGGTTGTAATGTGAGAGCGCGAAACTCGCAATTGCGCTAGTAAGGAAATAGTTTGCAGCAGCATGTGGAGGGAACAATTGCTCCCAAATGACAGAGCACGAGTTTCACTTTCAAGATGGCTGCCATGGGCGCGAGGAAAATCGCAAAAATTTTTGCTGGAAAACCACGCAAATGCGAATTTTTGCCATCGTGATTTCATCCAAGATGGAGGCCGAGTCCTCAGAGTCCTCAGCCCTAAGACCTGGTTTGAAAGGAACATTTTTATACTATTACCAACATTAGAAAATATGTAAAGGACTTGTTCCTCCACCAGCAAAACAATGTGATGTATTGATGCTACCACAAACTTCTGATCGATTTACTAGTACTGCTGTGTGCAGTGATGATGTAAGTATGTAATTGCTACATTGTACAGTAAGTGATTAGGCAATGGCTCCACCATCGGTAAATGTGGATTTGCATGTGGACAGTATAGACAGTTCGTTGTCGATATCGGGTCGATAGTGCCACTACTGTGGAAAGATCTTCAACAAAATCTGCGATGTGCATAGACACGAGAAGAGTGGTATATGCACGAAGACAGAATGGGCTTATTTGGTTCTGGCCTGCCATAAGTGCAGTCGTATGTTAGTTAGCATTTTATGAATGAACAGGCATTCCAGACAACGTGCAACTTGAAAAAACATAACCATAAGAGAAAACTATGTTATGAGTAGTATAAGAACCATGCCAAACAGTGCAAACTTCATGCTCGAAAACCTGTCCATATTCTAGGCAAACCTAATGCCAATAGATTTTTCTAAAGCAATCTGCATTCAGTTGCATTCTGAATGATTACGTTGCCCCGAATCTGATAAATTTGTCGAAAGATGTTGCTCATTCCTGTCAGGTATATAACAAAATTTAATAAACTAACATACAGAACAGATTGAAATACAAGGGTCTTTAAAATATAATTTATGTCTGGTAAGTACCTACATGAAACTAGAACCTAACCAGGACGAACTTTGCAGAATGCCATTACCAGAATGTACCACTCTCTAATTTATGATATCGAAAAGAGCATAGATTATAATACAGAAAAGGTATGTTGCGAGGAAGAAGAAATTATGATGAAGGTTCGGGCTGGACATTTGATTCTGTGGATCATCTGTGGCTGAGAATGAGTGAATACTAAACTCCTGAGAAATAATGTCATTTCCGCCTCTTGCCTTCGAAAAAATTATCGCAATAAACGTTGTACGTATATAAAATTTTGTAAATCAACAATATATTTTTAATATGTTGCATTCAACTTGTTTCAGAAAAAAATCCACTCCACTGTATATAAAATATATTGAATAAAATTAAAAAAACTTGCTTTTTAGAATAAAAGAAATAAAAATCAAATACGACAGTTTATGTACTTAGGAGTTATCAATGTATCCATTCGGTACTGGCAGACAGTAGGCAGCTAAATGGAGAAATTAACACCACCTATATGTTGAACACATATAAACCAATATGGAGGGCGCCGACAGCGGATCTAAACTCAAAAAATGTGAATTAATAGACCAGTGCCACCTAGGTGATGAAAAAATATGAATTCCATTATGGTAGTCGAACAAAGGTATGAGGCCAAATCCAATTATGTATAAAATTATGATGGATGAAAAAACCAATATGGCAGCTTATGATAAAATGAGTATATGTGAGTGGAGCGGGTTGAGGGGATGGAAGACTGCCGGCTAAAGAGCCAATAGCAATTGGCGACAGTCGTCAGCTGCGCGTGGTGTTGGGTGACCTCCGGAAATGATGTATGTTTTTTAAAAATAAGTTTTATAATAACTTTAAATAATAAAATTTAAAGAATTTACAAAATTAAATGGTGTATAACTTTTTAGAATTTTGGAGTTTTTAGAGATTTTTTGGATTTTATGAGAATTTTTTGGTTGAAGGTCACTCAAAGTCATGGGGTCAAGTTCAAATGGTGGTAGTAGTCAGTAACATAATGTGCTGCCTGACTTTTACGCATTTTTCTCGAGTTTTGGTTTTCTAGTTCATTCAAAGTCACATGGTCAATGTCACAGTTACCTGCATCCAATATGGCGGTAGTAGGCTGTAATTAAATATGCTTGCTTATATTTATGCTTTCCTTTCGCGAGTTTTTTTTAA
Source organism: Dryococelus australis (assembly GCA_029891345.1). Taxonomy (NCBI): domain Eukaryota; kingdom Metazoa; phylum Arthropoda; class Insecta; order Phasmatodea; family Phasmatidae; genus Dryococelus; species Dryococelus australis. The sequence goes on along the minus strand of CM056997.1, from coordinate 150,102,200 downwards.
ATTTCATTCAAGGTCATGGGGTCAAGGTCAAGTGCATCCAATATTGTTGCTATGATGGCTGACAGTATCAAAATGTCTGACAAGAGGTGGGTGAGGCAGTGGATGCCTGCCGACTAATTTTCGCGAGAGAGTTCTGGGGGAATGTCATAAATTGTAATTGTTTCAATACATTTTTTATAGTTTTTAATTTTTATATGTTTTTTATAATTTAAAAATATTTTTTTTTGGGATATTATAGATTTTTTGGATTTTTTTAAATTTTTGTCATTAAAATGCAAAGGTCGAAGTCAAAGGTAAAAGGTGTTGACTGGTACGCTTACCCTGTACCAAGATCACCTGGGTCGCTAATCGATCTCTCCTGCCTTACACAGGGTCACAGACCTGCCTCTCCTGCTATGGTAAAAACGAGAATTTTTAGGGAAAATTTTAGGGGAAAGGAATTTTTTTTCGAAAAATCTAGTCGATTTTGAGTGAAAAAGAGAAATCTTGAGTAAAAAAAGGGGAAAAATATGGCGGATTGTGATGTCATAACATAGCGGCCGGCCGGCGCCTAGCTCTTTCGCCCCAAGCCTTTGTGCCTAAACCTAAATTTCCCTACTACTGACGTCCATCAAGTATTTATTTTTATCACTGCATCATAAAATAGTAGGGTCTCCATTGAAAGTCACAGAGAGGCGCGTTATCTATAGCAGGACTGGACGCCAGCGCAGTGCTTTGCGCGTAGAGGCAATGAGAGAATTAGTGCGCATGGCTCAGTCGCCCCTAGCGCTCCCACGCTTGTAGGCCTCAGCTGTGCAAAATTCCTTCAACCAGGCGATCACCTTAAGGGCGCCGCCTACATGGACCGTGAAGAGACGTGCAGAGCTTTGGAAATCCGGCTTTTATTCGAAAACTATCCAACGTGTTGCTATGGGGCTGGGCATTTAAGGAATGGTACAAAGCCGTATGAGTGTGTCACTATTTTCCTTTTTAATAAGTTTTTTTTTGTGTGTGAATATGGCTAAAACGGGACTTTTAGGTAAGAAGACTCATTTTCAGGAGCCTCAGAGTATTATAGGGCTGTAGAGCAAACAGCAAATAAAGTAATTTCGTCGCGTACGAAAAAAGATAGTGTCGTCGCTGAAAATCGTAACATCCACGATGGAAATCAAAAGCACTGTTCGGCGTTAGCACTTCATCATGCAGTGGCGCTGCCATCCTTCGCTCCACTGTCCTGAAGGAGCCGGCGAAGGGGAGGTAAATTCAAAGTGGAGGGGATGTATCAACTGCTGTGACGCATGCGCAATGCCAGTATCAGTGCTCATTATCTTCTGCATGCATCAACTCCCTCCCTTTCTAGCGTCTCCGTCGACCATGTGACATGTTGGCGCGAAAAGTGACCGAAGTAGCCTTTCTAAACGTTTATACGTTCAGACGTTATTTCAAACCAAATAAATGGAATCTATGGAGAAGGTAGTTTCATGGGAAGAAAAACGAAGGGGTAAAAAATATCATCTGCGTCTTAATGCAGTTAGAAGAAAACGTTATTGGAATAAGGCAAAGAGTTGCGTTTTGTTGATGGGAGGTATGTGCAAAGCACTTTCATCACTACATTATATAATATTTACGTGTTGTGGCTTAATTATCTGTTTAAGGTATAATATGTCAATTTTCTTTAGTTCACAGGCTTCAATACGTGAAACAAACCTCATACAGAGATTTTAAAGTACCGGTATTCTTCGTACGAGCCATGCAGTACTTACAAATGCTTAGATATAATAAGTACTCCAGAAAGTAAATAAGACACTGAAACTTCCCACAAATTCCAATCTCCGTCAAGGTTAGTATAGCTTTTTGATTATTTTAAAGCATAATTGAAAGACACTACGCAAAAAGGAGGTGGTTCCATTTTTACCCGCGTACGCCTCCATGGTTATCTAATAAATCTTGAAATAATACGGGCTCACTTGGTAGGTATTGAGTAGTTGAGATATTTTGATGGGATAGGCCTATGGGACTTTTTATAACACTACAGATTTTGTCTTTAATAAAAACAAAGAAAACACTTTATGTTTACACTGAAATATCACAAGCAGCTGTCATGACCTAAAAATGTTTCAAGTAAAAGTGAACAAATATTTTATACAAACTGAAAAACCAAAAAAAAAAAAAATATCCTACGAACTTTAAGACGGTGCGAAACCGGGAATTAATGAGATTCTGAATACTGCTTTTATAAAAATTATTCTTGTACATCAAATACGTTTATTGCTTCAAAAGACAGCATTCTCGCAGTTGTTATACTAAAATAAACTTGAATATCAACTGTATTCACTAAAATTTCCATCTTCTGCAAAAACATTCCGCAAAAAATATCACCAAGGAACCTTCCATCGCGACACAGAGCCTTTTCATTGTATCGATGCAATTGATAAAAACAAGCAGCCGCTTGATGAACATTTTGTTTCCTCTGAAATAGAAGTGCTAATTTCACTTGCAGAAAAGTATGCATGTGTTTTATTTATTTAACTGCTTTTTCACAAAAATAAAGTAATTGCGAGTTGTTTGTAATAGCTTGAACTCCGACGAGTAGATTTATCACGAACCACGCGTTTTTTTTTTTTTTTTTCGTTTTAAACACATACACGTTTATCTAATATGTACTGGAACCTTAAGCCAGTAATGGTAGACCGCCATATTTATTTTTAATGTTATGATAACCTAATTGGTACCTATTCGTGTGTTTAAGAATAACATCGGTTACAGCCAAATTTATCATTTAGTTACTTCTAACTGTATATTTAGAAACAGAAAATGTTGCTAACCAGCACTTAAAATTTAATTACACCTTAATCGGAACAAAGTCAGATATTATCAAACCGGCCGTAAAACATGACACAGTTATCTTCTGAGCGTTTCCGTAACTTTTGCAAGAGAAATGTACCAAAAATTTCAAAATTATGTTAAAAAATTACATGAAATATTTTTTGTCTTCAGTTTCGTTAGCAAATATACGCCTTTGAAAAATTATGTAACATAGCTTGACTACTCGCATTAAAACTTTATTAGACGAAGTGCATTTACATCCCAATTAATGGATTATTTGAAGTTGCAATTCACATGGTGTGACATTTCCTATTGGTAATAAAGCAGCAGTTCATTGTGTAGCTGGCAAGTGCTCACTACCTGTATTCCCTCTACTGCTGCAGAAAAATTTATAGTTTTCCAGCTGGCAATGACTTTATTCGTTTACGGTTAATGAACCACTTAGCTATTAAGTGAATTAGATTAGAATTCCTACGGCATAACAAACTTCAGGCAATAATTATTTTATATAATAATCTACAAATATCGTGTCATTTAAATAGTATAGACTTAAACTCTTTATAAAAAGTAACAATTGAAATTTCACCCAATTTTGTGTGCCAGTATAAAATTTACAAGATTAATATTTTTGTTTACATGTATAAAATATAAAGACATTTGACGAATATGTAAACCATAAATGGTTATTTTGATGCCTTTGAACGAATTTGAAAACCATGTGAAATTTACACCGTTCTTCTCTTTGTTTTAGTTATTCTTCCCAAGTTTATAATACTCCTCAGTAATGTCAAGTAGACATCGAAGAACCAGGTTGTTCATTTTCGGCAGAAAATATGTTGGTGTTACCTCAAAAACTCACGAGTATCCTGTCTCTCACAGAAGAAGATGATGTGACTGTTGTATCATCAGACTCTGATCAAGAGTCAAAATCGGTTATCAGTGACTGCGCACAGTTTCTGGAAGCTGTGGAAAACCTTTCTTCTTCAGCATCTCTAACCGAAATATTTACTCATCAAGAAATATTTTTGGTGTATGTGTGTGTGAGTGTGTATGTTGTTATTAAATGTTGATATATAAGGTTTTATTTGTGTGGGACAATGGGTTTAAGGATTTGTCGGTGGGCGGGGATTCATATTAAAGGAATTTTCTGATTGGCTATATCTCAGCCGAGGGCGGGGCTTCTGTCTTCCGAGGAGAGAAGGCAGCACTGCGATTTAATTAGCATGTGTTTTGTAATTAAACATGTTAAAAACTTGGGGGACATAATTAGGGATAAAGTATTTAATCAGTCAGCTCGTTGAGGAAAAGCTAGTGAAGTAGAGAGAGGTGTGTTCGCTGTGAGAGCAGCAGGCGGAGTGATGTGCACGATGCTAGCGCCAGGTAGTTTTGTTAAACTGACTGGATTTTTCCCGGACCGATCGGAGAATTTCGGCCGGGTGTACGGGTTTAGGAGATGTTAGTTAATATGTGGGAAGCATTTTAGGGCGTTTTATTCTTTTGTTTTTATCGGGTTCGTAGTCTCCTAGCCGTTTAATGGTGGGATTTGAATGCGAGAGTAGTTTATTGTAATAATTTATATTGCGGTTTAGTAATAGTGTTTTTATAGTTGGAATTTTTAAACGTTCATGTATCGATAGGTTGGTAGTGTACGGGGCTGAGTTTATTATGATTCTAAAATATTTATTTTGTATGAACTTGAAGAGAGTTTAGAAGGAATTTATTTAAGTTCCCCCGTACTTCGTTGCCATACAAAAGGGCTGATCTAACTATTGCTGTGTAAATTAATAGTTTTAATCGTCTGGGTAGATTGGTGCTTTTTAACATTGGATAGAGTTGCGGTAGTTTACTCAGTGCTGCCTTTTTTACTGTTGAAATGTGATTGGTCCAGATTAGTTTAGAGTCAATTGTTAAACCTAGGTATTTCGCGGTTTGTGTGAAGGGGATTGGAATATTATTTAGAGTTATTTGGCGTGAAGGCTGGATTCTGGGTTGAGTTAACAATAATGCTTGTGATTTAGTAGGATTTGTTTTAATTTTCCATCTTTCAAACCAATGTTCTAAATCGTTTATTTGAAGTTGGGTTAGGAGGATAGCATATGGCAGTTTTTCATCGTGAGTGTAAATTATGGTATCGTCCTCGTACATTTGTACTGAGGCATGGGTTATGGGAATGTCTGACGTAAAACTATTATACAGAAATGGGGAAATTGCTGAGCCTTGTGGGACACCTGCTGTAATTTCGCAAGTAGTAGAGTTGGCATTATCAATACTAACAAAGAATTTTCTATTTTGAAAGTATGAGGCGAGTAAATGTATGTAGCAGTCGGGAAAATTGAAGTTAATTAATTTTTGTAGTAATCCAGGTATCGACACCTTATCAAATGCCTTAGCAATGTCTAGGAAAATGGCTATTGTGACTTCGTGTTTTTGAATTGCAGTTAAGGTGTCTGTGGTGAATTTAGTGAGGGCGTGAGTGGTGGAATGTTGGGCTCGAAACCCGAATTGTGTTGTCGGGATAATCTGTTGTAATTCTGCATGAACTAATAATCTAGTTAGAAGCAGTTTTTCGAAGACTTCACCAAGGGAGTTGAGTAGGGAAATAGGCCGTCTATTTTCTGGGATAGAGTGATTTTTGCCTGGTTTGGGAATCGTGATAACTTTGGCTGTTCGCCATGCTATAGGAAAATAATTGAAATTTAATATTGCATTAAACAGGTTGAGTATTGCAAATAGTGCATTAGCTGGGAGGTTTTTAATAATTTTATAGGTAATTTTGTCGTGTCCTGGAGCTTTTTTGATGTTAAGTTTTTTAATTAGTACAAGTAATTCTTTAAGTGTTATTGCTTCTGGTTTTGCTGTTATGGTTCTGTTGAAAAAAGCTGTAATATTGGTTTGTACATCTCTGGAAAAATTTGGATCTCCTAGATCAGCATTAGGTGAAAACTGGCCCTGATAGCAATCAGCTATTGCATTTGCTTTGTCCTCTGGGACGTATAAGAGGGTTCCTGCTGAGTTTTTGATGGGCTGGGAAATTGATTTTTTGGTTTGACCTCACAAGGTTTTTGCAACGCGCCAGGAATCATTGTAATTATTGTTTATGTCGGTCACGAAAGTTTCCAATTTATTAATTTTTAATGTGATGAGTTTATTATGGAGTTCTTTCTTTAATTTATAATTTTTTTTTTGCCTCCTTGGTTTCTAGATTTTTTGATAAATATGGCGAGCGTGGCGTTTTTCAGCTAAAAGAATTTCTGCTTCGGGAAAGGAGTGTTTTAAAAATTGTCGATGGTTTAGGAAATTTGTGTGTTTTTTATTTATTTTCAATATTGTATTTTGAATTAATTCAGTTGCCGAGTCGATGTGATCTTTAGATGGAATATTTAGTTGGTGCGTTTCAAATAAATTTTCTAGGTCTAGTTTAAAATCCTCCCAGTTAGTTACCGGAGTTTTTAGAAGAGTGGCGTTTGGGTGTTTAAGTATGTTTGCTTCCAGCTGACAAAATATAGGTAAGTGGTCGGAATCTAATTCTGTGAGGACTTCAAATGAAATATTTACATTATCTAATTTGGTAAGTGCAATATCTAAAATATCTGATTGGTATTTTGTACAAGCAGGAAAGTATGTCGGTTCTGTAGGGCCTGTAACTAAATAATTATATTGATTAGAATGATTTGCAAGTATTCTGCCTCTTTGATTGTTTTCTCTACTATTCCAGGAAGTATGTTTCGCGTTTAAATCTCCTGCTAAGAAAAATGGGTATGGCTGTGTTATTTTATCTAAATTAGCTGGGATTAGCGGTTTATTGGGGGAATTATAAATAGCCGCTAGAGTGATGTGACCTGCTTGTGTGCGAATGTTTAGGATGTGTATTCTAAATTTTCTAGGACTGGGACATTATTTAAATGGTGTTGTATGCGGTTATAAACTAGTATTAATGTACCACCTCCTTTACATTTTCTGTCAGTTCGATATGCCGTGTAATTTTTGATGTTAAATCTTTTTCTAGGTTTTAAATGTGTTTCGTTAATTAGTGCAATTTCTACGCCGTAAGTTTCTAGAACTCTTTCTAATTCGTAAATTTTATAAATATACTGTTGGCATTCCAGTAGAGAAGGGAGCGGATACAGAGTCTATCTGTGTGGGTTTGATCCATGACTAATCGAACCCGGAGTAGGTGGTCAAGGCCTGCAGGAGCAGAAGGGTTTTCATCTGTGGGTCAGGTGTGGAGTTACCCAGGAGGATTTAGGATTTCATGTGAGTCATGAATTGAAGGAAGTTCGCTTCCCGGAGGAAGCGCATAAGGTCTCGGAGGTCGGTGAGTGTGGAACTGATATCGCCGATATCGGGAGGGGTCATGGAGGGAAGGGCGGGTTGGCGTGGGGCGGGAGGAGGGGTGGAATGGGTTGCTGGTTGGTTGGTTTTTGGATTGAGATCGGAGAGGAAGACTGTTGTGTGTGGCGGGGCTGTGTTTGAGACCGCATTGCCTGTGAGTAGGAAACATTTTCCCTAACAATGTTCCTAGTTGAGATTGGGGACGGAAAGTGTTCCTGCGTGAATACAGGGGGTGCACGAAGTATGGGGCGTTTGGTTTCGCGTTTTGCTGCGGCCTCCTGTCGAAGTTGCACCAGGCGGATGTATTCTGGGCAGAGCCTTGAATTGGCTTCGTGAACTCCTTTCCCCTTGCAGTTCACGTTGTTGGGGTTCTTTTTCAGGTTCTCACAGGCTGTGTGTGGGTGGGGGCCGGCGCAGTGACGGCAGATAGTTCGGAGGGCACAGAAGTTTTTTGTATGGTGGTAAAGCCAGCAATTTTGGCACTGGGGGATGTCCCCAATCCTCTTTTTGTACGGGCGGGGTTGTACTGCCGTCATGTTTATGCAAGTGAGGTTGAGAAGGGGAGTGAGGGTGTCGTTTCTTGCAGCTGTAATGCAGAAAATATCTTGTGGTTCGTCCCAGGTGTGTGAAGGGTTGTTGGGGTCTGAGATAGTTTTTTTGAATTGGTATACATCGATTACAGTGTAGTGGCGCGCCTCAAGGTCTTCTTTGATGTCTGAAGTAGGGGTTGTTCGTGGGAGCCTGACTACCACTTTTTGTGGGTGTTCTGCTGCTATACTGAAGGTGTAAAAATGAACGTTGGCAATTTTAAGGAAGTCTTTTAACGAGTGATACGCCTGTTCGTGGGTGCACGTGATCTGGAGGCCGGCTTGAACAAGGGAAAGTTGTGTACCTGTGATGTTCATTGAGCGTATTTTTGCGATAAGATGGTTGTATGTGGAGGTGTCAGGCACGATGAGTTTCATGGGTTTCGTATTAGTTTTTGAGGTTGGGCGCTCAGTGTGAGAGGTGGACGGGACAGATGTGCTATTTTGAGTGTTAGTCAGTGTAGCTGTTTGTGTATTTGGCATGTTGGCTAATGGTTCGAATCGGCTTTGTACCGCGATTGACTTGGGCTGCGGTTCTCGAGTGGCTCGGGATATTTACCTGCGATTAGTTTCCAAAATCCAGGTTTCATTTTCAAACTGTTGGTCTAACAATGCCTTGCGGCGATTGTGTTTTGCCAGCAGCCAAGACTTTTGTTGTTCAGCGGTGAGATTGTGAGGCATGAGATTTTTTTGTGCTGTGTCGTGATGTTCTGTAGTGTCCATTACGGCTGCCTGGGATTCTTGTGTTTAGTTTTGAGGTTGGTGAAAATGTGTTATTCCCCCTTCTCCGAGTGTGGATATAACTGCGCCGGGTGGTGTGTTATTTGGTGCTAGGATTTCCGCCTCCAGCGAGCCACATCCCCGCCCCCGGGAGTCGAGTCAGCCAGGATCGTGTATTCAGAAGGTTCGATTATTAGTGTGTGTGAGTGTAAAATGTTTTTTATTTTTTTTAATTTTAATAAAATGTCAGGTGTTCCTAACCGCTGTAGGAAACAACCACCGCTGACCTTAACAGTCTAGGCTCGAGATGACCCGTTGATCAGAGCAACCGGTCGGCAGTTGTTTCCCTGTGTCGCGAGAGCTACAGTCGAAGGCCGCAAGGTCCGCTGAGAAGAAAACAGAAGACGATGCTGTCCGCCCGAAGTCCAGCGACGAAGTGAAGTGAAGTAAGTGTCACACACAAAGCCGCCGCCACCGCCATTTTACATCACTGGGACGCTACTGCCTCAGCGCGTGGGTAGATCGCCTCCTTGTGAGGAACCTTGGCCACCCAGTTGGTTATCAATTAGTTTGCGCGACCTTGAGTATTTATATATCTCTCTCCTCCCCCCCCTCCCTTTTCTGGATTTTCAACACTTGTGATTGCTCGGCTGTCTGGAGGGGAGGAACAGATACCAGCATCGCTGGAGGGGCGGGAATGCGCACGCCTAGTTCCGAAGATTGCCGCTAGATACAGCGAAGAAAAAAAAAATACGCCCTTGGAAGCGAATAGTTGGTTGCCACTCAAATAGGCGGCGCCCTTGATGTCATACTTAGACAAATCGCAGGCAGATATCCTGCAAGCTAGTTGTTCGTTTTGCGCACAGAGGCGATGAGGCTAGTGGTGAGTGAGCAATAGTCGGTCTTATAGCTCACGCGCAAAAATAAAGACCACTCGGAATAAACGGCCATTTTATATGTAGATTGACCTCTGTCGCTGCAACACTCGCTTGGCGCAATTCCCAAGGAGAGAACTAGTTATTGACCCTCCTGATGACGTCACGTTATTGCGCAAGGTCGCCGTTATCACGTGTTGTCCTAGCCATCAGATGTTTAGATAATCGCCTGCCCGCGGGCACGGCCTTGAGTGAAATAACTGCCGCTGCTCCTCAGAAGAAATCCTTTAGTTGTGAGTGGTCGCTACTGCAGGTTAAACGCAAGCAAGACGCTCCGAGCTCAGGTAAGTCCTACGCACACACACGGGTTTAGTATACATGTCTTCTGCACACTTTTTGAATCAAACTATTAAAAAATCACCCACTCTCTGACGTGATTAGTGGTTTCCTAAGTATGATACATAACACAAGCGTTTTATACTTGTGTTAACTTTTTAAAAGTAACTTGTTTTTTGTTAGATTGACGATATATTTATATTTGATGTATAGAATATATTATTTCGTTTATAATTAATATGGAAAAAAAAATAGTGAGGAAATATGTGTGTTGGTAATGCCTAGTAATAAATAGTTCTTACGATTTTTTTTTTAAATTCTGAGAGCGCACGAATGCGGTGTTATTTTCTATACTAATTTAAACTTCGTCTGCATGAGGCGGAGGAATATCCGGGAAGTAGAACTTTAGCTTGGCTTTAGGAAAGTCGGAAGTATACACTGTAAAGAATTATTTGGAATATTACCATACCTGGATATAGAAATTATGATAAAGTGTGTTTGGTTAAATAATTTCCCATGCATTTATGCCACGATTCCTAAACTGTTTCTGAAATTGTGAAATGTGTGTGATAAGTTCCAAACATGTTTGTTACTATTGCCAATATCACGGTCATAAAGATAGGTCTGGACACTTGCCGTCGTTTTGTGTAAGTTTAGTGAAGCTCGAGTAGAAATAGTAATAGTAGAAGCGTGACCCAAAACAATCGGGTTTCTCCCATAAGAGTACATGAACACCAAGTGTCATACGTATAAAAATTATCGCAAGTTCGTGTTTTATACTTCTTAAATAGTAATAAATTTTGCGTGACAATTAAAAGAAGATAAAAATTTGTGTAATGCAATGATTTTTGTGTTATAGTATTCCGATTTAACGAAAAAATCGTGTTTATTACGAATGTAAACATACTGCATAGGCTAGCAAGTGTCAAATGAGATGTAATTAACGTAATTTCGCGTTTTACATTTCTTAAATCGTAATAATGTTTGTGTGGCAACTAAAAGAAGATTAAATTGGTGTAATGCAATGATTCTTGTCCTATAGTATCCCGATTTAACGTAAACAATCGTGTTTATTCAGAATGAATACATGCAGGCTAGCAAGTGACAAACGAGTTGTAATAGTAATTAGCGGAGTTTCGTGTTTTTTATTTTTAAACTGTAGTGTGTTCTTTATATGTGACATTGGGACAAGAATATATTTCCATAACGCAAGAGTTGTGTTGTAATATTGCGATTTAACGTAAATAAAATGTGCCTGTTAAAGATAACCTATAACCCATTAAATTAGCTAATGTGTTCCTTTCCATATGACAAGTTTTCATGGCAACGATAGTTAAATTTAGTTTTTCTCCAAAGAATGTACTTGGAATCGAGTCAAAATTTGTTACACAATTATTAGTGTAACTAAAACAAGATAGAAAATAGCATGTTGGCGAAGCACAGAAATTGCTCAGTCATGTCCCGACATTTAATTTTTGAATTAAGCTTCAATTATAGCCAACAATTCTACATTGTGAGGATAGTTACAAAGATCAGGGAAATTATGAAGTAAAACTTTTAAAAATATAATGAAATCGTTTATAAAAAAAATGCCAAAACTACAATTTATTGCCATTCACACTAAACTCCCCCTCTTCTGAAAACGTGTTTTTACACTAAAGTAAATATATTCTATTTTTCAATACTCATAACTATAATGTCGTATTTAACAAAAAGAATGAGTAGGTACTGTTAAAAGAAAAAATGTTCACCTTATTTCAGTGTTCATTCAAAAAGTTACATGCTTGTTTAAACTAACTTCACGTGTGTTCTAATTTACGAGCCAAGAGCCCTTGCCTGGCTGTGTGTGCCTGAAAAGAGCATTATGGCTGTGACATTGAATTGTTACCATCTGAATTTGCGGTAAGGGCATGAATACACCTGGAATATCCCATTTGACTAGGACCAAGAGCAATGTTCTCTATACATGCCTTACACTGTAAGTTTAATTGTTCTTAACAAATATGCAGGTTATTCCTGTCGTTTGCTGAACACTTGTTCGTACAAAAACCAAGACAACATAATAAAATGTGTTTAGTTCATTGATTTTTCAATCGCTAATGCATTCGAACTGAACAATTTCAAAATAAAGATGGGCATTAGAAATTATATCCACTTTCTCAAAAAGGGATCAAGGGAATGCATAGAACTGTGGGTGCTGAAGGGATCGAGGGTAAGTATAGGTCGTTCACAGTAAAATGAGCGCTTTTGAATGCCCTGCTTTAGATCTACTTGTGTGCACATTGTATATTCTTCCGTCTTATGTAAAATTAGCATTGTCATGGGCCTTGTCACTTTGTGCATGCGTCGGTCAAGTGAAACTGTAGAATTATTAAAAAAGTAAATATTTTACAAATCAGCTCATTTTTACATTTCGATGCAAGAAAAACAGAAAGCGAAAAAAAAAAAAATTAAGTTATTACAAATGGTTACCTAACATTTTTTATTCGACGCTATCATATGGAACTACTTTCCATCCTTCGTTACCAACATTACTGGGTGCGTGTCACTCAGTGCACATTAAAAGTATATGCAGGCAGGGCCAGTGACTTTTTTCTAAGGTTGATTTCAAAAGTGCTCACGTTATCGTGAACAGCCTTAAACTGTATGTGTGTGTATGTATGTATTTATGTGTGTGCACGCGCGCGTGTATGTGTGTGTGTGCTTGTGAGAGTGAATTAGAACATAGCTCTATAGTAGTGGGGAAACAAATGTTCAAACTTACGTACTGTAGAAATACGCCAAAATAAAAACTTATCTTAAGTAAGATTTCTGTGACATGGCATTTGCATAACTGGTAACTTTCAGTAAATTTTTAAAATTGAAATATTATTCCATGCTAGCACTTTGCCTAACATAAAAGACCAGATGATATGATATAGCAATAAAAACTATTATGCATCCAACAAGAAAATGGAACAGCAACTCATAGGCTACTGCAATTTGAAACACAACACAAAATTGAAAACAATGGCATATTTTAGTGAATTAATGTTTTTTCTTAACATACAACAATCCGAAATAGGAAAGAAAAAACATTTGCCGTAGTGCCATAATGGCTATTTTTTGTGGGGGAAAAAAAAATGTAAAGAACAATTTTGGTTTAACATGTTAGGTGCCACAAAAGTGTTTTCAGTTTTTAACAGTTACATTGTTCTACATATTGATAGTAGGGCAGCTATAGATTGTTCACGATAAAATGAGCACTTTTGAGGCCCTGCTCACGATCTACTTGTGCGCCTTATATATTCTTCAGCGTTATGTAAAATTGACATTGCCATATTCCTCATCATTTTATTTATGCGTCGGTCAAGTGAAACTGTGAAAATGTTAGAAAAGTAAATATTTAACAAATCTGCTCGTTTTTACACTTCGAAACATATAAAAAAACAGAAAGTGAAATAAATAGGCCTAATTTACGTTATCACAAATAGTTACCTTAGCACTTTTTATTCGATGTGAAAATATGGAATTACTTTCCATTTATTATTACCATCTTTACTGGGTGCATATCACTCAGTGTGCCTGATATAGTATATGCAGGCAGGGGCAGTGTCTTTTTTCTGAAGTTGATTCCAAATATGCTCACTTTATCGTCAACCGCCTTATACTAAAACTGTGTTTTATTTACATGGCTGGTTGTATATACAGTCCATATTTGACCCATGTTTACTCATGTAGTGTATGCTGTATGGTGACCTACTTACACACATCTCCGAGGAAATACTATACACCATAGGATGCAAGCTGATTGTTATGCAAGTCAAATACATTGATTGTTAATGTGAATAGCTCTCCTGCATGTCCTCACTTAGAAATTCGACGTCCTGCTACATGCCAGTATTTCATGAGCCACAATTGACTGTTGTACCTACAGTACCTGGGGCAATTCAGATGGTCAGTAGGTTTCTAACCGCCTAATGAAAGTCTAGGATCTCACACTTGCCAAGGTGAGACGCATCCAGTTACAGTTGTTGAAACTGCTTTTCAACATGTGGTGCGTTGCTGTTTACAGCAATGCCTCAAGGCACTGCGTTCTCTCAGCCCTAACCTTGAGTTACATTGATTCACACCACAACTGGCAAGTTCTTCATTGTAACAAAATGGTTTTCAGAAAAGAAAATACTCAAAATAATACAGCAAACTTAGGGCAAAAAAAATTACAATTTTTTTTTGTGTTTTTATTTGCTAACCTTTAATAGTAATGGATATTTTAAAATTTCAGAAACCAGTATAATAATTATTGATGCTACACAAAAAATAGTTATTAATTCGAAAACCTAAAATACTGAACAGAAAATGTCGAACATATGCTATAAACCTATATTTGGTCTTCCTAAGACAAAATTTCATTCACTGTAGTAGAGATATTTGAGCACCCTTAACATTGTGGTCTTGAGAGCCAATGAGAGTGGAGCAGTGCCAGAAAGCAAGGGCAGGGAAATAATAAATCTCAGAGAAAACCTGCCAGTCAGCACAGTTCCCACGTGTAAAAATGCTTTAGTGACCTCGCTGGGGATCGAGCCTGGATCATCTTAGAGGGAGGCAAGTAGTCTGGCCACTACACCACCGTGGCCCCAGTTCATGCACTGATCCAATGAAATATTGCTACGTTTGAAAGCTCTATGTTATGCTATTACTGAATCCAAATCAGGTAATAAGTTACCAATGTATATACTGATTGTATGGCAGCGTTTAGTGAGCATACTTTATGTCCCACGCATCACAATCAAGTGACACTGGTGATCAGGAGGTGAGGACCTCTATTCAGCCATTTTTAAAGTCCAAAATAACATGGTTGAATATTGCAACCTTAAGTCTAATGGTTAAAACTTGAGATGTGGATTTTCGCCAAAATATTCTCTTTAATCCCCGTAATGGAGAAGAAGAAGGAAAAAAAAAACATCCAAATACTATGTACACATTGCACCAACACGTTTCTTATCTGATGCATAAATTGCACGGTATTTTCCATTAATGTCTCGAAATTGCTAGTAGGATTTACTAACCATGTGATTAATCACAAGTAAAACACATTTATAAGATTTCTTTATAAAAGTGAATGTGAAATTTGGATCATCACTTAAGTTCAAGATGTGACAGTGTGCTTGATCAGTGGTCGACCTACGATGGGCATGGAGAATGTTTTCCAGTAGGCATTGTGGACTGCAAATTATGCCTACCCTCTTTGGATGGAAATTCACTTTTATCTACCAAACACAGAAAAAAATAGACAAAAATTTAGCAAATGTGCAGAACAGGAAGGGTATTTCCCAACAATTTGTAAAAGTTGAATATACAGAATCGAAGTAGCTTCAAAAAATAATATAAAGAACAAAGAAAATAACTCGTGATATTGGCCTACAAATTTGTAACTAAGAGCTAATATTGCATTATCATTTAGATCATACAGAAATGTGCTGGTCTCATACCAACAATTTTAAACAAAATTCAGGTTCTGGGCTGACTATTCAGTTGATAAAATTGTATTTTAACCAAATCTTGATCCACAACATACAAAAGCGGAGATTACATCAGCTATAACTTTTCAGAGTTAAATACGCTAAGAATTGGAATGTTCCGGTAGTCAACACTGTTGTAGTTTGAAGACAACCAAAACTTATCACCATTAGGACCTGTATCATGATAAATACAAGTACATTAAAAGTAGTCCTCCTTACACACAATACATGTTTTTTAATCAACTGTACTACTGCTGTTTGCACCAAATAATGAAATTACTTGACAGTATAAAAGTAATATGTAACATTATGTTTGTAGAAGTGTCCAGGAAAGCAAGAGATTTTATTGTGTAATAATGCTTTCAGCACAGTATAAAAACACTATGGTCAGTACGTTGTTACATTTTTTAAATTACTCTTTGTTTTGCCAAGTTGATCATGACGGAACAGTATATGTATTCTGAAAGTTTTAAAAGTATGGAATAGAACTTACAGTTTGAGAACAGTCTGAAATCATTATGGATACTATTCAAACAGACACAAACTCATATCTAAAGGTCAAGAAAAAATTAAAAAAAGAACAAAAAAACTGTTTTCATACCATTCTCATAGTGTTTTTTTCAGTAGGGGTGGCAACGGCTACTACATCCTTATATGGGTGACACAGTATTCACCAGCGAGACACCATTTTTGTACGTTGATATTTGTTGTTGTAGTCAGAGTATCTCTCTACCACAGTTCTGAAACTGTTAACAGTAAAATGAACTTGAGAGATTAGTGTATTTTGATTTTGTGTCATTCAACTTGTGGAGACTCGCATCACAGTAATCTTATATATAGTGCTAGTATTCCCGTGTCCTATATTCATGCATGCTTGACAGAAACGTTCATGCACGAACAGGTCCTGTGACCCATTCGCTAACGGAATGCTCTAGTCAGTTTAATGTCTCTGTCACTTAGAGAAAACTCTGGAATTGTCAGGAAATGTTTTTTTTTTTTTTTTTTTTTAATCATTCTTAGTTTAAAGCCCACGGGAAAATGTTAGAATCAGCATATAAGGCACCACGTATTTGAGCAGACTGCCTGCTGTACAATGTGTTAGAGCAATTAACAAGTGTTAACGGAAGTAGCAAGTCAGTGCATAATGTGGGTTTATTTTCAGCGTTTGTTTTAACTGGATTTTTCCAGTCAAAGTGTGGCCCAGTTGGTCGGATACAGCTGGCCGTATGTGTTGCACACGAATCGCGTCACGGAGGGTGATCTACTTTTGTTGTGATAATTTTTATGTGCCATAATCGCTTAACGTTAGTAACCTGAACTTTGTTTTTGTGTAACCTCTAGTGTTCACAGCATCCCTCCGTCGACTCACAGGCTTTTAATTTTAAATTTTGTGTCAAGCGATATTTTTGCACCATTTCGTTTTTTTTTTTTTTTCGCAGCTATGGCCACTTCTAGGTCATGTGAGCCAGATCAGTTTTCATTCACCTGTACATGTGTGTTTTTATACATATTTATTCAATAAACCTTTTACTGTACTTCAAAACATGTTATACTCAAATACCGAACCATGTCTAATACAATATCACAATTGATGCAGATAAGAATCCAATTAAAACACTATATTTATGTTCCCTACCACAGATCAAGAAATCATCTACATTGACGGTATGTCGTGGTCTCAGGAGCGGGGAGGAGGGAGGTTTGACTTACGATACCAGGTTTTAGAATGCAGTAGAAAGTCGATTATCTGGACTTGTTTGAAAAATAAAGTGAATAGTAAAACACGAAAGTCTCTTTTGCCACAGTGTTTCCGTTGCCCGTTGGGGAGAGACAAGTACTTGTGTGTGCTCTTGTGATGTGACCTTTCACGTCGTGTTCACGGTAAACACGTCTGGGAGGAGGGTGGTTATTGTTACCTGATTTAATATTTTTATTTTTTTTTACAGTTTCTGTTTTGAATAAGTTAGTGTTATATGCATATCTAATAAATTTAACATTAAGTGAAAATGTCTTTTTTTTTTCTTTCAAATTCTTTTATCTTCATTTTCAACATATTTCCATGACCAAAATTTTCGATTACCTAACCGAATTACTTTTGGTCCCTATTAATCGGGATAATCTACTTTGTACTGTATTCGTAGAGTTGCGAAGAGCGCCAGAGCACGAGAGACTTATCCAGGGTGTGGGCCGTTCGCCCACGTGGCTCTCCTCAGTTCACCCTGCGATGAGGTGACATCGTTCTAATAATGCAATAAACCTGTTATACATATCTAACGAGAGTATTGGCCCTCTTGTATACCACTAAATGTTGAGTGAGACTGTTGTATGGCCATTTCACATGCCAGTCACACACAATAAATTAAGATGCTGTCAGGAGGTCGCAGTGATTCAGCAGGTAGAAGACCCAAAACAGTTATACCGCTGTAAAGCGACCTGCAGTGAAATAAAAAGAACCACTTTCCACTGAATTCATCTTTACTCACTGAATTCCCTCTAAGGTTTCACGTACTTTATCATGGTTTACATCTTATTAGTCTGATAGATTTAAGCAAGTTGCAATAAATTAAGATGGTACAAATACAAGTCTAAAAAAAACGGTTAAGGTAATCAAACATTGTTCCCAAAGGTTCCATCATTTGCCCTCTATTGTATTTATTTATTTTTAATATGCTAGATATAAATTATATATATTACAACATTCTACTCATTGCGGATGATACCCACTAAATATTTATTTAAAGATGAGAATCTGACAGTATGTATGGTGTCATTAAATGAGACTATTCGTAACTAGATACATTGTTTACAGCAAATAATCTTTCTACAAACTGGGATTAAATAGTTCTAATGGAATTCCCCACATAAAAACAACATGACTATGACTTTTAAATAAGATATAGAAACTATTATTAAAGAAAGCCATCCTACAATATTTTAGGCTTACATATAGACAGTCATCTTTATGGGAATACTCACATGGATAACATAGTCCCGAAATTAACCACAACGTGTTACACTTTGGATAATTTATGATATCGTCTAAAGACATCCACCCTTAAACAAATTAATTTTTCATATTATCAAGCTGTTATGTTATATTGTATCATTCAGTGGCCACCTTCTTCTCAAACAAATATAAAGTTCTCAGATTCCAAAAAGAGCCATAGGAAATATTTACAAATATTTGTGTGGCTATATATGTTTGTTTTGTAACATTTTTGACGAGTGTTATATTCTAGAGCTACTGCTCATCATAGTATCGATGGAGAGATTTGATAGTGAATGTATAAATAAATTCATTAATTATCTTTAGCAACAAAAACTCTGTGTGTGCAGTTAGAAAATTTCCTAGGTTTACACAGTCCCCTGCTGTGAAAATTGTTAGTTTTTCGACTGCAATAAATTACCATACATTCTGGGTCATATCTGTTTGTGTTTGACAATGTTTGTGATTTTCCCTGTGTTGTGGACTAACAACCAACAATTAGCTGAAAAAAACAGTTTTCAGTACAAATAATTAACTGTTAATGTTTTGATATTTGTGAATATAGAATTGAGGCTTCAAGTTCAAAAGCTTCATAGGTTGTGTATTAGTTATGCATTTATGAATTTGGTGGTGCAATCCTGGCCAGATATTTTTGAATTTTTGTTAAATTAAAGGTTTTTTCTCATGTGAGGTGAAGTGTGACTCGTATGAGAGCTGTTGAATTGGCCAACGACAGAGAATATTTTAGTCAGCTCTCTGTTAGAAACCTGTATAGTGTGCAGTGTAAATGTGCACACTTATTCTATTGAACCATTCGTTTCTAATTAACTGTATGGCGAATCACTTATTTTACTTTATCATTGTGCATTGGTACGTTTTGTACATATTCCATTTTTTGCATACCCGTGACTAATTATGCGACATTCAATACTACTGAACATACATTTATTTATATATGTAGCTCTCCTGCAAACTGTTTACATACAAATATACACCACTCTGATTCCCTGAAGAGAGCATAGAGCGTGCACATATGAAGCACATAATGCCCCCCTTCCCCACTGCATACACTATCCTGTACTCAGCAATCTAATTGGTGCAGATTTGAATGCCATCAGTATTCTGGAGCTTGACTTTGGTTTTCAGGTTTTTATTTGGCCATAACTGCTCCGCTGCTATCTTTAAATAGATACCTTTTTACATAATATTTTCTGGTACGAAGTGATTTTCACATAGCTGTATTAATTGTACCAATTTCAACTCGAAATTATTTTGCGGTATCAGAGATTGCCACTTCACTATTTAAGTGGATCATATAGAACAATAAAAAAAAATCGAAAAATTCGAAGGTTCAGTATAGCGGAAATATCAAATACAAATAATTTCGAAACAATAAAACTATACCGGGACCACTATATGTTGCTAGTGAATTTAATAACTATTATGTAAATATTGCTACTACCCTAAATATGGTAAATAATAATAATACATCCAAATAAAATAGTTATGCATTACACATATTAGTAGAAGTATTACAACCTCAATACCTTAAATCAGTTTAGTGTGACTTGAGCAATGCATTATCATCATACGGTATATTATTTTGGAGATCTGCAACTATGCTAAAAAAAGTTTGTCGCTAGAAAAAGGACCATTAGAATAACCTCTAAAGTAAATAGGTATAATACAAGTCGCAGGCCTTTATTTACAAAATTATAATTATCATTCACATCAATCTACATTTTTGAACTGATTAATTTATTCACTCAAACAGAAACGAATATCTTAAAAATTTTTAATTCCCAACACTATTCCACAAGGAATATAAATAAGTACCTATAGAGCATATCGTAACCGGACATATTTGTACAAGAGAAGTGCCTATTAAGTTGAAAGGAATACATATGCATAATAAGCTACCACACTCGATAACCTCAACAAACTTAAATAACTTTAAGATATATATTAAATATCTTCTGCTGAATGGCTTCTATTTAATAGTTGTTAAACACACTTAAAACACATTTTGTCTTACGTGCGGACGTGATGACAATGCTGTAGTATATATTTGTACTAGGTACATAATTGTATTTTTACATTAAACTAATAAATCATTTTAAACAGTATTTATTGACATGCCCTATAATGATGTGCTGCTAAGCACGGTGTAAGATATTACTGAACAAAGTAAACTTGGACTTGTCGAACCATAACCTTCATTACAATAAACAAAAACAATAAATGGTACAAGAAAATATGCGATACAGAGGTTTTCACGAACTCGGTATGCTGCGCCAGCAAAACATTATCGTAAACGAAACCAATTTCAAACGCACCTATATATACCACAGTTCTTTATAGGAAATGGACACATGAAATAAAAAATGTGTTATTTAACATTACTCAAAAATCTCCAAAACTCCCATATACCGCAATATTAAAAGGGGTTCAAGCCTGCACTAGTGATGTTAGTTCGCAAGCCGTCGCGAGCATCACTAAGAGTACGCGTTACATCAAGGCAACAAGATAGCAGTTGCCAGACCTATCTTTATGTCCATGGCTAATATACACTCGGACAGCCGCATTCGGAATCGATCGGGTGCCTCGGCTACACGCAATGTGTAGCAAAGAATATGATTGGTGATTTCGTCGATTGTCGCATGTCTTACGTCGGCTCCACTGTACGAAGTTATCCATTTTATATGGTGTTCTTGGTATTTTATAAGATTGATGGAGTAGTGGTTATTCTCATCAATTTCCGGTTGCCTTAGGTAAGTTACTAATAATTTATAATATTTCTCACATTTTTCTTGTCGTAGAAATGCTTAATGCATGCTAGAATGTAGGAACACTTGAATTCAGTTTATCAGTCTGTATCTGTTTAGGTGTTGTAAATTTAGTTAAATGTACATTTGTAAAGGTATTTCCATTCTTTAGATTGGTTGGCGAACGTATGAAGTAACAATAAAACTATCTTAAAATCTCGCTTTCGTAGGCTTCCCACACATTAAAAAATATAATTTTAATGCCTGGAAAACACACACAACCGTGTATATAACTTTTATCATTTCTCAATATATAACAACTAAAGTTAACCTAAATTTATTTGGGAGACTCCAAATAATCTTTAATTGAAGTAGGTCTAGTTACCTATCTGTATGCTAAGTCTGTTTCTGAATTCTCAAAAATTGCATACTTGAGAGTACTTGTCGCCGGAAGTGACATCACCATGTGTATACTACCGCTGTTCAATTCCCCAATATAGTACACACAGGAAGTATTCTTGGTAAGTATTTGAAATTGTGTACTTGTGGAGCATACTACGTACAGTAACATATTAATAGTTTTCAAACCATTATACACCATGGCATTGTAATGACACGTTGTATTAAAATGCTTGAGACGTGGCATTGTATGTTAAAGCAAAAGTCAGAAAAATGTGTGTTTATATTCTCTCCTTTCTTATTGTAGCAGTAAACATTCTGAATATGAACAATTAGAGAGTTTGGTCGCGCATGCAATAATACCCAGGGTTTTATTTCAAATAAACCTGAAACGTGCACTGTAAAACATATATAAAAGTGGGTGTCTAGAAAACCGTCGAAGAGTTTTGTGTGACGTTTTGAGAGGTAAAGTATTAGTTTCTTTTAGATGAGATTCTGGTGCCCCTTTTACAGCAAAGTCCCATTTCTGCAGCTACACACTTTGATAAGGGCTGATTTGTGTGATACCAAATTGGCAACTTGACAGTCAAATAAGTAACGCAGTCATGCTTACAGAATAGCAATACAATATAATTATATTTCTTGGATAAGACGTTAGAACACAGTAACAAGACATTTCAAAACATTCCACTAGTACATATATTAATTTGTGGCTTTCTTAATTTTCACCTAAAATTATGTTTGCAGAATAGAAACATTGCATTTTCATTATTATGAAGAAATAAAACAATATAATAAACCAATTACCAGTAGCAGTGCACTGGTGAAGTAACAGCATTCAAGTTTTAGGTATGAATATTAATGTGGGACTCTTACAGTTTTCTTTTTTTTTTGTGTACTTGAAACAATAATAAATTTGTTTCTAGGAGCCCATAATTGAAATGTTAAAACTTAGTGTTACTGCCAAGGTGTTCATTTTATTAGCAACAGACTGTTTGTTTTAGAGATAGCTTCAGGATTTGTTCTATAACATGAGAACAAAGCATAAATATGATTCTTGTATGGAGGAAATGTTTGAGTGTATGCAAGTAATAATATGTGTGCCTGTAACACATCTGCAGTACAGACATGGCAAATGTTCCCTAATCCAGCTTCACATGCATGGCAGTGTGTAGCTGAAGTGATTATGTGATACAAAGTTACAAAGAAACAAATGAACCATAACTTCATTAGTAAATGATACGCGCCCACTATTGCTCCTATTATTAGTTTATTTAAAGACATGTTTCCGCGCTGGCCCTCGTGGTTATTTGTTTACTTTGTCAAAAACCATAGACGATGTAATGTATTCATAACACCGGGCATCAAATTTTCTGTTGTCACATCGTATCTGATATTTCCGCCAGAATGCACGACCAGTCTAACATGACGAGGCGATAACATGTCCGAATAGTTTCAACAAGTACACAACTAATACACATCACTTCTAGTACGCAAATGTATATACTTCACAAGTATACACTGAGAATTCAGAAACATTCTTAGATAGGCCTAGTTGGAGAATTATTATGTTCTGTGTATAACGTTTCTGGATCGCCCAGAAACATTACTTTACTGTTACTTTACTGTAACATAAACATTAAAATATAAAATATTTTTAAAAAATATTGCAGCAGTAGGCCTAATGGGAGTAGTCTAATGATAAGTTGTTGCAATAGAGCCATATTTTATTGAAAGAAATAAATCATTATTCCCCCATTACTAGAAATTTTCCATTCAGAACACAATTATTGCAGTTACAATTGCTAGTGATGAACAGCATTAGAAAAATCTGACAGTAACATTTTCTTTTAGTTATAATACTAAACTTTTGCTTGGTCACTTGGACTGTGGCTACTGTTGTTAATTACTGATCAAAGAAATTGCGATGAAAATTAAAATATAGATTAATGTTTCACATTTACCAAATGGGTTGTTTTTGTAGCTCCTGTACACTACAGAATTCCTTTAAATCGTCCATTGTTTCATCAAGAATGTGGATGCAATTATTTTAAGTACACCGTGTGCTGCTTGAGTGAGAAATTGAGTTAGGGTACAGTAATACATGTTTCGTGTTTATATGGGTTGCTTTTGTAAATACGAACATGAATTAACTAGAGGCATCACATTATTCACAGTACATACTAACCAAATGCGATGGTGGGGAGGGCCACAAAAATTGGGAAAATTGGGGTAAAACACGTAATTATGTAGGTATAATTTATGTATACACATGTGGTTTGCTGCGCAAAATTCAGGAAGCCGTAACCTAACTATGTAGCTTCACTATTGTTAGATGACAACAGTGTATGTTCGTGTGTGGGTAATTCTTAAGAATAGGGGCTGCTTTGAAGAAAAAAAATCTCTGAACGAGGTACAATTGCACTATACTAATTACACAAAACACAAATTTACTAGGGGTTTCAACATTTTTCAAATAGGAACCCCAAAAACGAAAGTGGGAAGGGCTATGAAGATCAGGGAAATTTTGGTGTAATAAATATTTAAAAATAGGCCTAGGCCTACAAACGTCTTCATGATAACATTTTACCCCTCAATTATCCTCCAGTTCATAGCCCTTTCCACTATCGTATTTCTAAATTGTAGTGGTAACATTGTCAATTTAGGTAATATTCAGTTCAATGTTATTGTAATTAAATATGTTTTCATTTTACAATATTACAAATAGCACGAAAATGTATAATTGCAAAACACACACACGCATTATTTCTCAGTGTAAATGGGCTACACATGAAAATCATTTATGGCAAAACTATAAGCTTCGCTGATGCTGGATAATTCGCGTCACCTACAAAAAATTTGCCGACGAGGTTGAATCACTGTTTTATGGATTTAATCCCCTGCTGACACTGGGACTATGGCTTTGTGCATAATGTTTGGCTAAGCTTGTACAATCTTTTCGCAATTTTAACATATTTTCGGGATTAAATATTACATTATGCACACTTCCCGTCAGAATAAATGAGCGACGGATAAAGTTAAAGTCCCTTTCGGCAAACTTCGGCTTTTGACAAGACGTATCGCCTTGGCTCTTAGGCAACCAGCAACATTACTTTCCGGCCAATCGTTCAGCGTTTTAACTGCTCCAATAATCTCTTTATCTTCTATTGGAGCATCATTCTGACATCAGTTTCTTCAAGTGAATATAACGCATTTAAATGGATGAAGCAAATCGTCCTGCGATTTATTTAGTTAATGCAAAAACAGAACATATCACATAAACTCCTCACTGGAAGTCCGTGTCCCACGCGCAAACAAGTAACACTTAGGGGAATAAACAACCAATTATAAAGGTGAGCTGAGCTACAGTATTGTGCAACATAGCTTGTCCTGAAATATTTTAGCGGTATTACCTCACATGAGCTCCTCACTAAAAGTTCGCGTGTCATGCAAGCAGGTAACACTTGGCGGAAAGAAAACCAATCATGAAGGTGAGCTGAGCTACAGTGTTGTGCAATATAACTTGTCTCGAGATATGTACGCGACATTCGATGCTTCAAACAATGAAACAGTAAACGTATGTGAAATGACTATAGTTACAGACAACTGTAAAAAAGAAATGCATAATTCCTCTATTAATAATTAAAATATACCGTATTCTATGTAAGACGTTAAGTAGTTATAATATTTGTCTTTTATTGACGATACACAGAAATGAATTTTCTGCTGTCGTACGCATTTGCGAAAATCGAATATTACACATTAGCGGAATATATGGTTATATTAATCAGTAAATAAAGCCACTAAACATTAATTAAACAATCGGCGCATATTGCAGATGTGATTATTGTATGCGCACATCAAAAAAGGTTTCTCTTTCAACTAGTTTCTGTCTATATGAAAAGCCACGTCCTATCTAACCGGGCCAATTTCTACCCTGCCAAAGAAAATACTTACGTAGGTTTCGCATTATCTACTGTAGCCGGCAGAGGTCTGTGCATGTCTGAGCGGGCTGAGCGTGTTAAATGGAGTAAAAGTAAGGGGGGAGGGGGGTGGAAGAGATGCGCACGCAGGTCTGGCCGTACTATCGGCTATTGTAATATCGGCTATTCCACAAACATCAGTTACGGCAATATAGGACGAAGGACGTTTGCAGAGGTACAGGAAATTTATCCTCAGTGTTAAAAATTTGCACTTGGCCATTTTATTTATATAAAACCACAAATAAAAATGTACAACTGGAATACTACATAGTTTTTAACACTCGGTGCAATTCCACGTGAATTAATGTATACGTACAGTTAATCAAAGTATAACAAAACAGTAATTTCAGGTCAATGCTTTTCTTTTGAAACTATAGAAAATGTTTTATATCTTTATTTGCACAAAGTCGCTAAAATGAGCGTTTTTACTCATAGTGGACTGACCCGCACTATGAAGAATGCATACACACAGTGCTTATAAAACAAGAAATAAAATAAGAAAATTACAATCTACAGCATAATGTTCATCTACTTCACAAATTCCACCCAATTAATGTGTGTGTAAGCATTCTTGCCGCGCTAAATGGTAGTTTATGTGAAATCGTGGTCTACATACGCCAAAGTGTTCAAATTAAAAATCTCACGAAAATCGCAGTAAACATTTAGAGTTTACATAAAAAGGTGTTCAGTATCTTGTCGGTTTGTGTATTTTTTCTGGAATTCCGATTCACGTGCAAACTTAATTCCACCTGTAAATAGGTTTTTCCAAATAATGCTGGCCTCAGCAGACAGTGTAACCAATATAAAAATATTTCTGTAGCATTTATGATACAGTTATTTGTACTAATTTAATAGACCGTAATATACGTTTGTCTATAATTTATGCCAGTAAACGTTATTCCAAATGCAATGTTCATTAGGATAAAATATTTTCTCGATAGCGATACAAAGATTGTGCAAATGTGTAATCCTATTTGAAATTCATTAAAAACAAAACCATTAGCTGTTAAAAATTATATGCCTCTCAAATTATTACACAAACAGATTCGAAACTAACGATATATTTAGGCTATAATAATAAGTAAATTAGTTTGTTGGTGTGAAACTTAAGACCACACGTATTTGCTCAAGAAGTAGTACGTTAGATTTCTAGTTGGAACGTATTTATATAAATATAACATAAAAGATAATAATCTTTGTATTATATTTGTGGTATAAATAAATATATGTTTAAAAGTATGTTATATATTAATTTTGATTTTTTATTTACAAATGTGACTGAAATACAAGCTTGACTGTAATGTTAAATATCTATATATTGCAAGTCCACTTAGTAGGTTAGATAATTTATTACAAGAATTGATGTATTCTTTTAGTTACTAGTTTTCAAGGCTTTACTTGTAAAAGTAGCATAAAATTTATATACAATTCCAGATTTACAGCACTAATGTTTTTAATACCGCGACATCTTTTTTCTCATATTTTTGCTATTGGAAGTGACATTTCCCATGAAATGTTAACTCCTACGTACAAGCATAAATCACACCCTTGATCTACCAGGGATTCAAAACCGCAACTACTCACGCTCAACACTTGACCGACTGCGCCACAGTGGGCAGCTAATAGGTCAACCAGAACACTGTCAGTGGTTATAAGAACTTATAATTTCTGGAGTTACAATTTAAGTAATATTTTGTTACGTGCTGCAGTTGGCGCCGACTCCGCTGCCCCGCGCCGTAATCGGAGACCCACCTCGCCCTACCCTCTTCCTGGATCGAGATGTGTTCGTGGCTGTCTGCCTCTCTTCTGGGAATCCCGCGAATGCCGACAGTGGCGAGACTTACTGGCGTCACAGACCTCCTCTCGCCTGCTAGAAATTCCGATATGTTTAGCGACGTTGCAAGAATGTTCTGGTGAGTCTGGCTGGCGCCTCAGACCTGCGCGACGTATCACGCGAGTTGGGAATATTATAGGTAGCGGCCTAAGACCTACATATATTGCCGCAACCCAGCGGTCGGCAGTATTTGACGGAGGCCATCTGGCGAGTGTGCGAGAGCTAAGTGAATTGTGGACGAAGATTGGAGATCGCGGGACGACGGCGAGTGAGGTGTTCGTGGTTTGAATGAACGAGAATGTGTGATACCGACAAGCGAAGCCTACTGTTCGTGAGGGCGCTTGGAGGACTCTACAACATTACTACTGGTGGGACATGGACTGAACTGAGGTGGGACTGAATGGAAGTGTAAAACTGATTTTATTGTAAATATTCGAACTGTCATATATGGAAACATAAATTATCAAATAATTGAATAGGTTGAGACACTGTCTATTGAGACTGATCTTTAATTATTTTATTTAATTGATTTCTTTGTCCTAATTATAAATTTTATTAATTTGTGTCAATTGTGAACAGTATGTTATTTAAATTAATTGTGAGAATTTGAGTTAAGAGAATTTCGCTGTAGTTATTGTAAATAAAATAAGGAAATTA
The DNA here is from genome assembly GCA_029891345.1 of Dryococelus australis. Classification (NCBI taxonomy): domain Eukaryota; kingdom Metazoa; phylum Arthropoda; class Insecta; order Phasmatodea; family Phasmatidae; genus Dryococelus; species Dryococelus australis. The sequence continues at coordinate 150,074,420 of CM056997.1, read as the reverse complement.
TAATTAATTATTTTATTTAATTAAGACCTCCATCCCTTAACGAACTGTGTATAGATTACTTAATTTATAGAGAGAGAAAGTGTAACAATCCTAACTACTTGTTTCACATTGTGCCTATAATTCATTGCCACATTGGCTGGAATTCGCATGCATATATTTGCGCTAAATTAAATGCAGAAAATGCAAACAAAGTTTTTATAGTTTACCTTAACCTTCATACACCTATCTTTTCTTTGGATTAAAAAATTGAAAATAAAAATATATCTTTATCCTTTTCTCAGTTCTATTTTGTGTTATTCTCTAGCAGGTATTGTACTAAATATTCGTTTATCATTTAATATAACATTATTACAGTTAAAAATGTTTTAAATTTATTGTTCATTATTAAATCCAATTTATTCGCTGCTCCGTATTTTGATAGAGGATTTCAACAAAAGACAAAATTCAATAATTCTATGTCATCAAAAATATCGTGCCAGCAACTGTGGATATGTTACGAAATTACGTTCGGCACTGACTAGATGATGACAGCAATGTACGACTTTGTGTGTTAATATTTGCATGTTTTGGATTTTTTTAGAAGTAAAACTACTATGCTGTAAAATGTGTTTGAGTTGGTTTAGTATTATACTGTCTCAAGCCTCTCAATGTATGCAAATTTTGTAAACAAATGTTGTCTTGAGGAATGCGTTCCCATTGAGATATTTCGTACGCCGCGCCATAAACCTTCAGATCAAATATTTATATCCTCCACTCACCCCCATTTTAATGGTGAAATATATTATGAAAGTGTGGAAATGGAACAAGTAATCTGTTGATACATCAAACCGCAGAAAGTATTCCACCTCCATTATTGTTACTTTTATATAGCGTGATTTTAATTCGATAATATTTAATATTTGAACAGAAAAATTGCACTCAATAACAGTAAAGCAATTGTATTATATCGAACCATACACACAGATGGTAAAGAAATCTTCCAGCACACACTGTCACAAGGGCACTGCTACATGTTGTCGCCAGCAAAAAGTCTCCATGTCCGGTTTTGCATGTGCTGTTAATCAAGATAAAATACCGAATATTTTTCTGTCCACGTGAATACAGCCGGGACGCAATCATTTCGCTCAGCTAGAGACCAGACTGCAATGAGCCGCAGACTAGGGAATAAGATTGGACTCATGTGCACAGACGTTTGCCGGTGCCATTATATAAGTCTATATTTGTAGCCTTTTTGTAAGACAGCGCTACCTCAAATATAATGCTTATTTGGCATCAGTGAAAGTAATGAGAATGTTAAAAAGCTGTATATAATTATATTTATAATGTACTAACCACTATGTACTGCATTTTGATGCATATATTCAAGTAAAGTTTTGCATGTAGTAGTATACAAATGGGCAATCTAATAGGGGCTTGGAACTGCAGGCAAAGGAACTAGGCAACCACCATCTTTGATAACACCATACAGGACATATTCGCATTTTCCCCCAAAAAATTCTCTATTCTCCTTCATACCCATGGTGGCCATCTTGGATCCCAACCTCCAACTCTGTCAATATGATGCCAGGGTGTTAGGATCCTTACACCTCCCATCCTGGCGGGTGCCGAGTCTCATGCTCTGTCATTCCTTTGCAGATCTGTCGACCTAGCACCATACTGCGGCACCGAATATCAGCATCGGCTTACATGCTCACAAGACCAAACATAGAAGCATAGTTGACTGTAATTTTCAAACCCCATTAGATATACTTGTCAACTTCATAACACAGGCCGACGATGAGAAGGATCGCAGGGCCAGGTATACCCCATGTCTACTTATAAGCATAGTTGACTGTAATTTCCGAACCACATAAGATTTAGTTGCTAAATTCATTACATATACATCACCCATGACTATGAGGAGTTTCGCAGGGTCAAGTATACCCTATAAACTACTTATAAACATATGTGGATGTAATATTCGAACCACATAAGATATAGACGCCAAATTCATAACATAGGCATCATAGTTCAACAGAACTGTTCACCGTTAATATTCACATCCCTAATCATGCATTTTACAGTAACTATGACCAATAAACATGCTAAGGGAAAATTACACCATGCCTATCCTACTTCAGTGGCACAGTTTTACATGCTTTAATATGCCAATAAGTTTTAAAATGATCTGGTATCTGTATCCACCAAGATTACTTTGAATTCACGAGTCATTGCCAGATACACCATTATTCGCAAGGGGAAAAGTCGTAAGTTAAATTTGAAGAATGGGAGGAAAAATATGTTTCACCAGGTTCATTAACTCATTGTCATCGCCATATTGCCAGCAACACTTAACATACAGCTCGTTGTCAAAATTGGGCATTGATGCAACACCAATATAAATCATCAGCCTTATGAAAACTCCTAAAGAGAAAAATATGTTAAAAAGAATCAAAGCAGGCGAATGCTTTTCCACATATTCAATAGTGAGGGAATTGGTGCATCAAGAAAAAAAGGTCACAATTTTTTCAAGCTCATTGCATTTTTAATCTGTTATTGGTTTCTGTGAAAGGTGGCACATATCCCAGACCCGCGATGGCTGACTAGCTGATAGCTGCATTTGTGCAATTGAGGGAAGTTTGATACTACATTGAGCAGTTCATGCCGAATTTTCCGGTTTACATACTTAGGTATTCAATATCTCAGTATAAGAATTCGATGGTTTGGAGACCAGGTAAATGATATCCACATAAATGTTTGCGAGGCGAAATGCATACATATGTATTGTATGACCCAGCATCTGTGGGGTAACATTTTGGATTATATGAAACATAACGAGATACTGCCATGATAAAACACCGTATGTGCATTCGGGAGGACCCAGGTTCAGTTCTCAGTCCATACATCCTGATTTGAGTTTTTTCCATGGTTTATTGAAATCACTCCAAGAATACACTTAGATGGTTACTTAACGTAGGTCATTTTTTATTTCTTCCTCCGATACTGTTTGTGTGTGCTGCCTGATTGAAAACAAAGTGCAAAATATTTTTTCAACAAATGGCGAATCTTATTGGATGCCCACCATGGTGGTAGGTAATTTTATTGCAAACTGCCAAAAAAATTTACTTATTCAGCTATTAACTATACCATGGGACCTATGTATAGGTATATATACATGTGTATATCTATATATACATATAAGTATATATATTATATATATATATATATATATATATATATATATATTATATAAATTTCGAAGCGATATTTCTAAATAAAGAATACAAATTTCAGCTTTGGAAGAAGACTACATATCTTTACTTTAAAATAAGGGAACTTAATTTTAACTTGGGACCCAGACGCACCATAATCAGCACCACATGCTCCACGATCGCTCTACATGCTCTACATGCTCCACATTTTCCAGAATCGCTTCGTATGTTCCACAGTTGCTCCACATACTCCACAATCGCTCCACATGCGAAGGATTGATGGAAAGATTGACGCCTGCCGACTGACTCCTGCCGACGTCTCTGCCGCTGCTACACGCCAGGTATAAAGATAATATGCGAGACAGCTTCTATTTGCAAAGTGTTTTTGTTACCCATAATCCTTAATTTCTCTCTGTTAACTTCATAAATAATTAAGTTTATACACGTGTGTGTATACATATATACACACACATGATGGCTAGAGTCTTATTGAATGTTATTTAATTTCATTAAATTATAATAAAGCTGATATACTATATATATATCAAACATATGTTTTTCCATTACCAATAGTGTTTTGTAAACATTCGTGAGCAGTACATAACTCGAGATACAAAACATTTAGTTTTAAAACAAACCACATTTATTTATGCACACATCACACATTATTCTTCTTTAGCATAGCATATACATACAAGGAATTGCTATTTTAAAACAAGTTATATCTCTTAGTCAATGATGGTATAAAAACACATAATATTTGTTAAATATACCTTGGATTTTCATAACTTCATACTCGTAGGGCTTCTGAGTTGCACGGAGCACAAAAATGATTTTGATGTTTGCACACATGACGTCTAGTGGCATACATCTCGACGAGCTGTCGAAACTGGGCTCAGCAGCGCTGCTTGTTAAGGTCAAGGACGTTCGTTCCGATGTGGCACGGATTGTGAATCGCCGGCTCTTGGCATATTCCAATCACATACATAGAATACTAACTGAATAAGGACACATTTAATATGTTGGGAATATTTTCATATGGAATAAGAGTTGATTTTTTAGGGGAAAACAATAGTCCGTGCTTAATGGCCGCTGATTGATCGTAACGAAGGTTTTCAAAAACCCACGTTTAATTAATCAATGAGAATCAAGGGTGGTTGTGGCGGGTGTCGAATGAAGTTAAGTAATTTGCCAACGAAAAATGTGGGTGGAGATGGAGGCAACCTGTGCCATCGCTCACCTGGCGGCATAACCGAGAACATAGCACTACCTAAAAATTGAAAATAAAATCCAATACGGAGGGTGCCATCAGCACCACCTATACTTTAAAACATAATTAATTATGGCCGCTACCTGGTGGCTAAATCGATAATTTATACACTAGCACCGCATAGGTGATGAAAATTTAAACATATGAAATCAAATATGGTGCCCTCCAGCTATGTATAAACAAAATACAAATGAAAATCCAAGATGGCAGCCTTCAGCAATGTATAAACAAAAACAAACGAAAAACCAAGATGACCGCTTACGACAGAATGGTTATAGGCGAAGAGTCTGGCGGCAGTAGGTGGGTTGGTAGTGGGCTTAACGTATCGTCGACGGTGAGGTCATTAGAGACGGAGCAAATTGCACAGGAAGGATTGAGGAAGGAGTCGGCCATGGCCTTTGTTACGGAACGATCCCAGATTTCGCCTGGAGTGATTTCGGTAAACCATGGATATCTGAAATCAGGATGGCCGGAATGGGAATCGAAGCCGGGTCCTCCCGAATGCGAGTCCAGTGAGTTACTACTCCGCCACCTCGCACGATGAGTGGGCGTGAAGGGGTCAGTCGTCTGCTGAGCGTGGTGCTTGTGGACTTCAGGAAATGTGTTTTAATAGATTTGTAGTAGTGTTTTTAATAATTATTAAATAAAAAAAGGCAGAAGCAATATTTAAAAGTTATTGTATATATTTTAGATTTAAAAAAATGATCTATATTGTTTTAGATGTTTTTGAAATATTTGGTTATATCTGGGTTTCAAATTCAATGTTCACCGGGGTCGAGGTCAAAGGTCTTGGTCAAGGTTAGAGGTCAAGGTTAAGGTCAGCTACATCTAAAATGGCAGCCAGGCGACCAGAATGGCAGAGCATGAACATCTCTGATGATCTGATCCCCTTACCCCTTGTACAGGCTTCCCCAAATAATTCTACTTACTGGAATACTACAAAGGTAATCAGTAAGTACACATAACACTTAGTACACTGCTGGCCTTTCGAAATTCATCACGAAGGACGCAACGTATTGATCCGACTTTGGGAGACTGCGTAACATAGGGTAGAACAATGGCGAAATTAGTTGTTCGCCGAGTGGCACCACGCTGTGAAGCAGTAAACAAGTGGAGGTCGGACAGCAGCTGGGATATAGTGGCTGTATGTTTCGCTGATGTTTGTGTGCACAAACGAATCAGTATGTAGGTTCGGAGAACATGGCGACCTCACAAACATGTTTCCGCTTTTGACTGCAGAAGAATCTTAACCTACCAAGATTGTGGATTATCCTAATGCGATATTGGTCCTCGGATTGGAGGAGCTGTAACTACAGCGAAGAAGATATGAGATCAGTGGTCGAGAAGGGACGCGCTGAGCGATGTGCAGGAGACAATAACTGCTCCTTCACACCAACAAACGCCAGGACAGACATCTGGAACGCATGGCAATTACAGACCATACAGTCACATCTAGCACTGTCGGTCCGCATGTTAGGTGTCTGGTATAGCAATCTGTGTTCTCACGCACTGTTGTCGCCGTCTAGACCATCGACGCCTCATGTCCAGGCGCACATTGCTGCGGCTGCCACTGAATGTTCACACACTGTAGATGCCTACAGCTGCAATGGTGCGTGAAATGTCGGACATGGACAGACGAATGGCATGCCATAGTCTTCACTAGAGGGTTCCGCTTCTACCTGTAGCACCACTATGGTCGTATCCACCTCTCGCAGAACCGTGGTGCACCCCTGATCGAGTCCTACATAATGCATAGTCATACCGACCTAGCACCTGGAATAATGACATAGAATAACATTGTATTCCAGTCCCACTAGTGCCTAGTCCACATCGCTGGTACGCTGACCAGCAACCATTACATTGCGGAGGTGTTGGAATCTTTTGTCGTCCCCCTACCTCAGGGCCAACTTGGGGACATGTGCGAATAGGACAATGTGCGATCTCTTGTGGCAGACATCGTCTTACGGCTGCTGGATGACAAACATGTAAGACTGCTTTCATGGCCTGCGTGTTCACCGGATCTCTTATTAATCGAAAACGTGTGATCCATGGTCAAAGGATGACTGGGTTGTGACAGGATTCCCGCCACTACAGCGGATGAAATTTGGGCCCACATCGAAGCCACGAGGGTGTAGCAGCGGTTAATTCTGTCTGAGAGGGGTGGGAAGTGGGGCACAAAGTACTGATTTCCTATAATCCATACGTAGTATCGTGCTGCAAGTATTAACATATCACCTGTGTATGATGGCTATTCTTGTCCAATATATCCGGTTGTGATGCCTCATGAGCTTCATGGTATTGCAAGTTTAGTGGCCAGCGGTGTATTAAAACATCGAGTCCATTAATGTTATAGCATGTTAGAGTAATATAGTCGCAGATATAGAAAATTGTATTACATAGGAGAAAACGAGTTTAGAGATGGTTTTGGAACCAACAAGTCATGTAATATTTGCGTTGACCTCCTTGGTCACCAGATATGAATAATATGATAGAACATTGTATATATATCTGAAACGCAGTATGGAAGACAGTCAACAAGACTCCACAATAGACTCCACAATATATACACATGATGTACTATGGGAATACATGTTTCATGAACAGGAGTAGTTGGAATGTAGTTTGAATTTCATGTTAAGAAACAGTAGTTAGAATGGTATGTAGGACGGAATACACTGCACAGGAAAGTATTGTATGAATATGGTTGTGTATTCTAATATTAATTTAAAGATCTGTTTTAAAATTGGATGCTAATAAATATTAACGACCTTTTAGTGCAACAGAGAAATTAGTCACCAGAATAAAATACTATTAAGTAGACATTTAAAATGCATTACTTTATGGGATTGATTTACTGGGTTTAGTCTTATAATACTTATGCATTTTGTTGATTTCACGAATAACTAAACTGCACTTTTTTAACCGGTGCAATAGTGTAACATACTTAGCATATAAAACCACAATCAAGACAACGTCCTCCTATCTGTTAAAAAACATTATTCAAGTGGTACTGTAAAAAGATTTTGAAATTTAGTTACGAACCTTTAAACGCATTAAGTGAAGTTATGAATCTTTGCTATAATTTTATTATTATTTACGTGATGAAATTATCAGTTGTAAAACTATATTAACATCACGAAATAAATACCCTTTTAAGTTGTGGTCACTGAACGTATCTTCATAGAATTTATCGAATTCACTCCGTAGTGACAAATTGAGAATTTCGTTGGCTACTGCCTTGACGTTTTATCTTTTTACTTTCTAGATGAATAACTTTAACCAATGCTGCGACTACGGTCCAGGAAAACTATTCTTTAGCAGCTACAGTATCACCATTTATACACTGCCACGATTAACGTAGTACAATGTTGAAAGCCCTTCCCACTTTCTTGTGTCTTTCGCCTCATGCAACATTGGTGTTACTATAGGTCAAGTGACTTGTATACATATGTATGTTTATCATGATATTGAGTAAGTATGTTTATCAAGCAACACTTTTAAATTATTTGCAATATTAACGTTTTTCTACGCTGCCACTTCTTGTTCAGTGGTAGGCCAGCACAAATTATAGGAATCGATTTTCAGTGGCCATTGGTTTGGAACATGACAATTATAATTCGATGGTGAAACAAAGAACCCGTTTACGTGAGTCGCCGCTAGCATTACAGCAGTACCTCAGCCGGTGCACATATTAAACTATATGCGGTTACGGGCACTGTCTAGTTGCAAAAGCGCGCAAGTTACACCGAACAACCTGTAACCGTAAAACCCCACGAAACAGTAGAACTAGGAGGAAATTGTAATGTTAACAATCTTCTGCTTGCCCATTTAAACTCTACATAGTCACTAGATATCCGCATGGAGTGAAAACTATAATATTGTTGAAGGTCACGCACTTAGCGATCGGGGTATAATTACTATAGAAAACCATTAAAGAGTGATTTTTAATATGTTTCAAAACTACATTCCTATAGTAATTTCGTTGAAAAATGGTAGTGTCGCCGTAATATTTATTTAGGTCAGTAAAACTAAAACAGTAATAAAACTGATGCGTGTGTGTTTAATGTGAAAGAATATATGAAAATGTCTTCATAGTTATAGTAATCGCTGTGTATTAAATTACTTTGCGTAGAACATATTATGTGAACAGTATAAATAATGAATACAGATCTGAACACAGTAACATGGTGTCTAATAAAATATTCAGTATAACAAACATTTTGCCTCTGAACAAAACGCGGATTCAAGAGAAGTAAATAATAAGAGTGATAATTACTCTCAGGTACTTAAAAATATCCAGTTAACACATGAATATTTCTGTTTTATATCGCAAATGAACAACTTTCAGGTCACTGCTAACAATCACTGTGAACCATGAGCTATTTATTTTAATGATGCCAGAATGCTGCTGCAAAAGTCCCTGTTGCCAAGTCAGATGACTCACAGAGTGTGTCTGTGTTAGTCATTCTATGGTGCCTGTTCACGCGATTAGATCGTTTTGGGGTGAGCTCTTTTTCGCATATTATTATATGGGTATATAATTAACTACAGTGAATATATCATCGACTGTGGTATACATAATCTATGGAGATCAGCTGTTGTCTTCTTACGTGGTGTTTGTATTGGGATACGGTGTTAACGAGAAGGTACAGCGCTCCATGATGTGAGAATGCCGATTGTGTCGAGAGCTCGTCCTGTGTATTGCTGAATACTGATAATTGTCAAGAGCAGTTAAATCAATACGGTAACTTGATCAAACACACCACGATATTTAAAAGGCTAGTGCAACTACTGTATGTCTGCTGCGAATGAGCATATGTTGTCTAAATTACCTCAAGCTTGGACTATGCGTCTTTCTTCTGCCAGTTCATGACAAAAACAGTTGGTTGTGACAATACTAAAAAACGTTTTCATAATTATTCTACACAAAACCGACATACACTCTCATTGTAAAATATAGGAATTTAATAAATATAGAAAGTGAAAGGCTCAAGCATAATACCCTAAACAGATTAATTATTTTCATAGGATGACAGAAAATATGTTATATGTTATGTTTGGTACGTGCAAATTAGCTATATAAGTGTTTGATTTGTATTATTTATTTTATTTCACAGGCTATTGTAATTTGAAAATTAATTTTCACTCATTTATCATATGTAATGGTAACATTTTTAAATCACGTAATTTATGATTTATGTAAACCACCAGTCCACTTAATGTCTATATTCTATGATAATTTTCATGCAGTATTCTTGGATTTTGACACATTGTTATTTCAATATTGTAATGTAATGTTGATATGTTTATTTTTGTTCTCAGTAATTATTTTATGATTTATAAAGCTTAATTATTTACTTTATTCTCTTATAAGAAAGAATTTTAATTTTGGTTTATTTAATTTTACGGAGGTCTAGTCGGAAGAAGGCCGCGATTGGCTAGTCTTGAATGGAGATGCCGGAAGGCTTGCTTCTGGGTGGTACTTTCAACATGGTTGGTTAATTGTATTTTCGCTGAGATTTCAATCTTAGGGAATCCCCAGCGCCAACCTAAGAATAAGTTAGTAATAAGTCCCAGAAGTAGTGATTAGGTCACTGCCACAGCCGATTATAGAGGAGGGTTGGTAGCAGGTGTCTAGCTAATTGTATTAGTTAGTTTTGTTGGAGACGCCAGGATACCGATCTCTAGACGCCAGGCCACATGTCAGCCACGTTAGCGGCGCATCAGAATACAGGTGACGCCAAGAAGTTTGAGAGTCTGGGTGCAGACCTATGTGAAAGACTTCACTTGTAATCTATTTCTACGATCTTATAGAATTTTCAGAATAAGATAACTTACGGAACTAGGCATTTTCTGAACTTTAACTTGTGTATAATCAGTAGTCCTGAGATCCCATATGAGCTAGTAACGCCGGAGCACATTAACATCTAAAAACTATTGAACTCAGTGTAATCTCATTTGAACAGAGTTTAACTATTTGAGGGAAAGTGAGGAGTAATTCTTCTGAAGTAATTAAAACTTAAATTGACATTTTCAAGTAAAGGTTTGGAACGTGAGAACTATAAATGCAACTAATTATTTAGGACCTTAGTCAGTTCCTTAAACATTTAGAAATTGAAGAATTCTACTTCCGGTTATGAACAAATTTATATTTCTGAATTTAATTTCAAGTCAGTTGTCAGTTAATTTTGCAACAGCACTACAGTCATATTCTATTTATTTATCTTTTAGTTAGTTTTTATTTCCTTAATTTATTTAACTCTATACTGGATAGTGGTACTTCAATTTTGGTCATCAACATAAGTTTAATTTGATTTTTGAGTAAAGTGATTTTTCTTACACACATTAAATTTTAATAAATATTTCACATCTGAATATTACAACATGTTGAATAGCATAACACATTTGATATGATTTTCTTTATTTTTCATTTCATTAATATATTAATTATTCAGCTTTCACATGTATTTTATATGAAGTACTGAGAATGTAAGCAAGTTGCTTCTGCGCATGTTATTTACAGTGATCCAGATGTTCTGAGTTTATTCTATTTTAAGCTAAATGTTGCAAAATTATTAAGGTGTATATAGGTTAATACAAGCCTACGTTTGACACCTTCTAACTCAAACTACGTCCAACCTATACTTGTGGCACACACATACATATGTTAACCTTCTTTTCTTTCCTACCGTGCGTTCACCTAACAAATAGTGAATGTAACAGCCCTCTGCAGACAACTCCCTTAACTTCCAAACCTCTTTCAGAGCTTTATTGCGTACCTACTGCTCGTTTTACTGCGCTTGGCACAGGTTGCAGATCTGACAGTATATTTATGTTCCACTGATAATTTAATTTGTGTGAAATAAGTAACAAACTACAGAATGTACGATATATTCTAAGTAATGTGTTAACGCTGACCGTAGTAAAATTGTTGACTACGAATATGTGTGCTTCGAAGTTGTTTTATCACTTAGGCAATGTGAGGAATATGAATGTGTATAGATATATTAGGTAACTTTGTGATCTGACACATCCCGATGCGCATTCGCCAAGGAGGCGGTCGATCTTATCTGTAGGAAACCTAGTTCTTCGTTTACTATTTTTTGGTCTCTAAAATAGGCTGTTCATGGTAAAGTGAGCACTTTTTAAGACCCTCCCAACAGGCATAAACCAATAATAAATATATTGTATTGCAGCCTCAGGCATTAAATTTTTAGGGCCGGGAATGTATACACTGTGTTTATTGATCACATTGCAATGTTTATATTAAAAAGCAGCAAGAAGATGAAAATTGGATGAAAGGAAATATGCAGAAGGGCCTTAAAAAGTGCTCGCTTTACCGTGAACAGCCTAAAATAATACGTTTATCAGCTGTCTTGTTGGTGTCTCACATAGTAAATCAAAATATAATACAAAGTAAATGTATTGACAAAAAAAAGGGGGTTACTCTCACACAAAATAACATAACTGTGTTTTACTGTTCATATTCGTGTCATTATACACCTCTGTGTTTGCACGGTCATGCGATGGGTAACGAAAGTAAAAAGCATCAGATGATTTGACAGGCAGTTTGGGCAATTAGCGTGCCCCTCCAAAGTCACAGAGTTTGGTCCTGATTGCCCATGCATTTGTATCCCTGAACTTCGTCACGTGATCAGTTGAGGACCTTACTGCAGTTTCGGACATGCCTTATGGTCTCCCTTTTTAAACAGATATCATCTGACAACATACATATTCCGCACATCTTTGGTCCCCATTCGACTCTGGGCATGCGTACCTTCTACGTCACAGGCCTATACAACCGTTTTAATACACGTCATCGTATAGTAATGTCTCGCCAGAGCCAGGCAGTTCCAGGAAGGCAAACGTCGTTCTTCAGCGTTGTCTCACCACAGTCAGTCAGTTAGGGAGAGAATCATAGGCCTTGTTGAGGCGGCAGGTTTTTCCGCCGCTGAAGCAGGCCGACACTACGGTGTTCCAGAGATCACTGTGAATCGATGGGTACAACAGTTCCGGGACTTGGGTGACGTGATGCGTCGTGGAGGAACGGGTTCATGGAGGGTATTGACTGTTGCCGAGGACAATAGTCTGATTACCCAGGCGCAGTTGACTCCTTTCAGGAACGCCTTTCAGCTAAAACGTGCCACACACTTTCCTGGCAGCTTGAGTAACAAGGCAAGGTGCTTGACGGCGGTGGGACTGAAATCCCAGCGTGCTTCAAGGAAGCAAAGGCTCACCGTTGAGCACAGGATCTAACGACTCACGTTTGCCAAGTACAACATTGACCGTGACTAGTCAGATGTTGTATTCTCCGTCGAGTGTGTGTTTTCCTAGGCTAATGATGGGCCAATGTGTGTCTTCAGACCTCGTGGGAACCGGCATAATCCGGAATATGTGGCCGAGTGCTCGCGCTATGGTCATGCATCCATTGTGTGTTGGGGATGGCTGAGTGTACGCAGGATAGGTATGTTGCACAGAATCGACGATCGATGTCCGAATACATGTTGCCTCAATGCCAGTTAGTGTTTACATATTCTAGAGAACATTATGATTCCCTCGGTGCGACATTTGTATCCAGATGGTGTGCTGAGCTTCCAGCAGGACCATTCTCCGATACACACTTCTCAAGGGTTCAAGAATGGTTCGCAAGGCGAAACCAACTAGAGCTCGTAGATTGGCCACCTTACAGTGCCGACTTGATCCAATTGAGAATGTCTGGTCGGAAACGAAGCGCACAATGGCGGCAAACTGGCTTGATCTACAGCAGGCAAATAAAGATGCTCTTTGGGAGCTAGTAGCGGATGCCTGGCATGAAGTAGCTACTAGCCAACACAATGCCACTTCTCTGGTCGCCTCTCTACCACGACGACTGCGACAGGTGGTTGAGAATGAGGGATACTGGACCTCTTATTGAGGTTATACCATCGGCCTTTTTCAGGGCCAAATAAACACTCACATAAAAATGTCACACAAAAAACCAATGGCACACCACGTGGCATAATGATCACATTGACATACAAATTAAAGTTGCGAGGTGGTATCGAACCCGAAACAGTGGACGTCAGAACCATACACGCGAGACCACCTTTGTTTGTTACATGTGTTTTTTATATGGATGCAAACATATGCTAACAAATAAAATACATTCTATGATACTGTAACATTTTATATTACAACAAAACAAAAAAACATAAACAGTAGGAATGAAATTCAAGGTCCAACACTAGAAATCTATTAGTATTCTATTTCTAACATGACATTGACCCCAAGAACACTGCAAAATGGATCGTCTATAACACACCCCATATGCCATACAATACCCAATCACTCTCCCCTGACCCGAATCCTGCTGAGAATCTTCTAGAGGAATTGGAGAGAAGAGTGAGGAAAAAAACATATTTTCCCACAAAACACAAACGAGGCGTTTCCACCAAATTGTAATAGCATTGGGCTAGACATTACGTCAAAACTGGTTAATTTAGAGCTAAATAGACTGAAGGACGTTGTTCGCAAAAAGGGAAGTTAACAAAGAACAGTGGAGTGAACAATGATCAACACTTTGCTGATTTATTTCCAACGTTTATAAGAACTGGAGACAGATGATGTAGTCTTGTACAGTGATAACGTAGTTAATATTGTTTGTTTTGTGTGTCATATTGTGCCTCATTAAGTAACATTAAACATGTCTGATTTCTATTTTCTGCCTTTAGGCTAAGCTGATCTACGAATGTCACTAATTGCTATTTACCATTGTCCTAATACTTCTGCCGGTGACCACATATATGCGACGTTTAAGTTGATTTTGTTTTCAGACTGAAAACATTCTAGATGTCAGTGATAGGCAGATCTGTGTCTATTAAGTCTGATGTCAGTAGTCTCTACTGCCTTAAAAGTTGTTTAGATTGCATAAGAATTAAGTAATGTCAAATTGTGAATGTAACTAATCATTCTTGTGTTTGAATAATACCACGGAAAGCATTTTCAATTAGAACAGGCCCTAATATGCATATACAGTGACAATCACAAATATTCATACATCCTGTTCCTTTCACGACTTCTGTACAATAAGCAATTATGTTGACACACATGTATCCGTCCAGCTATGTTTTGTATTCTATTTCATCAAATACAACAAATAAACAACGTTCCGTATAAAAGAAACAAAGTATTATATTACACAAATGTAAATAAATGCACGTTTTACGAATCAGAAATGTTCCTCCCCTTTCGGACGATGAACAAATGTTTTCATGCATCAACATAAACAAAATAAATTCTCCATTTAATATTTAGCATGCCCTCTCTTTTGCTTCAGAACGCATCTCACACACGCTGGCATTGACATTACTACCGTTTGTATGACACTATGAGTGATATTGTTCCACTCATGAAGGATTTTCTCCTTCAAGTTCCGCGTGCTTGAAATATTATGTTTTCGTAGCTTTATGTCTAAGTATGCCCAAATAATTTCTATTGAATTTAGGTTTGAGAATTGGGGTGCAGTTTCTATTTCACGAGGATAATTATACAGCAGCCATATACGTGTTGCACAGGATTTATGCTTAGTACTATTATCCTGGTAAAATGTGCATTACTACATCAAGTTGTATGGCAATAGGTCGCAAATTATGTTACACTGGTCAATATAGTTTTATTGATCCGATAGTCAATATATAAACATCAGTTCATCTACACCACATGCACTCATGCACCCTCACTCCGTAACTGAACCCCCACCATGGTTAACGGTAGAACGAGAATTTTGGGGATTTATCTCTTTATTCGATTTTTCCACACTTATAGTGGACTGTCATGATCGAAAACCTTTAATTTGCTCTCATCGGAAATACTACGTCTGTCCAGTAATCGTTCTGTAAATATACCTTCGAGAAGTTAAGTCTCTTCTTATAATTACATCTTCCTATGTACGATTACTTCTGTGGTATTCTTGCATTATAGTCGCTTTTGCTGAGCACTCTTCTCATTGTCATTTGCAACATTTCTTTTGAAAGTATTTCCTATGTCTCTTGCAATAGCGCATGGACTAGTAAAAGTTCTCTGACGGATTTGTTTCACAATATAACTTTCTTCTGTACGCGAAAGTACGTTTGGCCATCCACTCCTCAGTTTCATTCAGGATGTTTGTACTTTCATACCGTCTTACGATACATTACACAGTCGCCTAGATAGGTAGTACTACGGGAGTTATTGGATCATATGGAAATATTTGTTACTTGTAACGGTTCGTGTGAATTGTCTGGGGTTTCATTAAATTTTTATTCGATGATATTTAATGTTTTTGTACGTATGTATGGACTCAACGTGATTCTCAAACCTACAATTTACACTTTGTTTTATTCACTTTGATTTTTGTTAGCAAACCTTTCCTGCAAAATGTTTGAAGTAAGATACAGAACAGCGTGGTGCTAGTAAATCATTCATCGGCATTATATGTCTTTTCTACCTCCCACATCACACGCATAGGTATAGAAAACATTCAGTTTCACTGCTCAAACCTCCTTGCCAAGAGTCTTTCTTTTGTAAGTTGGCGTGTATCTGTTTATGCCATGAATGCCTGCATTTTATAGGCCATTCATGGTAAATTGAGCACTTTTGAAAGCTCTTTCATTTGGATAATAGTCAATAAATATATATTACTTTAGCCTTATGCAATAACTTCAGACTGCGGTATAATATTTACACTGTGGTTATTACTTAAATAGCCATATTTAATTAAAAAGGTGGTTAAAGAATAAAAAATGGCTGAAAGATAAAAGTAACTAGTGCCTAAAAAGTGCTCATTTTACCGTGAACAGCCTTTAGCAGACAAGGTAAGTATGTCGGCATGCTTGCAATTTAAAAACAATACTTGAACAGATTTCCCGATTTCTTTAAAACGCAAAATCGAGCAAAATAAATTTCAATGTAATTTCGCCGTGGTTATGACAGATATTAACATAATCTATATTTCCGCGTGGTCAGGGGCAGTTAAAACGCCTTGCCACTCGCCACATGCCTCGCAGCGTGAAGTAATGGGTTGTCATTAAATTCCTGAACATTGACTCACACCGATTTGTACTCCTGGCAACCCTGCGAGGTTCTCGCTCTCTGTACACTCTTCCCTTCTATCGTCGCGTATGCTAACCACGTTTATGGCGTCAGTTCAGCTGCAGTGGCACTTTGATCTGTGACGGACCCACTTAGACAGGCAGGCGGCTTTATGAGCCTGGGCAATTAGCCTGCGCCATCTATCGGCTGTATATACACTGGTACTTGCCTTGAGCTCTGCATACGTCGCTGCGTGTACTTTCCGTAATCATGACAATACATACTGTATGTTTATTTACGTAGCCTGTATGATTTACGTTAGGGAATCGCATTCCTGATGTTGCGCACTCCACACAAAACTAAACAATCATAAAGTATGACGTGTAAATTCTTCTTGAATATAAGCAAAAATACGATTGAGAACATGATTACATAATAAAGTATCCCCGCGCCAGAGATCAGTTAGTATTTGTTGTACTGGATGCGAAGCAAGAAGATGACTTACTACTGCATGTTTTAGATAAGGCAACAAAACAATTTGCAGCGTGATTCCAGTAGAGGTTTTTGTAAGTGGCGTAACCTAAATTAAATCTCAGGTGGAAGCAAACGTTCGTCCGCCAGACATTATTTTCATTGTTTTCTCCTGCGTTAGTGTATGAAGCATGGAGTCAAACTGAACGTTTTTGTTTAAACGGTAGCCTACCTCATTTCATCACTGAACCAACATAATCTTAAGTGCATATCATAAAGCTATATTATTTAAGGAAAAATGAAAATAATGACATCCACAAAGAATTCTGTAAAACCACGAAAAAATGCAAGGAAACCTAACAGGGTACGACAATAGTTGCACGAAACACTTTCTGAATCCATTGAAACATTAACAACAACAACAATAAAGAATTTAAAAAAAAGGAAACTTTATACACAGCTTATAATATATAAACCGTTCATTTATTTTTCTTATGAGACATTAATTTGCGGTCGTAAACAGTTTATTACGAAAATTAAAGTTGCTGCTAACAGTCCTTTAATAATCCGAAATAAATGATAATCCCTCCGTAATTTTTTATTAACTTGAAAAATTCAATTCACATTATCTCCATTCAATATTAAGCTACTTTCCTTGGAAAATAATCTTATATAATCATGCTAATGTCTGTCTGTGGTGTACTGTATGTCCCCTGATAATAACATTCGATCTGATTTTTACAATGTTCTGCAAAGCCGTTTGATTGGTTTCAAAAGGGTTGATATCTGGGTATTATTTTACTACGTAAAACCAAATTGTGTATTTCCACAGTTAAATTCGTACGTCTTTAATCTAGGAAGGTACGTTCTTATTGGTTGAGCCTCTTTGCGCACGTGCATGTACAAATGACACGTGCTTGGTGAGCGCAGCTATGGGCTCTACCGCCGCTGGCTGTTAGACGGCATCAATGTTAATAGTAAAAATTGAAATGTAAATAATATATAACCTTAAAAAGTCTAAGATGAATTGAAAAAATATATTTTTTAAACCCGCTAAATGTAGCAAATGTGGAAATGTAGCAACATAAACAAACTGATATTATTATCGTTATGTCATTGTAGCCAGGCCACTATGCTTTGGTGTTTTGTATGTGATTATCGCTATAACTGTGAATTAGATAGGTATATGTCAATTGTAGCCGAGCTCTTATTGATAACTAGCTCATACAGCTTCTTTAGTAATACTTAATTTGACATATACACTGCGTAATGTAATCTAACATATATAAAACATGCATTCGCAAGTAATCAGGATCTCTGGGAGTTTGGAGTGTTAACTATGCTCTGTAATTTACAGTCACATTAAATTTCAATGCCTAAAATTCTTTTGTTTCCAATGTCGCAGGTATAACATACAATTAGGCCTACTCAAGAATGCATACTCTCTTAGTTTGTATTTCTCAAAAGGTGCTATGTTGTTTTCTCGAACATCCATTTCGAAATGTAGACATTGAATGGACAATTAATTGTAAATACTTTCTAATTTTTCTTACCTGCAATACCAAATTAAACTACTTAACTTGCATCAAGAAAGAATGTCGGCAACAAGCACAGCTATATGTCTACATGTATAGTTAACCAAACCAACTTCAAGATGGTATAGTTTAAATGTTGGAACATATTTGGTATAACATCAAATTCTGACGTGTATGTTTTGTTAACAACTTGGGATGAATAACTACATGAGCACAAATTTACGGTTAGGCCTACATTATTAAACAACACAGTGATATCGAAACGTGTAAATTAATGTACATTTATTGACGGCAAAATTTGTACTTCTCAAGGCAGATTTAAGAAAGGTTACATGGTTGGGCAGAAGTATATACGTAGGCTACAGATGTTTTGAGGTTAGGCCTACATTACAAACAACACAGAGATATCAGAATGTGTAAAATTAACGTATAATTATTGACTGCAACATTTGCACTTGTTATCAAGACAGATTTAAAAGAAAGGTTAAAACAGATGGGCGTAGCTACATAAGTACACATAACTTTTTATATTATTTGTCAAACTTAGGATATAACATGTACTTCGCAAACTCAAGTGAATATATTAATGTCACATTTCTGCTGTCGTTCACTTACTTTCATTATTGTTATTTAACTTTCCGTTTATAAAATCACATTTCCAACCATCTGATTTCTATTCTTTTTTTTTTACGATTGACTACTTTACTTACATAGGGCCCTACTGGGGATAGGCGGGAAAAACCTGTTCGGCGAAACACGTCGTAAAAACACATTTACACTTCCTCCGGACTGTTGCAGTTGAAATTTTCATCATTTCTGCAACTCGTTCGATCACCTTGCACGGCTTCATCTCTCCTCGACGAATTAAAGAATAAATACTTTTGGCAAGATTTATAATGTCTTCCTGACGCTGACTATTCATACATTGTTTGCTGGAACTCATGACTTTACACAAAACCACTACAACAAAAATAAACACTACAACCTATAATAAAACAATGCCGATTGCTGATAAGCTGAAAAAGAAATGAGAAATATTAAAACACAACAACTTCCAGCTTCCAAATTTGCAGTTTTACTTGCAGCCACTCCACACACGCAAAGCCAAGCAAGAAGCATGAAGGAATCACGACAAGGGACCGTTGATTTTGACCGTTGTGCCGATCATGTGACACAATGAGTTACAGTAAATGCATTGTCTTTAAGGTGATAATTACTATAAAGTATTCTAAATAATCTTCAAACAATTCAAGCAGTCATAAATTTAAACATTACAATTGCAATACAGCATTATTTCTTAGATTATTCTTTTTAAATTTCACTGCCAAACATTACTGGGTGTGTTTATCCCCAGCTCGTGCGGTGACACACATGGTTATACATTCGCAGTTGCGGGTTGTGGTTTTTCTCAAAGGTTGATTTCTAGACTGCTCACTTTATCGTTAACAGCCATTAATGATGGAGGGATGACATTTGCATGTCTTACAGCTGAAATAAATGAGTTACACATTTGTGAATACTGAAATGGTTTCTATTGCTTTCCGTTCCATTACATATAAGTGTAAAAATAGGCAAATTGGTGAACTATTTATTTCTATAATAACTTCACACTTTACTTGATGGACACATGAATAGAGTGGAGTGGAGAGATTTGGTCAGCTCTTAACATTGAGGTCTTTAGAGCCAATGAGTGCAAAAGAATGCATGGAGCCGCGCCGGAATGAAGGGGTCGGGAAAATGGGAGATCCCCAAGAAAAACTGTTGACCAGCAGCATCGTCTGGCACAAATTCTGTGTGTGACAATGCAGGAGCGACCCTGCAGGAATCACACCTGTTTCATCTAGGTGGAAGGCGAGTAGTCTAACCGCTACATCACTGTGGTCCCTGCATGGAAGTAGTGATCAGGTCCATGGCAGTTTTAATTTTACATATGATGTAAAACTATGCAATGTGCATACATGTAGATCTTAAACAAGGCTTTTAAAAAGTGCTCAGTTTACAGTCAACAGCCTATATAAGCTGTGTTTATAAGAGTTGTGAAATTGAGGTCAATGTGTATTTTTACACTGAAATCATATACAAATCGGGTAAAAATAAAGATATTTACAATTATACACAAACACTACTATGTTATTTGCACATGATTACTATATTCCTAAATGGGTGTTGAAACAAAGGGAAGTCGCCAAGGCTGGAATTCATTTTCAAGGGCTCAATATTTTTTACTGGTTTTTTTAGTAGTTTTATTTTGTTTTATTGCACATTTGAGATTAAAATAATTGCATGTGTGAGATTGTAATATGTATATTTTATCTGTAATGTAAAATAATAATTTTTGAGAAAGTTTGTTAGCTGTAGTAAAAAAAAACTTACCTGACGTGCACACTAAATGAATATTAGGTATAAAAGATAATAAATATGTTATTTTGATAATAAAATGCTACTAGGTATTTCCATCCAGTGCCAATATTAGCTGTTCCACGAACAATATTATCGATTATAAAAGTGTTTGCTCACGTCTCATGCTACCGTCCAGCCAACATAACCTCTGTTTCAGAGCTCATATTGCAAATACGTTCAATCATAACCTAGTTCGTTTTGTCACAATTTTGTTGGCAGTTTTTGTTATAGAAATGATTCAATTACTCGTGCTTTGTGCAATGAAATTAATTTTATTTCTTAGTTGCCCTTTTGTCAAAATCAAAACTAATATGGTGCCAAACTATTCATTAGATACAAAAATTAGTTCGCCTCAGTGTAATAAATGTTTCATCGTTATAATTATTAAATATGCAATTTTCATAAAAAAATTTTCATCTAAGTTGTACGTACTTGAAAACGAAATGTCGTTTTCTTATTGAATCTGAATGTGCGACGTTTTATTTTGTTTAGTATTTGGCGGTTTTCGTGTTACACTTGAACCTGTGATTGTATAATGAAATAAAATTCTGAGAATTTTGTCAGTGTCAGTGTCGATTGTGAAAGTGCTTGCTCGTATCTCATTTTACTGTCAAATTCTGTATTTGCTACTGTCCAGCCAACTTGTCCTCGTTCAGTACCCGTTCAGCCAACACGTTCGATCATAACCTAACTGTTTTGAGCAAATTCTGTTGGTGTTTATGTAATAGAAATGATGCAGTGGCCCTGTTTCGTGTACTACACATTGATGTAAATGCGAGGTGTCACACTCAGGGTCGAATTTAACTACTGGCACACCTCTGGGCCCAAGGAAATATTCCCCCCACCCCATTTTTTTTGCTGCTATGAGCACAAAATCTCTTATATAACAAACATACATATAACATAACTGACGTAACACATATTTATTCACAGTTTGTCAAACAATAAAACACTTTTAACTAACAGGTAAGTGGTTTACGTCGTGCTTTTTCATTTGCAAATTTGTTTATAACGTCGTCATAGTCCAGTTTCAAAGTTAAATAATTTTCAATTGCAAGCACAGAGAGTTGTACCAAGTGTTGTTGAGTTTGTGATGTGCATGTGTTGACATCATTATTTTTGTATAAAAAAAAAAGCATTAAATATTTATAATTTCCCACTAATTTTTTTCCCCCATTATTTTGACAACAGCTGATCTAGTGTACAATCTATTCTGTTGCATATGATCACATTTTTTGCCGTCCCCATAAATTTGCCACCCTGGTACTGGGTCCGTAAGGTTCATGCCTAAATACGGCCCTGGCCACAGAAGTGACACCTTGCATTTACAACGTGTTGTGCCCATCCCGTTAAACCGCATACCGTTTAGCCGCACCGGCACAAACGCATAGTATGGCACCGACCTTATCTCTCATTTACTTCACTTACAACACTTAAAGCAATTTGTGTTGCATTAACTCCACAAACATAAATAATATATCATTCTGGAACAAGAATTATTCATAACTGAGAGAGTGAGTGAAGGATTTGGGCGGCTCTTAACATAGTGATCTTGAGAGCCGATGAGGGTGACTGAGGTGAGTATTGAGCAACGAAGGAATGAAAGGATGGGGAAAACGGTAGATCCCCGAGATGACCTGCCGACCAATGGCATCGTCCGGCACTATTCTCACATGCAAATATCCTGTGACCTGGCCGGGGATTGAACCCGGTTCGCCTTGATGGGAGGCAAGCCGGCTAACCGCTCGGCCACAGCGGCCCCTAGCAAGCAAGGTTGAAACGTAATCGCTATGCATACAATTTGATACGTCGACTCAAATCACTAAGCGCTCGTTCACAGGCAGTCATTGCTAAGGCCATGTCTCAATCTAAAGAGCTCTCTGCCTCACAATCTATCGAGAGCATTACTTCATGGCTTATCTGTAAAATTGAGACAACCAATCTTTCTGTCACAGCTGATGCCAAAAGGTGTAATATCATGTTAAGATATAATTGTGGCCATAGCTATTGGAAGTACTTTGTATATGTTCAGAGAATTTCAGAAATAATTATTGCACAAGTGGAATAACTGCTGTAGTATAATGCAGTTAGGCTATTTTTTGCTTTGAAAATTTATGTTGTCGTGTTACAGCAATTATTGTATGTAACGTGTTAATATCAGTTTTTTACGTAACTGCACACTATGCCAAAGTTACAAAAATACATAACCTGGTAAAACAAAGTTTGTCCGAAATCCTTTTCTACATGTTTGTAAATGCCTGTTATACAAGTGATTTCACTGACTAAAACAGCTAAAATTACCAATCAAGTAAAACGTGATGTGGTTTTGGCCTGGAAAGCTATTATAATCACATTCAAAGGCTCGAAACACTATAAACAAATATGGTGAACGGTCGGAGAGTGCGAGAGAGCACCAGCAAGAGCGCTGCTTTATATGTTCGCTCCTCTCTGTGCTCTCGCCCTTTTGCATGCTCTCCTAAGAATTGAGACAACCAGACAATGTTCCATGTGACATCATTGCAACATGTTCGTAAGATCACAGGAGATTGTTCTCTGAGCCAATTGAGACACTGTTTAATTTCCATTTTATTTATTTTTTATTTTCTTTGAACAGGCAATTCAAACCAAAAATGTTGGCGATATTACAAAAGTAATGCGTAGATATGAGTGATTAATATTTTTTTTAGGTTAATGTAATAATAATGCACTTAACATTTGTAACACTCCTGACTTTACTCATGTAAATTGTTCTTTAGGTTCTTGATAGTGGAGAGGGTAAAGACTTAAGTGTCAGGCGAGTACCAATCGCTTGCGGTCAATACAGGTGCTCGCCACCACAGGGTCTCGGTGACTGAAATATAGGGAGTGGGAAGCAGCTGGAAGATGAGGCCTCTCCCACTGGCTGGCTGGAGGACACAATTTTAGCCGCTTTCTTACGTTGCAAAATTGGTTAAGATGGCCAGAAATAGTACCTGTTTTTAATTGTGACCGGGAGTTTGAAAATGAAGTCTTATTATATGTTTATGTAAATATTAAGTCGGCACGAAAAGACATGCGGAACCACTGCCGTACCATATGTGACAGTGTGATACATAAAAAAATTGACCGTTCGGTGGAAGCAAATTGGTGTTAAATCAGATATTTGTTGGCAGCAATTTTCAGATTGCAAAGAAAAAACAAATTTCTTTCACTTTACTCTAGAAATACCTTGGCAGCTTTACTATCAGGAATTTTGTGGAAACGCTTTTAATACGTAAGGAGTATTTTCAATTTGTGTAATTTTTACTGATGTTTGTAGTTAGGTTTCGACATTTAAGTTGGAGTAATATTTAACAGTGGACAAGCATTTTGCCCAAGTTTGCTGTTTTTTAGATATTACTTAAATGTTACCGTTTTCCTGCCCCTAATTTATTAAAAAACCCATGGTAGTATACTTAATAGGTGTACAAACCACTAAGGGAATTATGTACACAAAATTCTCAAATGTAGGAGCAAAAGTTGAAAGACTGTTGAAGGACAAGATGTGGCCATTATATGGAACGTTACGACTTATTAAAAGGGACAGTGTGTTTTTGTGTTCTATTAAATATATTATGTATAAATGAACAGAAGCTGTATCAGGGTGGTGTAAAATTCTTTAAGATATTTTTTTCTATCCTTAATATGTACAGATTTTATCCTAGATAATGACGTTCAGTCAGAATTGGTTAACATACTATCGCAACAATATTCTTAGTCAGTTTGTGCTTAGTTTGTGAGCAGTTAGCATGTTAATTTCTGTTCATTTCATATGACTTAATTTTGTGATATTCTAGAATCCTAGCATACTAAATTTCTACACAATGTAAACATCTAGAATGATTTTGTACAAAGTTGTGAAACAACTTACGATGAACCAAGAATTACTGTATTTGAGAAAGTAGGCTAATTATTTAAGTAACTTATTTTGTAATGTTTTCATAGATTGTAAGTTAGCAAGGTATCAAACCACTGGGTTCACATTCAGACGAATATGGGTTTCATTCCTGGTCCAGCCATTCTGATTGCAGTTTTCCATGGTTTCTGGAAATTTCTCCAGGTGAATGCTGGGTTCGTTCCTTAGCACAGAACATGGCAGATTCCTATCCAGTTCCTGCTTCTCTCAGCAACTTGCTTAGTTTCTAATGACCTAGCTGTCAGCGATGTTAAGCCCAACCTATACTTGATAGGGTGGGCTTAATAACTCCAAACTTCTCTTTGGGTAGAGATGAAATAGTTAAGAATTAAGTGTATTAATTCACAGTAAAGTGATTTACCTCCACAAATAGTGTGTGTTTAAGTTAGCCGTCAACACAATAAGCAAATTTCACCAAGTTCTTGAATGCTGCAGCATCACATAGATTGAAACTGTGCAGTTTGATATTTGGGTACACTTCACTAACAGTTTACTTTACCCTTTCACCAGTGATATAGGTCTCTGCCCTTTCAAGCTGAAGTTGTGTAGAGTATTTAAAAATGCAAAACCACATATTTACTTTTACTGAGCAATATTAAAAATATACATAAGTTATGTTTCGATTAGTTGACGCCGTCGGGTGAGACACGAGACGAACGGTTACAGAATAACCTACGGTAAATGGGCACCAGCGGTGCTTCCCAATCACCGCAATATTGAGACTCGGGGTTCTCAGGGATGCTGTGGGTTCTGTGTGTCCGTCTCACCCGAGCGTATTTACAAAACACTGGTACTCTTTACTAAACATTGAACACTGAAAAATTGCCAGGAGGTTGCTGTCACTACAAAGAAATACTTTATGCACTGTTAGTCTTGCTTTTATTTTGCCACTCATACAAAATCGTGTCAGGATTTTTAAGTTTATGACTTACACTCGGACGTGTCTAGCTAACTCCGTTCGGGTGCTCCCCAGCCGGAAATTAATCTAGCGCACTTCTAGATGGATGACTTCTCTGTCGTGTTAGAAAACCTAATCCTCACAAGGAAAGGGGTCGACAGCCGCTAGGGTGAACTGACGATTTTTCCTTAAGACAGGGCGCAGAGAATAATGAAATGAAATGAATGAGCAAACACGTGTGATTATTTGTCACCACTAGCGCAAACTCGTGGGGGCACGTCTTCCAGCACGTGGTTAGTGTGATGACGGCCAGTACACATAGCCAGCTAGGACGGAAATAATGTCACCGTACAAATTACACAAAACGATACAAATACAACTAGAACAATATGGGACACGACGTGAATGGTCACAATAAACACGCAAGCGCGTGAAAGCAAGATTAGATGGCGCGGATGCCGCTGGATAGTGTTGCAGTGGAGCGCGTGGTGCAGGTGAAATTTTAGTATTTCTCCGCAGAAACGGACAATTCTGGTAGAACTAATCATTATTTCTGTTCAGAAAATTATTCTTTTGCAGATTGAATTGGTTTTGGACATTCAACATGCCGAATGGCAAGAAAATGAAACATTGAAATGACCGCGTGGTTAAGCATACAAAGCATCAACTACATGAAAAATACACGGAACCCTGAATGAGAAATGCATAAAACCCTGAAACAAATTATGGTGCACATGATATCACACAAATAAATCCTCACAGTACATTAATGGCGCAGATATTGACTTGGCGGCTATGAACCACGTGGTCACAAATTATGTGGCCGTAAAACAATCAAACATGAAAAATATCCTCAAATAAATACATATAATTAAAGCCCTTAATATTGCACGCAGCAATTATACAGAAATTACACTGAAATGCCTGTAACATAGGCGGATGGCGTCTGATTCAAAGTTGTATGGGCCGCGTGGTCTCTTAGGCATCTTTCCTCCCTTCTCCTCGTTTACATTTTAAAAAGCCACAAGGGCACGAATTATTAGGTTAAGCGGAAGCATAATGCTGGGGAAAATATCTGGCAAAACCGTACGCAAGCAAAGGTTAACCGGTATACTAAGGATGATATATGGTAATCTACATCAGTGCAAAAATTTTGAATTGCGTACGTGACTGCGTCTTACCTCGCCATACCTTCGACAACGTCTGCGCAGAGGCACGCGTTTCACGGAACTACCATGGCTGCCTACGGGATTCGCATAAGCGGAAGTGCTATGCACGCCGAGTAAAACTTTCATATTTTAAAATAAATGGCACAAAAATTATTTAAATATTGTTTTACATTTTACTTTTAAATTGTAGAAATTTTGTATTCTTTTAAGGTCCATTATACCGGCATTCACGCCGGAATAATACTGTCCTTAGTCTTCGTGCAGGGCGCATTTTGAAAACATAACCACACATTGTGCAATATTTTTAACAATACATTTTTAAACACTGAAAACACTTTGACCCTGGAAAGAAAACAAAAGACACATTATACACTGCAAGTTAATATTCTGTTATGGGAAAGTTCAAATTGGAGCCTCTTTCCGCACGTGCATGCCCACGTGTCACGTGAGTGGTGAGTGCGGTCATGGGCTTAACACTACTGGCTGTTAGCTGGAGTTATAGTGTTAGCTAATTTTTTGTTGCTAGTGTTTACTTTTGTGTGTATTTATTACTATAGGCTGTTGACGGTTAAATGAGCACTTTCGAAAGCCTGCTTAAAATCTTCTCGTATAAGGTTCATTTCAAAAGTGCTCACTTCAGCGTGAACAGCCTTTATAGTCTATTCATGGTTACTTTTAACTTTTCTGTAGCCTGGCCTGCTTAAGTTCTACATTTTAGCAATTGCTTTGCCTTATGCAAAGAAAGCTTCACCAAGTATAGAAAGCTACACTAAAATATTATAATTCAAAGACAAAATACACAGAAAAATTTAATATGACTAAAAATATAATATTTTTATATAATTTTTATATTATCAGAAGTATAAAATGCTTGTGATTTGTAATTCAATTTAAAAAGTGTGAAGAAACCATGATAAACTTGTAGGTGAGAATAATGTGTTAATTTGATATGTTTTTGTGGTCTGTCAGTCAATGCTATTTATAGTAATTGGGGTTGCCACATGTACAGATTTACCCAGAAAAATTCAGATTTTACCAATTTTTCTCCGCGTACTATTCTTGTCTGTAACAGCTCAATGTTAACAATTTTTAATTTCAACTGTACAATTTAGCAAAAGTTAATGTCATTACAAATTAGTGATTGTACCATCCTTCGAAGAAGAAATGTTCATTTGTTTCAAGCACATTCATGGCATTTAAATAACTGCTTTCCACAGTCCCAAGATATAACTGGAAATGTATTTTCATGATTGAATATAATCCACAACATATTTTGAAACTTAAAAACATGTACAATTTGGCGTTGTTTAGTACATGTACGAGACCTTATTAATTTAGGGTGAGTCATCAAAGCAACGTCACCATTATATATACTGACTAGTACTTTCTGAATATCTGGCAACCCTATTTTAAACTGTAATAATCAGAATAATACATACGTCTTCTCCACTCATTTCGAATTCATTTTGTTTTAGACAGCTTTTGGATATTAATTAATTGCAAGGAGTGGGAATACAAAGCAGCAACAGTGAATTTGATGCTTGCATCAGAAAACTGCAAAGTAGTGTAAAGAGATTTACACATCAGTGGACAAAATGGATTTTCAAGTGTTAACAAAAACAGACATTCTTACTTGCTGCATCTGTAGGTACACTGGATGTTATGTAAACTAATAGTTTTTTTTTATTGTTGTGAATAGTTGTTTTTATCAAATGAAAAAAATACCGGTGTTTTTGCAACCAGTGGAAATTAACATGACACATCAAATACATTTGTGGCGTTTGCTTCTGTTTTTTTTTTTGTTTGTACCTGCATTTCATATTATTTTTCACCTGATTGGAAGAGAGACTTACCATTTTGATGGGAAAACTAGGTGATCCCGCAAACGTTGTTTCATTTTTTTTTGCCATAATGAATATGTATATAACGCCATCTAGATTATTCCGGCGAACGTTGTTCCGCCTTTTGACGTGCACGTGCTAATCTTATGATGTTTCTGTGTGCTTCTTAATTTTGTGTTCTTGCCTCTTCAGTTCGGGCAGCGCGTGTTTACATTCTATTTTGCTTTCTCTATTACGTCGGGTACATTGACCGATGTTTTGTTTGACCGTGGTATCGCTAGTATTTTTCACTTTTAGATCAACAAACATAATTGTCTATTAGAATCTGTTTGGCGTGTACATGCTTATTTTATCGTGCTCTGTGCTTCTCGATTTTGTGTTCTTGCCTCTTTAGTTTGTGCAGCGTGTGTTCACGTTCTATTTTGCCTTCTCAATGCATATGAGCAAAATCGGCCCATAAGTATAGAAGTTAGACTCCAGCGCCACCCATCGGAACCTATTCTACCAAATGCAAAGCAAAATTAAACAGTTGATTGGATATCAGCAAACATTTCCTGCAAGTATGAGCAATATCGGCCCATAAATATAGAAGTTAGACTACAGCGACACCTATTGGAATGAAAAAAAAAACAATGAAACTAAACAAAAAAAAACTCACTCGGCACCTCAATAACATATGGTGTGAATATGATCTGAATTGGTCCAGAGGTTGGTCAGTGATTATGCTGTTTACTCACGCACAATGAGTTATATATATATCGATAACTGATGTTCTTTATGTGCCATATGTCATATGCAAGAAAAATTGGGGAAAAAAGTGTTACTTAAACAAGTCTTGGTAAAAGATAAATTGAAATAATACCAGCTTAGAAAAAAAAAATATTTTTCTTGAAGTGATGCATTCTAGTAGAGGGGAAAATTTGCAATGAATTTGTACATCTTTTTTTATAGATGTTGCACATCATACCCTTTCACAGTTTGCAAGTTCCATTCATCATGTACACTGCATTCACTAATTTATATGAAGTTAAGTGAAATCGCTGTTGCAGAGTAATAAAGAATACATAAATTACGGATACTCCCAAGTTGTATGCGTAATTTTTTGCTTTCACAGGTTTTTGCTCAATTTGCTTAATTTATTTAGTTATAATCTGTGTATTATGGATGCATTCCTTTTAGACTACCACTAATGAAAGATGATATATATATATCTCTTACACTTCACATTATATATTAACTAAATCACTTCACACTTCAACAATTTTCTATCTAAAGTGCTTAATTTCTACCTCTAATTTCTCCGAAATAAGGCTTCCTGAGTGTAAAATACAGTTCCTACATGAGAACTGTGCAAAGAACAGCTAGCTGAATTGGTAATGAGCTGTTCGTATATTTTGGTCTTGTAAATTTGCCATCCAATTATTGACAATACAGGAAATCTTATTATTCCAATTACCTATATAATTTTTAGGAACCTTTCAATGCATACATGGAATAGTAACCTCTGAAGCAGTATGGTAAAGTTCCTGTATATTTGGCATTGAAGTAATTTTGAGGACAAACTACATGAGGGGGTATGTTTATTTCTGTACACACTTCTAGTACAGGTATCATCTGATTGACACACAAAAAATGTTGGTGTGCAGTCATTTTCAGGGGTTTTACACAATTCATACCTTAAGAATTAAGACACAGAACTTGGAAATTCTTCATATTCCTTGGCTCATTCTTAAGTATACAATTGAAATTAAACACGAGCAGTAGAGAGTGGCATGTCACTGTTCATACTTTGGCCGGAGTCAAGGCAATAGGAGAATGTAAAAGATCCAAGACTTGGTAGCTTCAGGTAGGAGGAGATGGGCATCCAATGAAGCACTATGCATGACTGTACAACTTGCTAAACTCGTTAGTATGCACACGACCAAAATTGTCAGAAAGATACCATTTGCATTACATATGACAGAAGAATGCATATATTTTGTATAGTTATAAAATTTATTGCAAGAACGTACTTAACTTGCTTTAAAATCATGTAATGAGAGTATGTTTGTAATCAAAATTTAACCGTGTTTTCATGCTATGAGCTATAGAAAGTGCATTTTGTAAAATAAAGAAGTAAGAATGTCATAATTACTTTGATTGTGAATTGATATTTTGCTCCTCCATTTCAGTCACAAAAGTTTTAAAAGTGAATTGGTATGAGCTTTCTATAGTATCCAGAATGTAAATTTTTTATAAAAAATAAACTTTTATTAGTATGTGATTTTTAAAACATTAAAATAATTTAATTCCAGAATAATAGTTTACAGTGCTACAAAATGTATACATTCTTCTTTAATATGCAACATAAATAAAACTTTCCTGACAGGTTTTGTATTGTGTGTACTGATGAGCTCTGCATTTCACATAGTCACGTGCCAGGAAGCCACTTATAATCTGCCTGAAGTGTTTATTTGTGCAAACTGACTTATTCTTGTTTGGTAAAAATACTACTCTTTTGTATGATGGTTTGTAATGATACCTGTACATATGTATGGTAAATGACCATAATTGCATACTACAGCTACCAATATGGGTTGTGAATGTTCCTATACACATGTCTGGTAAAGGTACCATGCTTGTGTACTACAACATCCAATATGGTATGTGATTATTCCTTTACATATGTCTGGTAAAGTTACCATAACTGTGTACTACAACTGCCAAAATGGCATGTGATGATTTCTATAATATGTATGGTAAAGATACCATACCTGTGTACTACAGCTGCCAAAATGTTATTTGATGATTCCTATACACATGGCTGGTAAAGTTGCTATATGTCTGTACTATAGCTGCCAATATGGTATGTGATCATTCCCATACAAGTGTATAATAACAGTACCATACAAGTATAGTATATTTGCTAATCTGTTTGGGAATTGTTCCTATACAAGTTTCTGGTAACTGTACTTATGTTGTATGGTAATGTTACCATTCGTACATAGGAAAATCTCCATACATGTATTGGAATGTTACGAGACATATGTATGGTAAATTTCCCATATGTGTCTGGATTAAAAACTTCTCATACATGTTTACGGTAAACTGAGCACATTTGAGAGCCCTGCTTAGGATCTATTTGTACTCTTATTGTGTATTTTTCCACATTATATTAAATTAACATTACTGTGGGCCTCATCACTTTATTCATGAATCGGTCAAGTAAACTAGAAAAATTATTGTGAAAGTAAATATTTTATAAATTTGCTCGTTCTTACACTAATATGCATTAACAAACAGAAAGGAAAATAAATAATATCAGTACTCACAAATTTTTACCTCACACTAATTCAACGTTACAGCACAGAACTACTTACCGTCCGCCGTTACTAACTTAACAGGGTGCATGCAATTTAGTATGCCCTACAAAATACACTCAGTTACATTTTTCGAGGGTTGCTTTCGAAAGCTCTCACTGTACCGTATACACAGTTCGTGTTCAATTAAACAGTTTTGTTATCAACCTTTGAAAAATGTCATTGCCCTTACCTGCATACAGTTAAAACAGGCACACTGACTGGCATGAACCCAGTTAAGTTGGTCAAATCGGCGGAAATGTAGATCCATGTGTTAACTTTAAATTCTGTGCGTTAAATAAACATTTGATAATACTGAAATAGAGCTTTATGCATTCTGTTTTTTAATACAAACTAGCATAGGAAATAGCAAATTAGTAAACTATTTACTTCTCTAAACATTTCACAGTGTTACTTTATTGACGTATGAATAAAGTAATCCGGCTCACGTCAATGTTAAATGTACTATGATGGACGAATACCCAATGTGCATGCAAACGGCTGGTAACCGCGGCTTTCGAAAAAGATAATTTTTCCATGAACAGCGTATAGAATCAGGTATATGCTATTCACTGTAATGTAAGCCCTTTCAAAGCCTTCGCATTTGGAATAATAGTCAATAAATGTATATTACTTTAGCCTTAGATACCAAATTCGGAGTGCGGTGGAATCTATACAATGTGTTTTTTACTTACATGTAAGTATTTATTTAAATAGGGGGTTAAAGGATACAAAATGGCTACTAGATTCTAGTAATTTGGGCTTCAAAATTGCTCACTTTACTACGAACAGCCTTTACGGTGTTATGCACTGAAAAAAAAGGTATCGTTTAATTAAACAACGTTTGTATGGCTCAATCAAATGTATTGTTTTTGATGGGGAAATTGAATTTTTTGTTGATGAAATAAAGTTATTTTGCTGTTCTTACCTGGTTGCCCTAAACTGTAGTGTATCGTTGGTCCAACTAAAGATATGGCTGGATTTACGTACATTCAACAATTTCAGTCATACGAATTAGTGAGAGCTCAACGGAGATTCGATCTCAGGACTTTGTTTTGCGTCTGTTATTCTCTAGCAACCTCAATTAAGTGGCTATTGTTGAAATAGTATCTTTTTTATACAGATACCGTTAAGATAATGGACAATATATGAAACATAATATTTCAAGTTTTACAGTTTAATTTTTAGTTTCCCGGAGAAATTATTTTATTATGGTTTTATGCCATTAGAAAGCATGAATTAAATGCATTAACTGCCACTGTTCTTAACATAATTGCCTGAAAAAAAATTACGAACATACTCTAGCTGAATTGTTAAGCCAAAACTTTATTCAAATAAATATTTTGTTGGCAGTGTAGCTTTATTGACTCAGCACAGAAATTTTGATCATTAGAGTGTGTATTTCGTTTGACGAAAAAAAAAAAATCAATTTTGACGCTTTTCAATTTTGATTTAGTCAACAATGTACTGTTGGGTCTAACATACATGTCCGTGTATTTTATTAACTGTAACAAAACTTTCTCTCAGCGTGTACTCCTATCCGGAGGCGAGTAAACGGCTACGTGGCTGGATCATGCCGCGTCAATCGTGAAACCTTTAGTGAAGTGGCTGGCTCTGGCTAGTCTTACGCATTAGTAACCCTAGCATATTTCCTGTGAATTAATTGTTTCCACGTTCAGCGTATGTCAGCAAACATATGTCCTGAGAATAAGACCTTTTGCCACATAAGATCAAAACATATTATTTAAACACGTACGGTTTTGTTTTCACCACATTAAGTATATTAAAAAAAAAAAGTCGGGAAAATGGTAATACAAATATGCGTTTCTATTGCTTACTTGCTCAGTTTCCTTGACAGTTAGGATAAAAGTAAAACCGCACAGTCACAGTTACATCTGTGGCCTTCCATCGCGTGTAATAAAGTGCCACCGTTGCATATGTAATTTTCACAGGAAAGTGTGGCGACGGAACCACAATTGCACGTCGGTTCAGAGCCTTGCGCATACGAGAGATGGGGCGTTGGGCGCGCATGCTATTATCGCCCATATAGCCGTGACTCGAACGTGAAAAAGAATCTCAGGAGAGCTGATGATGGTGATGGGAGCTTGAATGTGAGCAGCGCTGGGATGCAAGGGCGGGGGAAACGGGAGATCCCTGAGAAAACCTGCCAACCATTGACGTCTCATTTTTATATTTCTACAACATTTTCATATGCGAGATAGTTTAATTTTTGCGTCATACAAGTTATACACTAGAATTGTCGCAATGTAAGATCATCATTAATAAACAAATTGATACTCTAAAGTGTATAAAACACGAAATAACTCCTTCAGCTTCTGTGCATTTATACATAATACTCACAGTACTATAATCAAGTGTTAAGAACTGTTTTCACTAATTTCCTTCCGAATTAACTGCGGACATACATGTCGTTGTGTAACGTATCATATTGCAGTTAATGGCAGCGAGTATTTTTAGTCGTTTGTTTCACAAGGGCTAACTTTACTATCAACAGCCTTTGCATGCAAATAACTCTGCCAGCAAACTAAGATGACACAGATAAACAACGGTGAAAACGAACACCAAGCAAACCTCAGCAATGAGGCAAGTAAAAAAAAAAAAAACATTCATTTACTTATCCTCAAAGCAATATATATATATATATATATATAATATATATATATATATATATATATATTTATATCCTGAAATTTTTCCACTTTTGATGATTGGAGCAAATATGTAAATATAAAAAAAGAGTCGCTGTAATGAAACGTACTGACGCCAACCGTACTAAAGTACTAAGTGCACTAATTTTCTAAGCGTTTAGTAATACGCCTGCGTGGGTAGCCAACACGTCGGGCCCTGGCAAATATCGTGAGGATGTTTATGAAGTTACAAAAATCACCGTGTTTGGTAAAAATCGTAATTTTTACTGCAAATATATTGTACATTACACATAATGCACATTTTAATTGCTGAGGCACATTTGGATTTGATTTAATATAGTTGATTAATAATAATAGAAGTTATAATAATTCATTGTGCCATTTTAATGCACAATTGCATACTAACGCAATAGATAAACTAACATTGCAAATAATTATGCAAAATATAATTGTTGTTATATCGCTTGATGTTTGCAATACAAAATCCCCGTAATAAACTGCCACACACGTATTCACGGATGGCGCAGATTTTGCCAACCCACACAGGCGTACCGTTGCATCCTTTGATGATAATTGGTGCACTCATTACTATAGTACGTCTGGCCTAAATGCGCCCCACTAAAGGAAACTTGGAGCTAAAGGGGTACGTCTTTACGTCAAATGTCACCACCTTAAAAAATCTTACGTTCATAATGATTTATTTGCGATCATAAGTTGGCATCCCTATTTAGTATATTAATATTTTAATTTTAAAATGCATTCAGGTACAAATTTTATAAATTCAGACAAAACCACTTTCTTAAAAACGGACTTTCATTGAAAGGAGCATAATTTAGGGAAACAGGAGATTTGAATGTATTATATATTGACGCAGTAAGCTAGGCAATAATTGCATCCCCTTCAAATCGACTCTTAACATGCAGAAAAATCATAATTTTTCGCATATGTTAAATAACGCGAAGAAATATATATCCTTCTGTGCGATGTCTTAACAGCTTAGTTTCATAGTATTCGAGCTTAAGAATATTTGGTATAAGAACTATTTCTTACTAGGTGTTACCAACATAACTATTTGTACCCTGTTTTTATTAATATTTATTGCAAAATTTGGTATTCTAATTTATAAACAGTATATAACGAAAAGTTCGATTTCTCCTAACCTAATATACTTATCTGTTAACAGAAGTATAAAACGACTGCAATGCATGGCATATTAAGACAACAACTAAACACGTGCCTACTTTGGGTGATTTTTCAAAAGTTTATTGCAAAAAGTGTGAGGAAACCACTTAAATGCTATACTATGTTCATAAAGAGATTGCTGTATGTTCCAGCAGTGTGAATCCTAAGATGGAGCAACCTGAAGAGGTGACAGTGGAGCTGATGCAGCAGATTCTGAGGAAGGTCGAGAATGACAACACCATCACTGTCCTGCCCTGCCTCCAGGTCGACGAACTGAACAAGGACTTGCATGGAGGGAGTTGCATGAGTCGCGTGACAGTGACGTACACCAAGGGCGGAGATCAGTCGCAGCACATGATTTCTCTAGTTGTTAAGGTCATCCCGAAAATTCCTTCCCTCACAGAGGTAGTCAGTAAGTCCACCATGTTCCCCAGGGAAATACAGATGTTTGACAAGATTCTCCCCAGGATGGCGCATCTTCTAAGAAAGGCTATTCCCGACAACCATTATGACTTCTTCGCACAAATGTATTACACCCGAAAGAGTCCTAGCTACTTTATCGCGATAGAAGATCTCGGTCCGAAATGCTTCAAGGCACCACGGCGGAAGAACGGATTGGACCTGATACATTGCCAGCTTGTTTTGAAAACTCTTGCTAGATTTCACGCAGCTTCTGTGATAATCCACAACGAAGACAAAAACTCGTTTACTCTGTTCAACGAATATGCTTTCCAAGAAGAAATTGTGAACAAAACCGTAATCGAAATCGGTTTCGGAATTTTCGCTGTCGTGAGGAAAGCTTTGGAGTCATGGCCTGAGTTTGGTCCCAGTTGGGCTGATCGATTGCGAAACCGCTGCAAAACCTTGCAAGAGGACTTGTATGCAATCTGGAAGCGTGATGAAAATGCTTTCAACGTGCTAAACCATGGCGACTTTGGGCTCCACAATTTGATGTTTCGCCACTCAGAATCTGGGGAGGTGGAAGCGATCATGATGGTGGACTTCCAGTGCTGTAGCTACAACTCACCAGTGTTGGACATACACCAGTTCCTCTTCAGCAGTGCTGTCGATGAAGTACGAGCCCATCATATTGAAGCGCTTCTCAGGGAGTACCATGCCGAACTAACAGCTACTCTGGAGGCGCTAGGTGCTCCAAAAGAGCAAACCATCTCCCTCCCACAACTGCTCCAGGAGTTTGAGAACAAGATGCTGTACGCCTTTTTCTACACAGTATGTCTTCTTCCATTGTCGAGCTCCGACAATGACATCGGTTTATCTTCTGATGAGATTTTCAGTATAGGCAGTGATGGCTTAGAAAAATTCATGCCATTTATAACAGCAACATACGCCAAAACACTTAAACGACTTTTGCCGATTTTCATTCAGAAAAACATTTTGTAAAATATAATTTTTTATTTTTATATATTGCTGACCATTTTATACAAATAAATACCATACGTAACTAATGCAGATATCTTAACCTATACACTGCAAATAATTTTTTTTAAATTAAAAATATGTATAAAACAACGTCACATTGAGGATTTTTTAAGAAAAAAATTGCATGCACACAACTGGTGTTTTGGAAGATTCCACTAGTTTTGTAAACATTACTTCAAGTATCTTGAACACCGTTAAAAATAGCTATTTCATATGACATATTCTAAATATTTAGTTTTAATGCTTTTAAAATATATATAGGCCACTGCACCAAATATCGCTTCGATACAGGAAGCCATTTCAGCAGCCGCCGAAATGGCTTCAAAAGAAAAATTTTGAGAAAATTGTATTTTTATATTCATATAGCTTTTACCTCAATACATATGTTCTGAACTTGTATTTCGCTCTTTATGATAGGTTACAAACATTATAAATTTTTATAGGCGCGACGGAGGGACGAAGGTGATATTACGAAGGCGGGGAAACAGACTTATCAGCCGTGTGTGTAGCTGTAATAATACCCATTCTAAAAACATAACTCTACAGTCTCTCCAGTAGTGCATGCCGTGGTCGCGATGGAGTAACACGGTCAGTCCGAAAAGTGATACACAGCAGAGAAATAGAGGTGATTAAAAACGTAATTCTAGCATGTGATGACGAAGCAAAGGCCAAATGTTTGCGCGTACTAATAAATACA
Source organism: Dryococelus australis (assembly GCA_029891345.1). Taxonomy (NCBI): domain Eukaryota; kingdom Metazoa; phylum Arthropoda; class Insecta; order Phasmatodea; family Phasmatidae; genus Dryococelus; species Dryococelus australis. The sequence continues at coordinate 150,036,337 of CM056997.1, read as the reverse complement.
GAATCTGAAATAGCAGCTTTATATACAGGCATAAGCCTACAATCTATTCTTTGAATTCGCAAGTACAACACAGAAAAACCTGAAGAATCGGAGTAATCTCCCGGCAATAACAGCGAAGTTACGCTACAATAAAAAATCGGGAGTCGTCCTTACCAATTTTCATAGTACACAGAAAACAGCAACTACAACATATTACTAGAGGGCATTACACTATTTTCATTTCACAACGAAAACTATTTGGTGATGTCAATTACAAGAAAATACTTTGTGGCTAACACACTATTATTTTTCAATAAATTGTATTCATAGCCATGAAATATCTATACTATTGAATTATCACACCACATGTCTTCCATACAGGCAGAATCTAAATATTTTGGATATTGTTTTACAGTTTGATGGCAACACACCTACTTATAACTAGTGGTGCGTGTTGCATCGTTCATGAGAACTTCGCTATAGTTATTTACTTTTATATGGACATAAAACTGCTTCCCATTCAACATTGGTGAGCTGTGAACTGTGCAAATTCACTGGCACAAATTTTCGCTATCTTTGTGTTCTTGATACATGTAACGTGTAATACAAAACGTTATGAAATACGTTAGATCAGCTGTATTCACAGCGACATTATATATTAAATCACTCATCTTACAACATATGTTTAGCTCCTCGTTTAAGTGGGAGTCTATATGTTCCTTACTTAAAAGTTACAATAGTGAAGTTAGCCCGGTACACAGAACGTGTGTACGTATGTACGTAAGTAACCAATGTAAACTCAATGAGCGTCTGTTTGAGAAGTTCCTGAATAAATCTAAACTATGTCTATGCTAGTAATGACATGTATTTGAAATTATGTAATTACAATCATCGGAGCTGTAACTTAAAACCAAGTGACAAACTTCCGAATTATATGTTCCTCGTCAAAAACAGTAATTGTAATAACACAGTCATGCCACTGCGTGAGTGACTACTAAATTGTGTAAACTACATATGTCCACATAAAATTACATTCTTTATTCGAAAAAGATAGCTCTACGCTATAATGTAATAGTAATACAGTTATATATGTTGCGCATATTTCAAAATTACCTAATATTAAACATATTAGGAAATGTGAAGTCTTTATAAGTAAATATTTATCTAGAAATCGAATAAATGTTATTTATTTATAATAATAATTAGATTTAATTTTTTCCATGTGCAAAACCCATAAATCCATTTAATAATTACAATTTTACATTTGTAATTACAACGCTAGTAAATTTTCTTAAACATACACAGTTGCGAGTTTCTTGTTTAAAATCTGTGCATTTCTGAAAATGTCCACTTATGCTAATGTGTGTATGACTATATTGCACCGTGTGATCTGTGATACGTAAATAGACCATTCAAAAGTTTAGAATGATGCTGACTTACAGATCTCTATTAACCTATGTTTCTTTTTGGTGATTATTTTTTTAAAAGATATATCAGAATTATGATTATGATATATAATATTGTACCGGTATTTTCATCATGCTTTCTGCACCCTTAAGTTTCTTTTTCAATACATCACGCAGTGGATCAAACCGTATCGTAGCGCAGAACATTTTCCTCGAGCCAAATGTTGTCATAACTGTTAGTAGCTGTCCGACGAGTGCCAGGTCGTCCCGTCACGTGTAGCTGACCAGTCAGTGTCGAAAGCCATAACTAGGTACAGCAACTGTCAAGGCATTTCTCCAACTGTTCTTTAGCCCTCGTATATGGCTGGACGTGGAAAGAATTTAAACTACGAAAATGGAAAATTTTGAATGATTTTAACATCTTAAAAATACATTTTACACTAACATTTGTGAAAAATGCAACACAAAGAAAGATACAGTTATGTGATTGAAATGAACTTTATACCACAGATTAGGTACATGATATAACAAATTATATTAGGATTAGAGAACTGTACATTATCTCTGCTATTGAGTATTCAGTATGGTGTGAAGCCCCATGTGCTGCAATCAAAGCCACTAAACGTCTTGGCATGGAATTAAAGAGGACCTGGATATGTTCCTGGGGAATCTCCCTCCACAAGGTTTGTATGCGAGTCCACAAGGTATCAAAAACGATTGCTGGAGGTCCATGACGAACAAGTTGCCGACCAACCATACCCCAGACATGTACGATGGGTGAAATTTGAGGCGAACGTGCAGGCCAGGGAAGTAGTGGTACCCATTGTTAATTAAAGAAGGCTTACACATGTGGCCGGGCATTGCCTTGCTGAAATATGGCGTGTAGAGTCACCTGAAACAAGGGCAGTACCTTGGACTCTAAAACATCCCTGGTGTAGCGGTTGCTGTTCAGATTTCCCTCAATACGTAGGAGTCGATATCACACGTTGTATCCAATGGCGCCCCAAACCATCACACTTAGCGTTTGTCCGCTATGCCGCTCCACAATGCAGGTTGCCAGATGCATGCTGACCGCAATCTGTCTGTAGGACAGGTTGAAACGAGAATCGTCCGAAAACACAACACTTTGCCACTCAGCATGCCAGCGATAGTTTTTATGTGTTCATTGCAGTCTGAGGCATTTGTGGTTTTTTGTCAATGGAAGCGATACAATAGCATGTGGGCCACCAACAATGGCATGCGTGCCAGCAGATGGCATCGAACCGTCAACGCAGACAGGATGTACGGTCTATTAAGGCCATGCGGACAAGATAGCGGTCATAGCGTGCTGTGTACACATTGTGTGGTCCAGTACCCGCTCTTCGCTGCATACGACACTCTTCTATCCACTGGTGCCACACACACTCATCACTGTCGTAGCAGCATGCGCTGTACAAGCCGAAATGTCATGGTAAGACAAACGTGTTTCCCAAAGATTAATCATTCTGCTCCATTCGAACTCACTATATGCCATAATGGGGCACTTTGATGTAGGTTATGATGGTAGATAGTAAAATATTTTCTGCAAATGTCGGTTAGGTTGAGCGAATTAAGGTGTTGGATTTAAGCCCTGCTCTCCTGTATGGGTGCGTGGGTTTGAGTTCCACACCTGATAAATAATTTTTAAGGGCATATATTAAGATATTGGAGATCGCGTATCCTTCTCTTACGGAGTTTGAGTGATACACACACATATATATACCAATTGTTTTGTTGTGAAAATAATATATAATTGTGTGATTTGTATGAATATTTTCAAGTCTTCGATGGTTGTGATTGAAGTTACATCGTTACAAGTGGAATAATATAGCGATAGTATACACTTTTTTAATATGAAGATGTTAACAATGGTTGAAGCCTTATTGTCTGTAACACCTTCAGCAAAGGTTTCTGATGATTCTCTAGAAGGAATACAGAAACAATATGGTTTTTGTGAAAAATAATTTTACTATCAGTTTTCATGTACTTTGACATGAGTGTACTCATTGTTTGTTCAGTTCAGCATAATAGTCGTCCCACTGTGATAAGTGTGAAACTGTGTTTACTTGTACTGATATACTATATAGTGCTAAAAAGATGTGTAAATGTATTGTTTGTCGTTCATCGGGAAGCGAATGCAAGTATTGCAGCAAGACCTTTGCGATCAGGTTTAGCGCTAGACAATATGAAGATAGTAACTGTCCAATTGCCATTAGTTGCGTTAACTGTAATGTTGTTTTTGCGTGTAGGGAAACCTTGAGTTGATAATGCAGGAAATGGTCTATAAATTTAGAGTAATGCATTAATACTTTCGTTAAAATGTGAATATGAATGAGTGTATGTAAGTAATACTACATAATATTTTTATTAATGTGTGAAATAAAGATAAAAGTTAAGATAATGATAATAAAGATTTCAATAAAAAAATGTATGGATAGTGGAATGTCTACATAATCATTTATTCTACCGATATGTATAATTTTTTTAAGATATTAGGTGAAATATTTATCTAATATGTATGGATAGAGAGAGACCATAAACCCTTGGATTGGTAAATAGTGCTGAAGATTTCTTGAAAGATTGTTAACGATTGGTAAAAATTGATGAAAAAATGGTTAAAGATTAATAAAGGAGATGGAAATATTGGTAAGGATTTATGGAAATATTGGTAAAGATTGATGGAAATAATGTTATGTTAAGGTTGGATTTTTGTGTGTGTGTTTTAAGTAGATTTTGTTCTTTTTTGGGTCAATTTTGTGTTGATTTGGGATATTATGGATCATTTTGGGTTGATCTGGGTTACTTTGTATCAATTTGGGTTAATGTGGATCAATTTGGTTTATAAGGAGCAAATCTTGGGTGGAGTGGGTTTGCCAATTGGAATATTTTAGGTTATTTGTGCTTGAGTTTGTTTTATTCTCGGTGTGTGTTGTCCATGAGCTGTGATTTATTGGTTTAGAGAGATGATGAATGCTGTATGGGAGTTGAATATAGAGTCAGCTAGTTAATGGAAAGGCTTATTGTTTAGGAATTTTTGTGTAGCGTATTTCGAGATGGTTTGTATATAAATAATGCTTAATATCATACATATATTAATCAGTTTGTTTTCTTTATATTATGATGTTTACATAATGTGAAATTATTCATGTTAGATAATCATTACATATACACTACTTATAAGTGTTCTTGACTTGTAATGAAGCAATGAATATGTTTAAGAACTTATAGTTGTCTTCCATCCTTGTTTTTTGTTCTTCGTTTGTTAATGGGTATTTGGTTTCAGATCAATACATAGTTGTTATAGTTGGATATTCATTACACCTATAATTTGTTTAAATTATTTTATTTGCGATTAAAATATATATCTACTTACCCTGTATGGTTTTTGAATTGCTATGCGTTTAATACTTATATCTGAATATTCTCGTTAAAGTTAAATATGTATTTTTTTAAATGGGAATATATATATATATATATATATATATATATATAAATATATATATATATAATATCGATCATGATAGTTTAGGCTTATAACAGGAGAATATATATATATATATATATATAACTCTTGATGACTGATAACATGTGTGCTGTACTCTCCTGTTATTAGCCTAAACCTTCATTAACGATACAATTTTTCAAGTTTCTCCAAATGTTACACTCTAAAAATAATAATTACACATGGTGTTCTTCGGAAGTTTGCGAGAATTAGTTAGTCATTCACAAAACCGTCTACCTAGAACAATTGAAAAGATTATATCGATTTTGGTTATGCTAATGTATGTTAGGTAATTCATCGATTTGCATTATGTAATGTTGATGTTTGTTGTCGAATTAGTATTTAGCATTTGTGTTACTACACTATTTTAAATTAGCACGTTTTTAACTTAAATATATATAAAAAGAACGATATTCTTAAAGGAATATTTAATATTTAATGTTTAATATAAGTTGTTTTCTACAAATATCGCACTTCGTAATGCACGTATGTGTATTTACCTCTTTGGGAATTGAAACAAAATATATGTTAGTATAACTATACATATCTGCATTTAGGTTGAGGTTTTGGCTAAATCATTAGGTATGCTTGAATTTTGACTCTTTTCGAAGCAGATAAATATAGTTACATTCACACATAACATAGCTTCTTGTACGATGAAAAAAGGTTTACTTGTGTAAATACGTATTATGAAGATAAGATCTAAGTATTCTAGAAGGATCGAAGAAACAGTTAAAAAGAGCAGATGTTAACAAACATTCTTTGATTTAGGCAATTTTATGAAATAAAAATGTGTTGATTGTTATATGTAGTATGGGATAATACGATTTGAGTGAGACAAGTGATTTATTTGGATCTTAATTATGTTTTAACTGTTGTTATATAGTAAATTAGAAAATGGAGTTTTGAAAAGGTTTTTCTTTTTTGTATATTATTATACTTTAAATTATATATGTTTGTTAATGTGTATTGGAAGACAGATGATAGAGATTTGTTCATTTGTGATGTATGATATGTTGATATAGTTTTCAAGTATTAAGTTTTTCTTGTAAAGTTTGATGTTAGTGGTTTTTAAAGTAGGTGGTATGTTGTTAGAATTATAGGTTGAGGTGGTTCCATAATATTATCATGTCTGATTTTGTAGGCTTTGTTCATTTGAGTTGTATGATATATTTATATATTTTCAAGTATTTATTTTTGCTTGTAAAGTTTGGTGGTATGAGGTTTTGCATTTGGCTGTTATGGTATGTGTAAATGTGTTGTGTGAGTGTGTGCATGTGTGTGTGTGCATACACACATGGGTGTGGTTTGCTATTACATGATGAAAAGTCTTTCAGAATAATTCATTGGAGATAATCTGTCTGTTGGTATTGGTATATGTTGAAGTCGCATATGATTGTTTTTCCTGTTAAAGTTTGTTTACCTATCAGGAATAAAGCAGGACGTGTTCTAGCTTGAAGATATTCTGTGGTCATCATGTTTATGGTAAGGCTTTATCAAAAGTAAAGGTATATGACAGTTGAAATCTGGTTTTTTTAATGAGACGACGTATTATTTTGGTGAATGTTAAGCAGTTAATTATTCATGTGTAGACGTATATACCTATTAAATATTCATTGCATGTGTATGCGAGTATGGATTCGTACGTTTACGTTAATTACGCGATTATGTCGTTATCCTATTACATGATATAAACATTCCCTTCACCATTCTCGACCCCACAACAGTTGACATCGAACATGTAACATGTTATCTGATCATATATAAGGAACAGGTGTTACGGTAGACATTGAGCATAAGTGATTGAATAAGAATGCATTTCCCAGAATTTTTTTATAATAAGTGAGTCACCTGGGAATTGAAGTCGGTAATCCAAAAATAACCTTACATTAATTATTATAAGCCTCAATACAAAGCAAAAATAAATATTTGTTAAGTTAAAAATTATAATAATAAGTGTTCTGCCGAAGAATCGAACTCAAAGTACGAAAATTACATTACAGTAATTGCTCCAAGTAGGAATATAAATTAACTAATTTTTTTGTTAAATTCGGTTATAAAATAATATTAGATATTCTGACCAATACTCGAACTCGATAACCCGAAATTAACAATAAATATAATGTGGGTAAATATCTCTTTGATGAGTATGTATCTGATAAGTTTATGCTTAGCTATTCCCACAAAAGGTCATAAGTTGTGTTTCCCTTGCAGACTTGTTTGTTATTGGGGTTAATGTGTATGTTATGAGTTTTATGTGTATAGCATCGGTATATGGGTAATTATGAGTAACTATTGTTATAAAATTATTATAGGTGTGTTTGACTCTATTGCTCTTATCTACATCGGGGGTGATGTGTATGTTATAAATTTGATGAGAATAGCTTTGGTAGATGTGAAAGTATGAGTGTGTTAATAAAATATGTTTTTAATTTGTTTGAACTTCTAAGAGAGGGTTTATGGTCTCTATGACCTTACCATTATGTTGGATGTCTGGTATGATGTCTATGTTTTGAATTTGAAGACCATAGCTTCAATAGTTCGGAAATAATGACTACATTTATAAAAAGGCTTAAATGCATAGTTGACTTTTCGAAAAAGTGTTTAGGATTTAAATTACCTTACCATCATGTTGGATAATGGATATGTTGCTTATGTTATGAATTTGTTCCCTGTTGTTCGAATAGTTTGAAAATTATAATTACATTAATAAAAGATCTTAAATGCATAATTGACCTTGTCAGAATTTTTTTTTGGGTTTAAATGACCTTAGCATTATGGCGTGTGTCGGATATGGTGCCTATGTTATGAGTTTGATGACCATAGCATCAATAGTTCGGAAATTATGACTATATTTTTAAAAAGGCTTAACTCAAAATTGAGTTTGCCAGAAAGGGTTTAGGACTTAAATGACCTGTTGTAAGGTAAGCGATGAGTTGTGTTTGATGCTCGAAGTGGTTACATAATTAATAAAAAATAAAAAATAATTCTTCTATACTTACTAAAATTTAAGATGAAAATGGCGATGGTTATAGTTATATAATCATATTTTCTGACAACAAAACCTCATCTGTGTAATAAATAAGGTTCTCTTTAGACATGTAGCTCAATATCTTTATTTGTAAAAAAATTAATAACTATATATTTAATTTAAAGAGATAACTTTTCTTTTAAAAAAAGTATGTTTTGAATATTTGGCTATAAACTAAATCTCCTTTAAAATACTAGCTCATGAACGTGTTGCTTCAAATATGTATGTTCCACAATTTTAAAGATTTGTGTACATATATTAATACAAATACATCACTTTTTATATAATTACAGTTTCTTTAATTATTACAACTCCATTTTGAATATGTATGTGGCTGTTCGTTATTTATATATGTCATTCAAAGTTCTATTTCCTCTTATCAATTGGTGGCTCAACCTATTAAGGCATCAGTTAATCTAGCGACCTAAGTGTTCCCTGGTTCAAAACTACCAGAAAGAAAAGTTTTTATAGTTTAATAAAGCATTACATAGACGATGGATAAACTATGTTAATATTCCAGCTGATCTCAGAGCTCGTAGTAACAGATAATATCATTAAACAACATTGGCTGTGTCGGGTGAGCAACTCACGTGCTCTCTGGCAGGTGATGCGGGTAATCAATGTAATCGATTCATTGAATTGCGCGCTACCTATAGGCCGATGACGGCATCAAGAGACATCAGAGCTCATGGTGGTCAACTCTATAACTAAGATGGTGGACGATGGCTACATCCGTGTTGTCTAAAAGCTTGTTTGGAACTGAACACATCCTACTTTGCTGGGACGGAGTGTATATGGGGAGGGGGTTGGGGGAGGGGTTAAGCAATCTCAGAAAAGCGTAGGGGAGGATGGGTTGATAGTGTACCAGGAATTCAGAGTAAATAACCTGAGCAGAAGAGAGCATAGAATCTCGCAGCAGTGACCAAATTAATTCCAGAAATAATCACAACACCGCTCAGGGAGGGCGGGAGGGAGTGGGTGTGTAGGTAGGTGAAGGGGTGGAGTAGATAGAGGAAATGCAGTATGTGGAGCAAGTGGAGATAAGTGCGGAGTTGAGTGTGTTGTTGAGTGTGGAGGATAATGAAGAAGAGGTGGTGGTGGAGGAGGAGGAGGAAGAGGAGGAGGAGGAGGAGCAGATTGTGGTGCTGCAGTGCTAATTGCGGTGCTAAGTGGGCCAGTATATACCGCGTTTGTGGTGCTAGGTTAATCTTATAGCACTACGTCTGGCGCCGAGTGGGAAAGTACACCCGAGCCCACCCTACTACTACGTAGTGTCCAGTTAGTTACTCACCGAAAAAAAAGTTAATAAATCATTAGAATACCACACTAAATCACTAAATAACAACGCTAACTAACTACATTGTAGTTAGTTCCGAGTCCTATGAATAACTACATTCTTCTTCTAGCTGACGAAAAAACAAGGCGTGAAAGTCATGCGTGTGCTGGAGGCGTGGTACACGGAGGAGAGCTTGCTCGCTAGCGCCTGGTGGAGGCGACGCAAACTAAACTTTAGTACCAAGCTTCCTGATAGATGGCGGTGTGATGCACGGACGCCACTGTGGGCGCTAACAACGCTCGCGTTAAAAGGTTCAGAGTCCACACTTTTTGTCGATAAACAGCAAATGCAGCTGAAATTGTCTGCGGCCTGCAGCAGCTCTTGCCGAGCTCGGCGGCGGATGAAACTAAAAGGGAAAACGCGACAGAAAATTTTGCAACAGTGCCGTGCCTATCACTTAGCGCCGGCACGTCATGATTGGTGAGGAGTGGGGTGGCTAGGTGGTTCAATGCTCAGGCGTCCTGGACCCCGGGGAGTACGGGTCGGGCCCGATTCATAAATGTTTATTTATAAAACGAAGTTTCACGTAAAAATCTAATTTCGACACTCAAAACTTATTAACTTTTTTTTCACGGATGACGACTATTTATGTGGTTGTAAATGGTAAATTTTTGTTGGGGAGGGGGTAAGGTGGCCCACAGAAGGCAATTCTCAGCGGCCGGAAGTTCTCGTGGTGAGCCTGAGCTGCTGGTGTGGCGGAGTCTCCGAACTCTGCGCTAGTGTAATGCGCCCGGCCTGCTAGTCGCCCTGCCTGGATGTTGGCAAGTGATCTTCAAACAGCTAGTTAATAAATTCCCTAAAACTGGCTGCAGTTAACTAAGTTTATTTCCAAATAAACACGAACTGGACAAAAATTCAAATCACCCAAACAAGAACCAAAATATCCAGCTGATAACCAATAATTGTTCCAATTAACTAAAATCACATCTAAAGTGGAACTAGGCTAAAACAATAAACCGCCCACAAAAAGCTATTTTGTGCTATTTGCAACCTCTTGCCTAGCTAAAAATAAGAGTCACATGTGAACTAAACTGACTAATAAGGCCGTGTCCCAATTCGCTGAGAGTACTCTGTCGTTCACTCTTGTCGTCAAAGAGAGTCCTCTCTGCTGTCCCAACTCCGAGGAGAGTGGGTGAGAGGGAGATTGAACGACGATGTACACTCAGTGCTCACTCTCGCACCCTCTCTGGCAGTCATGTTGTTTCCAAATCCAACCTCATATACCAATATATATTTTGTTATTTCTAAAGAAGTGTTAGACATATTTTATCGACTTAACATAATCATTGTGATTGTGAAATGTGTAATAACAGCAATATTCCGTTTGATATGTAACATACCAAATGATGATGTTATTATGTTCACGTTTCATTTAGATTAATTGTGTGATCATTATTAAATAGGACCTGCTGTGATTTGCATATAACAATTGTGTTTTAAATCATGCAAAATAGTAATAACAAATTTAAATAATTTACTAATTCATAAAATACTGTACATTTATTCGAGGAAAGTGAAAGGCGAGCAATATTTGTTTTCTCTATTTATTACTTTTTCTGCTAGAGAAATAATGCCGAAGGCTCACAGAGAGCACAAGTCTCAATACGCTAAAGCGAGTCAGGGTGTGCCAGAGAGAGAGAGAGAGAGAGAGAGACAGAGTTGTAAGTGAGAGTGAGCACACTTTCGAGTTGAGACATTGCCTAAGATCGAATGTATGCATAAAAGTCTAGAATTTAGAAACTTTCAGAATCAATGTAACAGCGATAAAAAAGGAATAAATCTATGTTGCCCTAAACCATACTTGAAATACTGACACGATAAATTATACAAAAATATCACCGCATTCTGTGAAAACCGAAAAACATTGCGCCCCAAAATTTTAAGAAAAGTTTTTAAACCGCACAAAAGTGCGTCATCTCTCGTCGAAATGCTGAGACTAGGTACTTTGAAGGATGTTATCAAGGTTAACAAGCTCGTACACCTTAGATACGTACGCACTGACATGAGTGCATACAGATTGTACAAGGTTATATCAATTAAACGATGATTTAAGCAGCAATGATTGCCTTTGTTACTTGCCGGACGTTCCTGAATTCATACCTTATGTGCTGTCACCTTTAAAACGTACTTGTACACTTTCGACTGTACATACATAAACGATGTTCACGGTAAAATGAGGACTTTTGAAAGAACTGCTTGTTATCTACTTGTATGCACGTTGTGTGTTCTTCCGCCTTATGAAAAATAACATAGCCAAAGGCCTCATCACTTTATTCATTCGTCGGACAAGTGAAACTGCGAAATTATTAGAAAAGTAAATGATGTACAAATCTGCATATTTTTTTTTAGGCTTCGGCACATTTTTGTATGCCCTGGTATATGGAGGTAAGACACTCACATCTGGATGCAGGATATGCCAAGAATAGGAAGTTAGGCCGCGAACCCAGTAATTGAATTATGAATATTATTGTGAATTAGCACTAAAAATAATAACTTTATTATTGCTTCAGTATCCAGTATCAGTTTACAGCCTTGTGAGATCACGATGAATCTAATAATGTACCATAAAGTTGAAGTGTAATAAAATACGAGTATTTAAAGTTATTTGGAGTGTCCTTTATGCCTGTTTACGTTTCAAAACTGTACGCTCTTAGGATAAAAACAAAGTGCCTATTGACAGTATGCAAGTAGATAGGGTCTTATTGACCAAGTAGATAAGCATCCTAGTAAATAGATGAAATGCTTGTGGAATACGAGATGGTGTTTCGGAATAATAAAAAGTTCTCTTATTACGAGGTTTTATGCTATGATGCAAATTATAGAACGCTGTTTTTAAATTTTTTGATACTTAAAAAATATCAGCCTTTGGAAAGACATAGAAAAGCATAAGAAACTAAAAATTTTACCATCAAATAATTTTGTACATTTATTGTAAAATCATATATTGGCAAAAGGAATGTCCTTGTGGATTGATGCAATATTCTGTTATGTAAAATCACATGTTGGCAAAAGGAATGTCCTTGTGGATTGATACAATATTCTGTTGTAAAATCACATATTGGCGAGGAAATGCTCTTGTGGACTCGTGAAAACCTTTTGCAGTGTGAAGTCTTTCAAAAGGATGTCTGTGTGGACAATATTAACATATCTTTTGTAGTTTCTCACATGTTTTTCGAAATTTCCGTGTGGACTTATGAAAACTCTTCCAGTAAGTTATACCAAATGTTTTACCAAACATAAAATATTATCATGTTCAGATATACATATATGGCTTACAAAATGTCCATGTGGACTTTTAAAATATTTTCCTTGTATATTTTCTTATACCAAACATACAGTTTTACTGTGGAAAAATAATTTTATTGGATAAAAAATATACTATAAAAGAATTATGTAATGTATGATTGGTTATGGAGGACACTTGAATGTATTTTGATCGAAAATACAGTTCACTTACAAAGTTACAGAACATTTAGCAGTTTTGAAACTAAGGGAAAAACTTTTAATATAACCAAAACTTTTGGAAAAGACTTCAGTGCTCAAAATTTCTTTGAAATGTTTAAAGATATTGGAGGAAATGTAGTGGTGTGAAATTGAATAAAATTAACTGCAAGGAGGCGTAGTAATGTAGATTATTTTCAAATTTCGTAAAATTTAGTACTTTGTATTTTTTGTAATCTTTTGTAGTGAACATTTTTTTCAATAAATCGGGATTTTTCTATGAGCTCTTGTTTTTACGTGTTATTCATTGCTTATGCTGTCTATCAATGTTGTTTTAAAGATATTTTTATCTGCGAGATCTTTGGGATATTCATTGAAATATTGGTGACAGGTTGGCTGTGAGATATTATTCCAACCTAATAACAGTTATATCCATACGTTATGCTAAATAAAACAGTGGACAATTGTCTTTATCCTAGCAGCGAACACCCTGTGCCAAAAAAATTCGCTATGCCATTAACAGCCAACTAAATTTGTGCTTATTCAAAACACTTTCCAACAGTTTGCCGGCAATAAGATATTTGATAACTATCTTTAATTTGATAAAGTTCCTTGTCTCGAAAAAGTTAATGGGCCGTAATAAATAAAATGATGGCCAGCTTAACGAAAATACAAAGATGCTGTATCGGAATCAGCCCAGAATATTCATTGAGGTACTGGCACCAAGTTGGCTGTGAGATATCATGCCAACAAAATTTCGGTGATATCCTTAATCCTTAATCACCACCGAGTCTTTGTCTTTAACATGGTAGCAAGCACTCTGTCTCAAAAAAGACATCATGATGTTGTCAGATGGCCATATTCTTTTAATATAAACGACAGTTTCCGACAGTGAGGATATCGGGTCGACAATTTGCCGATACTTCGCCGAAAGGTTGTTTTCTGAGTAATTAATTTCTGTTCATAAATTTTTTAATTTTTGAATTATAGTCATTGAGGTTCGCCCGAGTATCGGGTCATCAGAATTTAATTTTACTTCTACGTCTGTGATGAATTGTGCTGTGCGAAATTTATTTTATGTTATTTATTTCAAAATTCGTTAAACTTGGAATGATTTCTTGCATGATTTATCGTGCACATAAATTTGTTATGTGAAGTTGGAAAAGATGCTGCGGGTGAGACCCACCCGCTTTTCGAATGCATTGGCAGAATGTTCTACCTCCACTTTTGGGGTCCAGAGGTGGGACGGCAACTAAATCCTGATAACATATGTGATGGCCACTCCTTGATATCCAAATCATTATCGAATATATGCCTTTCAGACACAATATCACCTGTTATGTCAGCAGCACACGGGGTTGCCAAAGGGCAATGTGTCCCAGAAGGTCTATCCTCACTAAACACAGAAGATGCAGGCTCTTTAAATAACTCAGATATACAAACAGACGAATTTGAACTTTATGTCGAAATACTAATTACTTCTTGTTCGTCAAACATCTCGCCCTTTATTGCCGGCCTTCTTTCGCACTCCCAAAAATGTTGTTTCGTCTCATCTACTGTAACACGATTTAAAAACCAATTTCTATTATGTGGAGGGTCATTGGAAACAAACCATACAGGTTACTTCTAAGTCTGAGCACAAAATGTCAAGGATCCAGGTGCTAGTGGATGATGTAACTACGTAAAATAACAAAGAAATTCTGCAGCATAGCTTTTAAAAAAAAAAAAAAAAAAAAAAAGGCCTTGTGCCAAGCGAGTGGCTGATGCAATCGCCAGTCTAGTAGAAGTAGGAAACGGGTCCTGCCTGAACAGTCGCTGGGGTGCTGCAGCTTCGATTCAATGTCAACAAGCCCAGCTGTTAAAAAGGCTCTTATTACAGGCTAATTTAATCTTCGTAATCGCGGTCGCCTCCAGTAGTGTTAAGTGGGCGACCTTCCCATTGGCGCTTCAGTATGCAAAACCTACAGAATGGTACAGAATTTCCGAATCGGAATTCTTCAATTATAGAATCACGCACTGCAAAACAACTTGAATACTATGTAACTGGCTTTCACAAACACTCTGAATGTCACTAATTTTTTCTTTAACAGGACAATTGCAAATGCACATTACGCCTTCAAAATATAAACTACAAACAAAAAATTTACACCTTTTGAAGGGAAATGTCTTAGAGATTACTTATAGTCTGTAGCTTTTTTTTTTAGGAGTTCCAAATACTTATATTTCATACAACTATCACACAATAACTCAACAAATTACAATGATGCAGGGGTGATGCGTGTCACTCTATACTATGATTGACAGATCAAATTAAGAGATGGCACAATAATATGTGGGGAAAATGTGCCATATAGATTTATTTCTTATTATGCCCAGTTGTTGCATTGACATTAATTTGTTTAAGTCTAAATAAAATTAATCCCTCCTAATCCAGTAACCCCATAACGAACTGTGTTCTTCTATCCTGCTAATATAAAACAATTGAAGAGGCTGCCAAAAGGTGCAGTTGAATGTATTTATGTGAGAAACTTTGGTTTCATTACCATTACAAACCATGAATATCAGTTTCTTATCTATTATTACTGAGCACCAGCAAACATTAATAATGGGTTTACAGTTCAATGTAACTGACATTTTTTCTTTTTTGTTTAAAATTTTTCAAACTTTAACAGATTACTAAAATAATTTACCACGCCAGTTGTAATAAAAGGCCAATTTTAAACAATTTTAATTTGTCTTGAATAATTTCAGAACAGAGCAAATTTATTTTTGTATATAACTACTTTTTTACAAACTCCTCTAGGCTTTATTTAAGAATAAAATATTGTTGCAGATGCACCCTGGGCAACGCAGCCAAGGAGGGCAGGCTTGTGAGCCAAAGGAAGCAGGCCAGGTGCGGCGTACGGTGTTCGGATAATTAATGTAAACTAGGGTTTGGCAGGAACGAAAGGAAGCCAGTGGATATGCGAGTATATAGAAGATGTTTAAAGGGCACTCCCCCCTCCCCCAAAGGTTCACTGACACAGCGACAATGAAGTGTGGCCCAGGGTCATCGCAGTTTGGCTGGGCCCAGATATCTGTTGAACGAATCATCAGAACTTATACATACAGTGGTAGGTGTAACCCTTCATAAATGCTAGTCTGGGATGTCTTCAATATCAGTAGGCCATGATGGGTATTCATTATTGCTCAGTAATTTATCATAGTGTCTTAAGCAGGATTTAGTTAATCATACTTTTAGAGTCTTTAGAGGAGATTGTATTAACATTGAGATATTCTATGTTAATGAGTTAATAAAGCTGTGTATTAATTCCAGAGTATTTCAGAGCTTGTTATTGGTGTTCTTCAACCCCCACTTATAGTAGGATGTAAGTAGTGAATTACTGTAACATCCCCCTTAAGGGAATGGTAACACTCGTGAAGGCACGATTTCGGCCAAACCTTTCACAAGCCTTGCATTATATGCTCATTTATTCGGTTACATTGTTGTCAGAGTTCGTCTTCTGGTCTAAAATGTATAAAATTGATAAAGGTGCTATTATGAATAAAAAACCTTTTGGAAGCACTGAGGTACACTAAATGTATAAATACATATGGTTTATTACAAACACTGTAAAAATCCTTAAAGTTAAATATTGCATGTATTAATGATAGCACTACAGGGTAGTCAGTAGTATATGGGAAGTACCATATAATAGACGAGAAAATAAATAAAGTATTGCAAAAGAACACACCAAGTAATCGGAGCACACGTGACTTAAGAAGTCACAATGTAGGAAATTTCTATAGACATGACTACAATAAGCATTAAAACAACAGGCAAAACTCCAATAAGGACACAGCTAATTGTGATAATTCAAAGAGAATGTGCACCAGTTGAAAAATGGGAGTATTATAAACCAGCTCAGTACTATAGAAAATATTATAGGTATCCATCACAAAGGGAATGTATAGAACAAGGAAATTATGAACAGAAATGTAATGTTAGAAAATGGAAAAGTTCAAATGCACAAGGTAATCAAGGGGATAGAACAAAGACAAACAAGGCAGTTCGAAAATAGAAGCTATTAAAAAAAACTAGGAACGAGGGGGCAAACGCTTTACCCCCGCTAAAGTAGAAACCAAAACCATGTTTAGGAGTTTTTCATTAAGTGCACCCCAGGCAGGATGTATGTGAAAATAGTGCATCTAAATGCAATTAGTAACAACCAAAGTAGGGCAGTTACAAAAGAAGTGGCAGAAAATAAGTATAGGAAGTATCACACTAGGAAAAAAACATGAAATCTTAAATACACTTTGGTAAAAAGAATAAAAGAAACAAAGTAAGTGCTATGACACAATTCGGTAAATACAAATATGAACATAAGTAAATTAAAATTCAGGAAAACATGTCACGTCACAAGACTAAAATTGTAAAACAGAAGGTGGCCGTAAACATCCTTGAGAAACATGGGTGCACATTAAGTAGAATGCAAAATGACAAAAATCTCATGACAACACTCCACTTCACGCAAACATTAATGTTATAGGACCACACAGTGAAGCCCAACAAACATGCACCACTTGATTTTACAACAGCCACCTTGCCAGACAATGCGACCTCTTTCCTAACCAGGAATTGCAATTCAGTACATACATTGCAGGCAGGTTTAAAACCTTTTAAAGAAGTTTGGTATGCAGTGCATTACACTCTGCATAAACACGGAAAATCCCACAAACCGTCGTGACCATGACAGTAATACAAATAAGGAACCTCTTGGCGGCAATGATGGCATAAGTCAAACAGAGGTGCTGAACCAAAACAAGTTCTACTCAAGCCACTCAGCAAAACAATCAGCATGTGGGCCAAGACGAGATTGCAAATAGGTCGCCGTTAAAACAGCAACACCACGTGTGCACGTTAAATTAAGAGGTAACCAATATGATGGTCTCCTATAAAAAGGTTGGCAGTGCGAGCTGCTGATCCAACACACTCTCAACCCATCAACAGTTAACTCATGTAACAGAAACATTTCCGCTGATAGGTGCAAAACAATTAATTGATACTCCAAGATATAAAACAAATATTAAGCTGATAATATCAGGTCATACATTCGCACAACATTTTTTAGTTTATTAGAAAAATTAAAAACGGACATCACATTAAGATATTATCCCATTTCTTAAATATGATATTATGTTTATCAATGGTAACAGTAGTGATTAAGTAATACAAATTCCTATTCACATGTCTGTTAGAAAATGAACAGACAAAGACAGTACAATATTGCATCAACAGAATTGAGACTATTGTAGAAAATATGGATAGCAAATTAGTAAGCAATATTAATAAAAATTTAGATGCTTATAAAAAAGAGGAAATAACTAACACCATTAATGAATAAAAAAACGTGTTTACAAAAAGCATAAAGGAACTTAGAGATGCACAAAATTATCAAATCAAACTTTATATGACAATGGATAAACTAATACATTCTAGACCATATAGAAATAGTCCTGAAATATGTAAATAATTACTCGAACAAATTAAAGATATGGAAGAAGTAGGTATAGTAGAAGCTTCAGACTCACAATACACTATGATACGCAAAAAAAGAGGGGGATTTGAGACTTCTAATTTACTTCTTGTAAACTTAATCATTATTTAAACAGGGTGCAGTATCCCCTCTCCAGAACAGAAGATATTTTGAATACACTACGAAATACCAAATTTATTACATCACTAGATTTGTTGTTAGGATTCTACGCCAAACCAGTCAGAAAAGAAGACTGATAGAAATTAGAATTATCTACAGATGTCACAGGTTATTTCAATATAGGAGATTGCATATGGGCCTAAGTACCTCACCACAATATTATCAACAGTTTATTGACATATGACTAGGACCATTAAGATCGAACACAGACATGGCCTATAAAGATGATAATTTTATTATTGGTATTACATTTAAGGAACATGTAGCAAATATAAGAAAAGTGTTAAGAAAGATTCAAAGAATTTAATGTTGAAACTAATGTAAGAAAGTGATCATTCCCACAGCAGGAATTAAAAATTTTAGGGCATTATATCACATTTCAAGGGATAGTCACAAGCCCAGAAAAAGTAAACAATACAACAAATGACCCCCCTATGTGATGTAAAAGAACTTAGAACATTTCTAGGTAAGATATCATATTTATGTAGATATACATAAAACTATGCTACAAAAGAAGAACCACTTATCGAACTTACAAAAAAAAAACACAACCAATAAGTGGGGAGAGAAATGACACAGGACATATTTAGAACTTAAGAAAGCAATGTAGACCACACCAATACTACAATACAAACACACTATTCTAGCTTGCGATACATCACATCCTAATACCCATGCAACCAAACAGTGAGCAAAGAAGCATTACAGCATTTGCATCAAAAATATTTTCTGTAAACAAATTCAAGTGGAGTATGACAGAAAGCGAACTGTGTTATATATATTTAATACTTCTGCAATTTTCTCTGACAATACCTTTATGGTAGGTCATTTATGACCGAAATAGATTACACAAGCCTCAGATACTTAAAAACAATGTCGGAACACAATATTAGAATGCAGAAAATGGCAATAGCTTTGGTAAAGTATGACTTTCAGGCTAAGATATTAAAATGCTATTTTAACATGTTAGCAGATGCCATGAGTCGGATACCGACAGTAGGTCCTGCAGAAATAAAAACCTGTAGAAACTAACAACATGAAATTTTGTTTAAAAACAGAAACTATGCACTGTAATAATATATATGAAAGTAGCAGAAATCTTGTACCAAAATCCACAAAAAAGGGAATGAAATAAAACAAATTGTTGCTACAGTCAATAGCACAGTAGACAAAAAAAAAAACATTTTAGAAACACCGAAAATAGCTTGTGATGGGGCAAAAATGAGTAAATCACTTAAAATTAATACATTATTACCCTTCCAGTCATAGCAAAAATTATTGCAAACATTTTTCAACTAAATATAGAATTTATGGAAGAAAAAATTAAAGCTAATAGTATAGACCCACTATTAAAATGCCATTTTATTTTAACAAAAATAATGGGTACTACGTATTATTTACCCATGTATCAACATGAACAAGAATATATAAACATTTAGAAAGACAGTGAATTATTCATATGCCCCATAGACACACTAAATTCACAATTTTCAGAAGAATATGAATGCGACTCTCACATAAAACAATTAAAAGTTGCACAGAGCCAGCTTCAAGTCGAATCCAAATACATCAAATTAACCAGGCGCTATGGAATATCAGCTAATGGGGAAACATACATGATATTACACAAACATGTGGGAGAGAAAAATCTCACATTAGTCCCGAAATAGTATAATAATGAAATAATATCAGCCCACCATGACTCATTACTATGAGGAAAACATGTTAGGGCATTTAAAACCTTACACAGAAATAAAAATACATACCATTCGGACAACATGAATAGGAATATAAAAACTATATAAAAATTGCCCCATTTGTAAAAAAATAAAACCTATCAATCAGAAACCTATAGGACAACTTTAGGCAATACCAGCTCTGCCATTACTAAAATCCTGGGCTTTAGATGCCAAAGGACTATTACAAAAGTAAAAACTAAGTAAACAGAAACATTTTAGTAATGGCAGAGTTTTTCAGTAGGTACATTGTTACAAAATTGTAGAATCTATTGATGCACAAATGTGTGCACACTTTATTAAAGATGTAAAACTCAAATATGAATGCCCACAACAAATATTAATAGATAGAGGGACATCATTCAACAACAAATTAATATCAGTGCTACAAAAAAATCACAAATAACAAGAATACAGACCACAGTATATAACACAGCATGTAATAGGCTAGTAGAAGCCATAAAAAAAGGTGTTATTAAGAAAGTTAAAAGAATGCGCACACAAATATCCCGCCAGCTGAGACGAATATCTAGAATTTATAACATCTAACTACAACACAAGTGTCAATGTGAGCACAAAGTTCCCACCATTTTATATGTTACGCAGGTGGAGGCAACACAACCATAACACATAAATGCAAATAAATATTCACAAAGAAGCGAGGATTCATGTGAAAAATTAATAAAAGATATAGAGGAAGATAGATTGAATTAAACCCAAGAACAACAAAGACAGAAAACTCAATTTAACAAAGTGTACCAACCCAATAACATAATAATAGGCGACTGGGTTTGAGGAAAGAATAGAGCATGCACTAAAGCAATGACATTTAAGTAAAATATTTCATTCCGAGTAACAGACATAGTTGGACCTTCGTCAATACAAATAAAAATAGGAAAACACAGACATCAAATATATCACACAGTTAACACAATAAATATAAAACTGGTGCACACAAAATACGCATTTCTTCTGTTATGTTACAGGTAAAAGTAGAAAAATATGACAACTACTCCAAGAATTGTAACTGCTGTTCTAATAATTATTCTTGTACACTCAACAAATTTTGCTGTTTACCGAATGCACGTGGGTCTTTACTGGAAAAAGGCAGAGACAAAATTTTATTACGAGGAAACAAACCCGTTGACATATCGAATATCCATTTAGAAACCAACAACATCACAAACACTCAACATATATGGTTACACAAGGCATGCACAATTAATACAACAGCAGTTTAGAATGCTAAAGCAATTCATAAGTATACTAGAGTAGTAGAAGAAAATATTTCGCAACAGTTCTTAAACGAAACTACAGTACCCACAAAATAAAAGTGAGATATACAGATAATCGGAGATATAGGAAACTGGTGCTGCAACCTTATTTTAAATAAATGTTTGTAATCACTAATTTCAAATTATGAACAAAGAGAAATTAAACAGAAATAATAAACGATTAATAATAAAGATATTTAACCAACATATTAATGTCACTGTTAAGCACTTAAATCCAATAGCAAAAAAGAAAACACACTAGGCAAACTGACAAATTTGTTCGAATCAGTAGTCATACTACAAAAGTTGACCACCACAATATTGCTATATATTATCAATAATGTAATTAATAAATAGTAAATTTTAACATAATTTGAGGACTACAAACAAAACCTTGGAGCGGCTCAACTTACAACTCAGTAAACCCAATGCGCACGCAGTTGCATACTATCCAAATTCAATTACTCAGTGCACTATATCAAGCATACACATATTAACTAAAATTCAAGTACTACTTAAAAGCAAAAATACAGAATGGAAAATTTTTCAAATAGTATACCTTATGCATATGAAAACGAAACCTGTACTATCGACACAGTCAGTACATTGGTTGCAATAGAAAGTAAATAAGAAAATATCAAAGATGTTACAGTAACACCAGAAAATAAAGAACATATATTTTATATCTCAAAAAAGATATCAGATAGTGATAAACATGAATGTGTAAAGGCGGTAATTAAGCTAGGCAACTTTTAAAAGCTAGCAACCAAATGTAAATTCGCATGCATACAAGGAAAAATTTACTATAAAAATAGTGTTTATACATCAATATGTTCTCACCAATATGCTCCCAAACTAAATAATAATGAGCATTAATCATACTCTGGATAGGGACATTCAGACACATAATGTTTTGCAGCACCGAAATGCAAATACAGTGCTGTTGCGAACTCGTGTCAAACATACAAGTTATCATGGAAGCTACGCATATTTCCGACAAATGCATGGTGATAGTGCCGAACATGCACATAGTCTTGCCAATTCACTTGCTTACTGAAGGCTGATTCGAAGTCAAATAGCTCGGATTAGATGAAGGAATACACTTTTACAACATAAATAAAACCCTCAACACTAAATATTGAAAGTCCTGGCAAACTAAAAAAAAGTTAATAATGTACCCCATCTTGGAGGTTATAAAGTATTCATGGTATTGAAACAAGACCATTACAATTACGTTAGTCGCGTCACCATTATATTACTGACAATCGCGCTAATATCACTATAAATAAAGGCCATAACGGTATTAATATTTTTAAAAAAATATCACAGTACCAAGAACAAATAAACAATGATGTCCTACCTCGTCCTAGTAGCGGCGATAAAGTATCCCATCATTCCATTGGCAGTTCCACAACAAACATATACTTCCATAAAGAAGCATCATATTGTACAAAAGGTTGGAGCGCACCATATTTATTGATGCCACGCAAGAAGCTCAGTGCACAACAGACATTATGCAATGCACAGCAACACGTTACATGAAAGTTAATTCACATTAAAAAATTTGAGTGCGAAAACAAAAACGAACCATGATCAGCTGAAAAGAATATAAATCATCACCTCACAGCCGCAAACCAAAACACGCATTTCAAGCCGGCCGGCATTATACACGCAACACATCTGGCAAGCACTTGCATGTGGCACGTACTCTCAAATCAAAACGAATGTGCATAAGAAAGTAATTAACACAGGCACAAGTGCTATGCTTGAATCAGTTAGCCGCAACTATATAGGAAATTAGAGAACCGCCAAAGAAGTGTTAATTATTTACAAATCGACAAAGCCACTGCGACAGCTTACACAGCTGCGAAGCTATGGCGACAAGTAGCAAAACCGCATGCTAAGTCCTTTTCTTGCACGATGTAGCAGATCCTCAAACAGAGCACAGCACTGGCCAGCACAGCAGAAGGTGCCACTAGCTAAGTGAAATGTAATGATGCTCTTAGCCTCCATTTTTTTTAAGATAAATATAATCATGTACGCACAGTAGATAGAGAAATCTATGTAAATTATATAATGTAAAATTAAAACTAAAATACGTTGAAAGGACATATTCGAAAACATAATAATATATTATAAATTCAATGCAAGCATGTTAATAAAATAGATTTAAAATATTGCATGGACTATAAGCTAATAATATAATACAAAAAGTAAAATAATTTGACGGTTGTTGTGGAGTGTGGCAACATAATGTGCACAGTTAAACCGACCAATAAGCCATATTCTATTCATCAATGCCCAGAGAAAATTTTTTTGGTGGGCAAATGGTGCTGACCACATTCCTCCTTCCATGTGGCAATGCAAAGCAACAACGCGAGATATTCAAATTAAAGGGAATAGAAACGACTGTATGTACATAGAAGCCAATATAGTATAAATAATATAAGCTGGTACATAATTACAAACATTGTAAAAATGAACATACCAGTGTAATGTGTACAAATAACAAATATTACAGAAATTACATAGTTTGACAATGAACTAGCGGACAAGTTCATACATATATATACCTAAAAGAAATTAATAAGTTAAAATAAGTAAAATCCTATGTATACTTTTAAAATTTTAGGCAAAGCATTTAGTATAGTACATTAAAATTTAAATGTGTATAACATTACATTAAGGAAAGCAAATAGGAACGACAATGACCCACAAGAGTGAATTCATTGTATATTCTACTCTGCATGTGTACGTAAATATCACTAATGATTTCGATATTGAAAAACTCATATCAGAGGACAAAAACAAAAATTAATATACAGTTTATGTATTTGGCAAAAAATAACTAACACGCATACAGTTATTGTTTTATGTATTAAACATTAATGTGTTTAATATTTATCATATTCTCAATGGTATTTTACATTTGTTGTTTTTATTTGTTACCTCGAAAAAAAGTTTTTATGAAAATGTGGGAGATTTACTTTACCCCTTAACTTTTTGGAATTTCAATGAAAATATTTTTGTCTTTTGTTTCCCACTGGAAATTGTTTTCTGGAGTTTAAACAATGTTCTTAGTAGGATTTGTTGACTAGTATTGGCACTTATTTTACATAAATCTTCAATTTCTGTTTCTTGTAAAATATAATTTCTACTTAGAAATAAATATTGTTAAAAACCACTGCACTAGAAAATGTTTATTTAGTAGTAGTTATATTAAAAGTGTACTGTTTTTTATGTCAATGAATAAATAAGTTTACAAAGAAACTTCCCAAGGTTAAACATCAGGTGCTGCTAATTTAATATAACGAGTCCTAAATACAATATAATCAATAAAACTTTGAGAATCGTAGAACTGGACTTGGAATTTGAAATTGTAGGAAAAGACACAATCAGGGACCACTTAAATAACAAAGTTGTTTTTACTTTTGATTAAGTTAGTGCCGTGTCAGTCACCAATGCAATTATTCTTGGTTTTAAGGTCGAAGTGAGAAAAAAATTATTTACAATAATGACAGTAAGATGTACATTTACATGTCAACACCTCGGATGAGATGTTATCAAAACGTTTAAGTATCACCAGTAATAGTATAATGTTCGACGAAATTTTCTATATTAGATTGATTAATATAAAACATGCTATACTTATATAAAAAAATTGACTCAACATCTGATATGCCGGAGTGGGGGTAGTTGGCGTTCTCTGTTTTCCTTGGCTTCCCCTGAGTTCAAGATGATACCGCAACCCTGGACCACCGCGATTAAACCCTCGCACCACGATATGATGTCAAAGAGAATTCTCGTTCGCAAAAGCGTAGAGTCAAACCTAGGGCATTAGGATTGAGAAACGAACATCTAGCGACTAATTCAACCGATGGTCGACGTTTGATAGATATCAGAGCGGAAATTGTCGGTTCTAGATTTACTCTTATCGTTCTTTTGTTTAGTACGTAGAAATTATTGCGAAGTTTTACGCATAACATCCCGGTCTAATTATATGTTCCCAAAATAAGGGCTAGTACACAGGGAATGGCTTTGACGATTTACAGTGTGGACACCAGAAGGTAGGAGCCAATATATGACGTCTTTTACTCTTTTACGTGTGTAAACCATCGTTCGTTTTGAGACCGTACCCTCTAAATATACACGATTTGTTGCCGCAAAGAAATTGTTGGTTAAATATGAACCAGTGCAAAGTATGGTCGAGTTCCAGTTGGCAATTTTAGTTTTTTAAATGGCCACGAGGCGCGTTTGGTCTACGAATTATTTAAACTATTATGTAATATCAGTTTTGCGTTTTGTCAGCTTCAAATCTTACAAATGACAAAATACAAATTACCAAATCAGTGCCATGTAATTTTGCATGTACGAAACGTTTGAATAGATATATGGAGGAGGTAAATGAAATAAGTTATTCGTGCATTGAACTCACAATAATTATTTCACAAAGTAAGATACTGAAATATTCTTGAAATAACTATTTGCTCATAACAACTTTCGGGAATCGTTATTATTTATTTTTAGGCTTCGTGGAATTTTAATATTGGTATCATGGTATCACCAAAATAATAGCAACATGGCATGCTAGAATTGAATGTCGTGGTGTTCCAAATAACCCGTAGAAAATGATAAATTCTAATTATTAAAACCGAAACTAGAAACTAATTGGAACACGGTTTATGTTTTCCATAAACAAAATATTTATTTTGTCTTTGTATAAATTTTAATGACAACTTCATTTCGTTACAACAACCGAGTAAAATTAATTTTGGTAAATTCAGTTGTTGTATTTTGAAGGTTAAACATTAATTACAACAATCTAAAAAAAAGTAATATTCGGTAACATAGAATTCAGTAAACTTAGCTACTTGTTAAAACCGAAATAATCAAAAGTAAAGTTTTAATAACACTCCAAACTTTCCTTTCCTATACAGGACTATCTCTTTACTGCAGAAAAAAAAAGACCAAATAAATATTTGTCTTTTTTTTAAATAAAAGTATTTTTTATATAAAACAGATGCGTATAAAAAAACTTAATAACAATAAATGTACGTTAGCAGTAGGGTTGCGGGGATTCAGGGATTTGGAGATGGGGGGAGTAGTTCCGTGGCGCCTTCCGCCATCTTGGAATTTCCCGTTTTATCCTTAAAATTTCCCTTTTTCCTTCAGAATTTCCATGTTTTTTTTTCAAAATTTTTTGACCGAAGTGCTTGCTCTTCAATGTGACTGACAGCAAGTCCCCTAAATGTAATTTTCGAGGCATTTGAAACATTTGGGGGTCTACATCCCTCTCATCACACCTCTAGCTGAGCTCACCTCACACCCTTCCCAACACCAAATCATGAACAATCAAGAAAAATCACAAAAAAAAATTTCAAAATTTTGAGTAACATATTACAATAGCCACCAAACGAATAGGCTGCCATTCCTTCGTGAAATTACAGAGAAATTTAACGTAGTTAACATTTTGTTACATATTTCTTCAATCAATACATATATGGCTAATGATTACATTTAATTGAGAGCTTTTTTTAATTAAAATTCATTGTATTTATCATTTTGATAACATTTAGAGGCAAATGTTGTATTGAAAACAGTTCATTATTTTCAGTCGGGATCTAAATCAAACGTGCCTATTCTCACAGTGCATGCTATTGTATATTCTTTTAATATAATTATATAGCAGAAAGCTTTTTTTCGCAAGTCAGGTTGTAAGCAAGTGAATATATCTATACAGGCATATAGGTAGGCGAATATAATTGGCGAACTCTTAGGATACATGCTCATGAAATTCATTTTGCAAGCATTCTTTCTAACTTCAAGCAAATATGTCTGCTCTTGATAGCCATGTAACTATTCATATGTCAAATCGAAAAACAGTATTTATTATTCAATTCATTAGATTTCTTTAATGTAAAACATTTCAGTTATTTTTGTTATTTCGTACCGAGTGTACCTAGAGCATAGCGGAACCATCAAAAGCGTTATCTCAACTTCATTTCCTATCTGTATTCTGGAAGTCTAATTATTACACGGTGTCGGAATTTGTAAATTATTCTTTACCTCAGCTGTTTTGTTGACATAAATATGGTACACAGATTATATAGACGTATGTGTATGTGACCAATATAAGCCAATCATTTGATCAACGATTCTCTGCACAAGTATGATATAATCACGGTATGGATCAGCATCTAGCAAAACTTTTAAAAGCATAGTTGTCTTTGGTTTACAAACCAATAGGCCCATGAGACGGGAATGTACGAGGACAGCTAGGGCGATAATTATTCGTGCACTTCTCAAACATAATTCCTCAGCAATCCTCCTCCTCTTTAACAATCCTGCTAAATCCTCCTCTACTATCCTCCTCAATCCTCCTCACCAATCCTCCTCAATCTTCACCAATCCTTCCTGACAATGCTCACCAATCCTACTCAGTACTCCTCTACAATACTCCTCCATCCTCTACAATTCTCCACAATCATTCTTACAAATCCTACTCAATAATACTCACTCCTCCTCAATTCTCCTCACCAATCCTCTTTAATCCTCAGCAATCCTCCTCCTCGGCAGCAATCCTCCATCTCCTTATTCCTCTTCACCTGTGCCCTTTAATTCTCTACAATCCTCCTCAATTCAACTCACAAATCTTCCTCTATCCTCCTCAAGTCTTTTCACCAATCCTTCTCAATCCTCAACAATACTATGCGCCAATATGCACTAATCCTCCTCTACGATCCTCACAAATCCTCCACAATCCTCCTCTGCAATCTTCTCAATCCTCTTTACCAATCCTCCTGAACACTTCTCGCCAATCCTCCTCAATCCTCGTCTACAATCCTTACCAATCCTCCTCAATCGTCGTCTAAAATTCTTTCCAATTCTCATCAATCCTCCTCTACAATTCTCCTCAATCGCTCCACCTATTCCACATGCTCGATCAGTGACCCCTAAGAGACCCCTAAATAACTCCTAAATGATGCCTAATGACCCTTGTTGTCCTCTAAATTACCCTTGTATGACCCTGGATGTACCGTAAATGAACCCTAAATAAACTCTGATGACCTCTAAATGACCCTCGATGACCTCTTAATGACCCTAAAGACCCAGATGAGACCCAAATGACCACTAATTACACCTAAATGACACCAAAAATACTGCTAATGACCACTACATTACCCATGATTACCCCTAAATAACCCATAATGTTTCTTAAATGACACCTGATGACCTTTAAATGCTATCTTTATGACTCTTACTGGCCCTTAATGTCACACAATTTTCCATTAAAGACCCCCATTGAACCATGATTTCCCATAGTAACCCATAAATGACCCATAAGTGACTCATAATGACTCATAAATTACCCATAATGACCTCTAAATGATGCATGCTAATCCCTAATGACCCATAAATGAACCTAAGTTTTGTTGCATGTGATGCTGATTGGGTTGCATGTGGTGTCAATTGTGGTGCATATGGGGCTGATTTTGGTGCATGTAGGGCTGATTTCGGTGCATGTGGGGCTAATCTTGGTGCAGGTGGTGCTGATTGTGGTTCACGTAGTACTTCTGGGGTCGGTATTGTTAAGGGTCGGTCTTGCAGAAATAAGTTATCTGCTTTAAGTGTGACCATGATTTAAAGTTCATCAAAGAACTTTTTTGAAAGAAAAAAACTGTTGAACATGTAACTGCACAGTAATATGATTAAGGGAATAGATAAAATGTCTGGTTCAATGGATGCATTAAAAAATGCTTTAATCTCACTGACGAAATATGTTAGTATGTTTATATATAGACCAGTGGCTAGGCAAAGCTGATACACAAGTCGGTGTTTTCTCTCCTCGCTCGTCGTCTATAGCAAAACTCTAGGCTCGGGCACTGGAAATGGATTATCATGGTTGCTCAATTTTTGAATAAAATATGTGCTTCTTGGATTATTACTTGCCCGCCATTCAAACATCCCTTGGGATTCGCCACCCACTATCATATAACAACTTTGTCCTGCTCTTTCGCTCTCTCGTGCAGGACAGGTCAATGTCAATGCACACCAGTGACAAGTAAAATTGTCATATTTTCAGAAAAATATTTACAATAATGCAAAACCACAATACATTTTGACCACAACGTAACCATTTATAAGAACACGTCACCTTCATACTATTTCGCAATATGTACATCACATAAACATGCGATCATGCGAAATGCCAGACAACCAATGATAAGGCCATTCAGCAATATTACTTTCCTCATCAATTTCATGAAATTGTGGGCACGGATGAAGATTGCAATGTTTAGAAGTAAATGACCCCCAGTTGACCGAAGGGTTGTTTCAAATTGACAACAAAAATTTACATAATGTAATAAATGTAGACAGAATGCAATTTTTGAACTGTGTAATCGCGTATATTTTCTTATTAAAAAAGATCAATGTTGGAAGACGAATTGTGGCAGAGGAATTGTAGATGCGTACGTTGAAGCTGTAGTAGGGTATCATTACAATAGTGTAACTAAAAGAGCATTTTGAGCACTTACAGTTCATTTTCAGATTGTCCGATAGGTAAGAGAACTGTTTGTTGTAGCCGGTATCGAAAATATTGGTTCATTATTTGAAGTCTTTGCTTGAAGTACCAGTGGCAAAACTTTTGTAAGTGAAACCCTTAGAATATATATTTCGAATTTCAACTACAGGTTATTTAGTAAAGGCCTAAATACGGCGAGACTCTCAGGAAGCCATATGTTCACAAACTTTAATTTATATTATTTTTTAATATTACATTAGTAATATTTAATAAATTCTAAGATTCGAATGTTTAAAAAATATGCGGCGTCTATGACATCTGGTACACATCAGGTAATCTTTAATTCCGAAAAAAATTTTTTTTAACTAATCATATTTTATTCTTTGTTTTAGTAGGAACATCTGTCGTAAACACATTTGCTTAATCGTACTCCAATATATTTACACCAGTAAAGAGTACTTGTATTTTCAAGTAAGTGGAAGAAAGGGACAGCTTCAATTACATCCAGTTACATCTTTCATATCGGATGCCGATGAGTGAAATCGTGATCAGTTTGACTGATAGTGAAGTTGTATTACATGATCTGACTGTGTTCGTCAGAGCAGTGTGTGTGTATGTTTTAGGAGTTTCAAACAAAACATGGAGCCCTCTATAGATTTAACAAATTATCTCAATGAGAAGATCCCGAGAAGGGACGAGAATGGAAGCACCATCAGAGTCGTACCATCCATTCAGGTGGAAGACATTAATCATTTTAATTCAGGTGGCTGCCTCAGTCAAGTAATAGTGACTTACACGCAGGGAGGTGACCACATAAACCAAACACTTCCCCTTGATGTTATGGTCTTTTCTAAGTGCTGTTCCTTGAAAGACATTATTCATCGGACAACTATGTTTCCGAGAGAGATAGAAATGTTCGATAAAGTTCTCCCTAGAATGTCCACTCTCCTTTCCATTGCTTTTCAGAGACGTCATACTGAATTCACACCAAAAACTTTTTATGCATGCTTGAGCCCAAGTGATAGAAGCCCTTGGTCCTGAAGGTTTTAAGGCACCCGAAGTGAAGAATTGTTTCGATACTGGGCACTGGCTCCACGAAATCAAGACCATCGTAAAATTCCAGCGGCATATGTGATAATGTACTTTGAAGCCTATTCAACGTTTTTGAAGTTTATTGCATCGAAGAATTTTCTCTGAATAAATTCGGGATGGAAACTGCCCGTAACTTTTCTCTGTCATTAGTCATGCAATGAAGACTTATATGAGTTTGGCCGAAGCTGGTCAGAGCGACTGTGTAATCGCTATGAAACCTTATTCGAGGACGTGCATGGAGTACGAAGAAGGGATGGCCGCGGTATTAATGTGTTAAGCCATGGCGACTTCCGCCTACATAATGTGATGTTCCGCAACTCAGAGTCTGGTGAAGCAGACGCGATCATGTTGGTGGATTTCCAGTGTTGTAGCTGCCATTCTGATGTGCTGGACCTTC
The DNA here is from genome assembly GCA_029891345.1 of Dryococelus australis. NCBI lineage: Eukaryota > Metazoa > Arthropoda > Insecta > Phasmatodea > Phasmatidae > Dryococelus > Dryococelus australis. The sequence goes on along the minus strand of CM056997.1, from coordinate 150,004,905 downwards.
ACCAGCTTATCTTCAGCAGTGCCCCTGAGGAAGTGTTGGTCTATCACATTGACGCACTCCTCATGGATACCACACAGACCTGCCATCTACCTTGAAGTCGCTTGACTCTGCAAAGGAGATAATTATATCCCACTCAAAGCTGCTCCAAGAATTTGTAAACAACATGTTCCTTACTTTCTACAATAAAGTTATTTATGTACTTAATTTTGGACAAGGTTCAGATTTCTGTTAATAGGACACATTACATATAGGTAGAAATGACAGCAATATAATCGTGCCACTTCTCTGAGATTCGTGTATCAAGTAATTGAATTGTTTGCTCTGGATATTCAGTCAACTAAACCTTTTAAAATATTCTCAAACTAGGCAATAAAGTGTTAGTTGCAACAATTCTTTATTTAATCATGTTACATGAAATTATTTCCGGACTCCGATTCCCCTTCCCACCAACAATTTTTTTCTTTTGTTCATATCTAACTGTCACACTATTAACCGACTGTGTTTAAAGGATGTGTTAAATAGTACAAATCTAGATTTACACTTAAATATTATTCATTTTTAGGTACTGAAAGGTGTAATCCTGGGAGCATTATGCCACATCCAAAAGTTACTAGTTGAGTTCTTTAGCGCTACCTTTTCGAAAAAAAAAAAAAAATTTAATTCGTGATATTTTATTTATTTTTCTCAAAATCTGTTCCTTAATGTTTATCACGTTATGGTACATTTATAAATTTATTTATATTCAATTTATTTCGAGCCACAAAATAACTTTATTTACTTCCAAGAAGTAAGATGATTTTTTCAGTTAGGCAGTATTTTTCGCTTTACGTTCCTTAAAAAGAATTTTATGTACTTAAGAGTTAATTATTACAAATTAAATATGCATCCTAAAAAATACCATACATTGGTGTGATAGCGATGTTTTAAAAAATCCAGGGATCTACTGAATAGAATCCAATGACATGTCAATCCACTCATTAAAGCTCACTATGCCTGACTCCATTTCTGTCTATGAACACAATCTTCGCTTTCTCGCACGTCTATTTTCCCACAGCATCAGACTTCTCCTAGGGGTACTTCGTGCAACCATCCAACATACACTACTGACTGGGTGTCCTCGCTCATTCTCACAAAATTCACCACAAACAACGCCTGTTCTGGTAACCGAACTGGGAGAGATTAAATCCCACCATGAGCTGACCATCTGTGAGTCAATGTAAAGACACAACAGACAGTGGAACAACTGTGCCTCGAATGGCTGAGACAGCGCCAGGTACACAGGAAAGTAGTGTAAGCAAAGGGCGAAATAACCATTTTTGAATAGTAAATAATTTAGTTATAAACTTTCAAGAAAAATATTATCTTTTATTATTTAATTTTTTAAATTTCAAAGATTTAACTATCTTTCTTTGCTGGTTATTTTAACATTTATATTGACAATATAAATTTAAACATAAAAATATGGTGCCCTCCATATTTTCCTTCGTTTAATGTAGAACTAGGCAAAAAAATTGATTACATCTTAAAATGTTAAGAAGTAAAAAGTCATATTATATATATATATATATATATATATGTGTGTGTGTGTGTGTGTGTATATATATATATATTCATTTTAAACTTAGTTTTTGCTATACAAAAATGGTTTATTTCGCATCTTTCTTATAGTATTTACGACTATTAAAATATATATCTCAATTCATCATTGGGACCATCGCAAATATATGCTCCAAAGAAAAATAATAACACGCGCTATGGGGAGAGATTAAACCATGTAACTTTAAAGGAATTAAAATATTCGTTAAATTTCACAGTTTTTGGTATATATTAATTTCCAGTACACTACACGGACTAAATAGAACTTTTATGCAAGGTATTCGTGTATGTGAAACGGTATAAATATGATTTCGCTTCACTATACCGCAAAATCGGTGACAGCTGTTCCGTGTTTCCAAATAGATTATCGAATCACAGAACTTCTTCAAGTTAGGAAATCGAATCAGTGAAATTATTTATTTTTCCTATTGCTAATGTAATCATGCAATAGCGTTTTTAAATGGACAACTCAAAGTTTGGTGGAACTTCAATTACCGGCAGAGTGATGGGAACAGTGAAGCAACCGAAGCGATTAGCCACTCTCATTTTGATTTGTGAAAGTGAGTCAGACACTTCAACAACTTGTAAAATTCCAAATATTGGTGCTTGGAATCGAAACCAGAGCCAAGATGTAAGATGCTGCAGGGCTATAGTCTCTACACCCCGGTGTCAGTCATTCATGGAGTAATAATGCAAACTATAATTAATCACTTTACAGTTCTTTGGGTGTAGTAGGGTTTGTAATTGGCAAAATAAAACATTCATTACTATATACTCCCCACAGTGTAAAATGATCAACAACCACGTCTCTGTTGCATGTATCAGATCTGAGAAACAAATAGTAAATTATAAATTTGAACATACCACACTGAACCACTGGAAAAAATTACTTCCAAATCATGCATAATTGTAAATATGAAAGGAGTTGTTAACGTTATAATTCCCCTTGCCAACACACACGATATCTATGAAAATATAAAGTGATTTTCACTAAAAAAATTAAATAAAACATCATATGGAATAATGTTTTCATGTGTATGATAATTAGAGGCCATGAAATGTCTCAAAATGAATGGCGTGTAGTTTGGACTTCACAGTCCAATGAATACCCGATCAACTACTGTATAATCACTGTTCGTTTCTCCAGTAAGTGGTCAATATTACTCTAAAACATACAGCACGTGATCCCTAAACGTCTTTCCTTGCCAGTTTCGTATTTACTTCGCACATTCTTGAGTGAGCCTTGTTAACTGTAATCCAATGCAAAGGTACATTAGGTCTGTAAGTGTGCAAAGTTTAGCTTGACCTCAAAATATTCCACGCAGTTTTCCTGTTCCTGCTTCGTTCCGTTCATAAAGTAAGGACCTATTAACATGCACTGACATGTATTAACCAAGTTTGGATTACGGTATCCAAACTTGGATTACAGTAAATAGTTACTGATTATTAAAGTGTTATAACAAGAATTTACTACAGTATTATCTGCGGGAGTGATTACAGTCTCTTGAAAGATCTACGGTTATTTAAAAATACTCAAAATATTCACCTTTTAAACATAATAACATATAGAATACATGCAACGAGCTACTAGACATATTTCAAAGGAAACTATTCGCATTAATGTGAGCACTGCTAGATGCCTGTCGCATTTTATGTATTGACGTATGCACCCAAATGTCAATAAAGATTACGTATTAAGTCGTACCTTAGTTTTTATTTTCATTTATACACGAACTGAAGTATAAATAAAATTGCTTGCATGTTTCATGTGTGTGTTATAGCACCATTACGAAAAGGGTTAAGAACTCACTTTGGCGGGAACAGTCTATAGTACCGTTACATCTAAGCTCGACAGTTCAACTCGAAGTGTTTTGTCATGATGTGGTTTCTCGTCGAACTGCCTCCATTGGCGATTCGTGCTAGTAATGGTAAGTAACCCAGTTTGAAATACTTGGTGACTGGCAGACACCACACCGACCAGGCACCTAACTGATTGGTGTATACATGTGTAAGTGTGCTTTCTAGCAATTAGCCTCTCAGTGTTTCGCGCCATGTTATGCGAATGCTAGCCATCGTGGCGTACACAACTAACATTTGTTTGATAATATTTCTCATTGTGATCACAAACATGACTCGCCAACATTCTATATATATTTTTTTTATTAATCGTTGTCAGTCCCACAGCTACAAAATGAGCAAAATATGTACCAATTTGATACTTGCGTTATCTTGAACTCTCTTACACACGAAACATTCACGCATATAAATATTTACTAAATGAATGTTTATTTAAGAATTACCTTCCTTACGGGATAAGGTATTGCAGTTTCTAAGTTTGAGTCCAAATTGGTTGACCAAAAACAGAAAATTTAACCGTTGGAAGACCGTATTCAGTGCCTGTACGAAATAGGCACACAAATAGATATAGAGAATTGCATTTTCTTTATAATACATATACCAACATCTGACTTTGAAGCCCCCGCACTTTGACCTCATACCTACCAAAATCGCAGAGGTTATACTGACGTAAAGGGTTGGGAGAGTGGAGGTACGTTTTAAATATTAGTAATATGACATGCAGTCAAATGAAAAGATACTGAACCAGAGATCCAAAATGTCGTACAGGAAGGTCCATCCTGATCCACTCAAGTTCTATTTAGCAGTGGTTGTTTAAAAATGTTTAATCATTTACCACAAATATATGTTCTACTTTCTTACCCTTTTTTTCCGTTTATTAGGTTTGGTAGTGCAAGTCAGAAAATTAATAAATTCACAATAACAATTTAATTTGTAATGTTGTGAATACTATACAAAAATTACTATAGGCGCAAAGGGATGGGGGATAGAAGCGGATGAACCGCCCTCCATCATGTTGGAATTTCCCTTTTTTCCCTCAAAATTCCCATGTTTTCCTCAAAATGAACTCAAAGTCCCTAAAAATTAGATGTTCAGTAAAAACGACCCTTTTCCCCCCAAAAAATAAAAATTCCCATGTTCCCACACAGATCAGTGACCCTGGGTAGAGCAGTGAGTCGGATCAGCGACCCAGAGTCAAGGATCAACGGGCCCGGTGACCGGGATCAGAGACCCCAGGGGCAGAAGATCAGGAACAGGTCCTTTGCCCTTGACCTTTGATATTTAACCCAAAAAATCCAAAAAAGTAAAAAAATTCGGCAAAGTTCCAAAAAAATTTTTAATTTCCAAAAATTATATTATTAAAAGTACTAGAAAATTATTTCAAAAATATTTAAAAACGTATATTAAAAATTGTTGAAAATGAATCATCAACAATTTATTAAAACGTATTTATAAAACTTTAGAAATTTCACTAACAAATGAATTATTAAAAATGAATTCAAAATACTTTTTAAAATCTATAAAATATTACTATTAAATATTAATTAAATAATCATTAAAAATCGTTTAAAAATATATTATGAATGAACTTTACAGAGGTCATCTCTCTCCCATACACATCTACCATCTTGGTAAGTGCAAATGGGGACCATCTTGATAGATGGCCACCATGTTGTTAGGCAATCGCCATCGTGGTAGATATCACCTGTCCGCCATTTTGGATGCAGGTAACCATGACCTCAAACCCATGACCATGAATCACTTTGAAAACCAAAACTCGAGATAAAATACATAAAAGCCAACAAGCATAATTCATTGCAATCTACCACTGGCATACAGGATGTAGGTACCATCGTCCTTGACCCCATGACATAGAATGATCTTGAAAACCATATCTCGAGAAGAAATACATAAAAGTCAACAAGTATATTACAACTAACTACTACCATAGATATTAGATGCAGGCAACCTCGACCTTGACCCCATTACATTGAAAGACCTTGAAAACAAAATATCGACAGGAAATACATGAAAGTCAACAAGCATGTTACATTCCTAACTAGTATGACCATATTAGATGTAGGTGAAATTAACCTTGACCTTATGACGTTGAATGACCTTGAAAACAAAAAAGCGATAAAATTACATAAAAGTCAACAAAAATGTTACTTTACTAACAACTAACACCTATTAGATGCAGGTAACCTGAACCGTAGCCCCATCACGTTGAATCACTTTAAAAACAAAAACTAGAGAAAGGGTACATAAACGTCAGCAAGCATATTACTTTACAAACTACTACTATCGTTTTAGATACAGACAACATTGACCTTGGTCCCATAATCTTGAATGAACTTGAAAACAAAAATTCGAGAAAAAATACATGCTTTAGAATTTTTGTATGTATATATGTATGCCCTTCTCAATCCACTGAAGTAAACACTGCCAAATTTATGTCTTAGCTGCAACTTGTGACCTCGAGCAAGGCGATTTGGCCATTATATCTTATGTCTTCTGGTAGGCACAGTTGACTGCAATTTTTTATATGGTGAATTTATAGCTGCCATATTCATATGTGTCACTCGTGATATCGAACAAGGAGATATATATGGACTACCATACCACAAGCCTTCATTATTATTTGGATAAACCTGTTACTAATGCCAGAATTGTTGGCAACCCTATCAGCTACTTTGTTGATCGGTATGTCTTAACACTCATACCTATTTAGCCTCGCGGCCATAACACCTACTCATACTTTTTTGCTTCTCCCCTTTCTCTTCTATAAATTGCCTTTTTATATATTCCTAAATATTCACTCACATCTATTGAAAACTAAATCTGCAGTTAAACTGCATGTGATGGGGTAATGTTTCTAGGTCGGATGCTACAAAGCCAGACAAGGGTACGTAGTTGTTCCACCTCTCCCCAACAAACCCCCGTACACACGTTCAGACAAGTGCCACAACGTCTGGCACAGACAGTAGCGTGCTTCTTGAACGCTGACCCGGACCTGGTCGAGCGAGCGTATACATGTCTGCTCCGTAACTAGGCCAAACAATCCTATAAATCATTTGGAAGTCTTTCAGTTATTCTCGTAAAAATATCCCTGCAACTGGTCGTGCAGTGTCGTCTCATTTCGAAATATTTTCCGCTCCTAAATATTAGAGATTATTTACCTGTATTATGTTCAGTTCACGACATAGCAAAGTCATGTTTTCGGCTATTCTTTTAAACTGGTTTCTTCAGCTACGTTGTTTGTATTCCTTTTAATAAAATATTCTTTAAAGTAAGCGCTTTTAGGCAGACATAACCGTTTAAAGTGTAGCACTCATAATAACATACATAAAAACACTTGGCTTTAACATGTTAGTGCAAATTTGTTGTTACGACGTCATTGCGTATGTAAAACATAACAACTATAATCGGATAGTGAACGTTAAGCATTATTGGGGCCATGGTGGTGTAGTGGTTAGACAACTCTCCTTCCTCCCACCGTGGAGAACTGGGTTCGATTCCCGACGAGGTTACCTCCGGATTTTCGCATGTGGGAATCATGGATTACGATGCCGCTGGGCGGTGGTTTTCTCACTCATCTCCCATTTCCCCCACTCTTGCATTCCAGCGCTGCTCCATACTCATCTCGCTTTACCCTCAAGGGCTCTTAAGATCTCGGTGTTCAGAGCCGACCAAATCTCTTCACACGCTCATTAAGCATTCCGCCTAAGAGGGCGTATTTTGTCCAGAAGGGCGAGACGCTGAGGACAACCCACACACTCGCATCACATGCATCATCGTCTCTATGTGCAAGGTTCTGAACAAGTGTGCAGTCGTTCCTTCAAAACGTACCTCTAAGACAACTTTAAAATTAAGCGTATTTCATAAAATATTTGCTACATTTTCTTATTGCCAAACAATAAAGTAAATATATATTTAGATTTTAGTTTTTTTGTCGTGCATTTATGTCGACATTGTATATTCATAAACTGACCTTTCGCCCATGCACTAAAAAAGCAATGCCGAAAATCTATTTACATTTGGACGGCTTCGTTTGGCGTGATTGGTGTGAATGTGAACTGAACCAGGCTTTAGTGTGCAATCATCCAACGAAAACCTTGGAATTGAGTGAAGAGATTTGGGCGGTTCTTAACAGCGAGGTCTTGAGAGCCGATGAGGGTGATTGAGGTGAGTTAGGAGTGGCACCGATATGAAGAGGCGGGGGAAACGGGAGGTCCCCGAGAAAACCCGCCGACCAACGATATCGTTTTCCACTTGCGAAAATCCAGTGACCCGGCCGGGGATTGAACCAGATTCGCCTTAGTGGGAGACAGGGTAACCTTTGAAAATACTTTTAGTAACGAGTACAGATAATCGTGCAGTTAGAATTTCCACCCGTTGCAGAGCCCGTCCGTTTTCATCGCTTTACTGAAAGACGAGGGAGCTCAGGTGCATGTCACCAGCTCCCCCCCCCCCCCCACACTATCAGCTCCTCCGATCACAATAAAATTTTGTAGTTTATTTGTGCTCAGTTTGTGCTCATGTGTGCCGCAAATATTGGAGTTTGTGCTAATTTAGTTTCTGAGATATTAGGATATCAAGGTGGGTGACTGGGGACATGCTAACCCCACCACCACCTCCGATCACAATAAAATTTTGTAGTATATTTGTGCCCAGTTTGTGCTAATTGGTGCCACATATATTGGAGTTTGTGCTAAACTGGTTTCTGAGATATTAGCATATCAAATTGGGGGGAGGGGCTGGGGACATGCTAGCCCCCCCCCCCCACCCCCCGCCAACTCCGATCGCAATAAAATTTTGTAGTTTGTTTGCACTAATTTGTGCCGCAAATATTACAGTTTGTGCTAATCTAGTTACTATGATATTAGCATATCATAGGGGGGTGGGGGGCTGGTGACATACTAGCTGCCTCCCTTCACTGCCGCCGATCTCAATAAAAATTTGTAGTTTATATGTATGCTAAGTTTGTACTAATTTGTGGCGCAAATATTGTATAGACCCGAGAATTGCGCGGGTTCATTTCTAGACAAGTTGGAGTTCACACACTTTTCCTTTCATTTTACGTTTGTAATTCGTCGACATGTTGTTTGACACCTACTGGAGATAAATGAGCCAATAACAAACATGCAATAAATTGTGTGCCCAACCATGGCCTTTTACTTCCACAACAATTAACCAATAAACAGTCTGTATCTGTATGAGAGTATTTAATACTGTGAAGTCTAGCCTACAGGGCTTTGAACCCGCGAATTTCTCGGGTCTCAAGATATTAGCATATATTGGTGTGCAGGGGGGAGCGGGGCGTGCTGGATACATGCAAGCTCCCCCATTTTTTTCTACGTCCGGAATCTCAATATAATTTTGTAGTTTATTTGTGTTCATTTTGAGCTAATTTGTGCTTTAAATATTGGAGTTTGTGCTAATCTAGTTCCTGAGACATTAGCATACCATGGTGGAGCCTGGGGACATGCTCCCCCTCCGTCCCTTAGACATCGATCAAATAAAACACTGTAGTAAATTTTTTCTCAGTTTGTGCTTTTGTGTGCCGCAAATATTGAAGTTTGGGCTAATTTAGTAACTGAGATATTTGCATATCAAGGAATGGAGGGATGTGCTATTCCCCCCCTCCCCCACACAATTGCCGCCGATCACAATAAAATTTTATATATTATTTAGTTTATTTGTGCTCAGTTTGTGCTAATTTGAGCCGCAAATATTGGAGATTATGCTATTCTAGTTATAGAGGCAAATTGGCATATCGTGCTGGGTATTTGGGGTTATGTTATCATCCACTCCAGTTGTGATTTTAATAAACGTTCTGTAATTTGCTTCTTTCTAGTTTGTGCGATTTTCCCCCGAAAATATTACGTCTAGACGTTTTGACTGTTTGTCGTGAATATGAAAGAAAATCAGACGAGGGAAGCGTGACTTAATTAAAATTCGTTGTGCGTACTTATGTAATAGTGGAAACTCGATTAAAATATGCCAAACACGATAAATATTCATTTATTTAAAGGTTTCTGGTTCTTTAAAATCTTTTTGTTCTAAAAAACATTTACTTTAGTATGAATAAATTAAAGCCCTTGTATTATTGTGACACGCTTGTATACGAATGTATTGCCCGTCTTCATAATACCTAAAATCACACAAACACACACATTAAAATATATTGTTCTAACGAGAGATACTGATAGGAGCCAAACTCAGCTGTTTGATTACACAACCCACAACTGGTAAACGCGGAACCAAGACAACTCACAGAATAAATTATTACTGAGACTACCATATCATAAATAGTTAGAAGAGTAGAGAGTATTTGAGTAATATTTAATTGAAAGAAGAATAACGTTTTAGTTTTATATGACTGAAACTGTTAGTTATTCACTAATATGCAGTTAAGTTACGGATATCAATATTTCATAGGAATACTTTGAATTCATCGGCTAGTTGCCAGCACTAGCTTGTCTTGTTCAAAATTTTTGTAAACTGAATTGAATAAGTTCACATTGGAAATTAACAGATTATTGCATCGGTAAAGCGAAGGGAAAATTATGTCTCAGGGCTTTTTTGCCAGAAAAAATTACGTAAGTGATAAATAAATGTGTAAATAAAATATATCAGACACTGCTCAACTCGTTTTCTCACTTAACTGGTATACTTATAAAACCAGCGTAGAATAACCATGAAAACTATGATAAAAAATATGTATGTTTGGAATTCGTACAAAACAAATGAATTATCCATTTTGTCTCTGTGAATTACACATGACACTATTTGCGCTGAACAATCCCTCGCACCTTCTAAAGAATTATTTACAAAAGAAAATCCTGAGGATATATATTAAAATATTTACATAGCCCCATTGAACACATTCTGTTTGCAACTTGTTTCAATAGTTGACAGTTTTCCAACCTTTGTTTTATATTTGAAACTTAATTCAAACTCTTAGTTAACTTGCTGTGAACAGCAATCTGGCAATATTACGTGTTACTGTGGTTGCAAATATATCGCTAACACAGTTTTTTATCTTTAGAATAACCCAACATTAACACATTTCTGTTATATACACTGAGCTCTAACAAAACCAGAAAGCTAGAGTACACTACCAAGTATATAAAGCATGGAAACAAAGTTTCAAAAATTCTCATAGTAAAATCATCCATTATATTTGTTCTTTTTCACTATAGTGTTGCTTTAGGAAACGTAGTAATTTCACTAAACTAACTTAAATATTATATACATATTGTTAACACTTCACATTCTGTCTTATTTATGATTGTTCACTGTTAGTCTACCCATAGATATAAAAGAGTTTCCTAATGCCCACCTCACCACAACATTCTCGTCTGGCTGTGATGTTAATGAGTTTGTCTTCGTAAGGATATTTTGTCACTAAAGGGGCCAAAACTCGCCTGTTGTATTTAAATCAAGCATAGGGAATATCTCGTAATTTTCCTCCATAAAGTGTAGTTTCGTCAGCTTTCATTAAATTATCAATGCACTAATTAACCATCACAATTATTTCTTGCGTTTATTCGTTTCATTTGAAAGTCGGCGATATTCATGCTATAATGGTTGCTGCCGCTAGATAACTATGCCCCCTACTGTTGTACTCAGTTGTGAGTTTTAATGCAATTTTTATGTTTCGTATTTGTTTTGCATCATAAAGAGGTTAGGTAAATAAAATGCAGTTTCATTATCTTTGTAAGTGCTACTGTTACTACAGTGGGACGAAGTGGTGTCATCAAGTTGTCTTGTCATTTCGATAACTCAATGCATTTGGACCTGTCGTGTGACAACAAATAACGTTGAGGTTATTATAATTTCGTTTTCAGAAGGTTGGTTATTAAAAAAAAACTGTTTTTATTTAGTGTCCGGAATTTTATTGTGGGACAGGCGGTGTATCAGCTTCCACAGCCATCCTGGGAAATCGCCCACTTGGACATATTTGGGCGATTGGCACGGTCTATGAAGCGAAACAAGTGTGTGTTGAAAGCTCTTGACACGTTCAAGAAATTTACCATTCTTATTTCCCTGAGGAACATGAAGGCTTGCACGATCGTGAAGACTTTGTGTAATCAGGTATGGAAACTGTTCAGCTCTCCCGCAGATATCCTTACCGATAATGTGAAATATTTCACTTCTGTACTCTTTAAGGACATGTGTTTTCGATGGGCTGTGAAGCACTTTCCTTCCAGGCCATATTTCCCGAAGGGAAACCAGGTGGAACGCTTCAACAAGGATGTCAAGATTTCTCTCACTTTTTTATTATAATTTGTATCATTCCAGATGGGATGAGGACATTTATTTGTTGAATGTAGCGTTCAACAGTGCCCTGCATGGATCAATAGGGTTTCTCCTTCTTTGCCATTCCTTGGCCGCCTCTTGAATCACCGGTTGTTCAATATATGGAACATTCCGCCTTTCCCTTCTCCACTCTCTGACTCAACCCGAGACAAATTGCTCGGTCAGATGTTTAGTCATTTAGATGTAGACAAGCACCAGGTAAATGACAGGTTAGATAATCAGAGGTCCCCCACTAGTTTTTCTCCTGGTGACTTGGTGCTTTGTAAAAATTTTACCCTCGCCGACCTGGATAATGAAGTCTCGGACAAGCTAATCCCAAAATTTGCCAGTCCCTTCCGGATTGACAAATTTTTGTGCCCCAATACGGTAAAGCTTGGTTCTCCTTCTGTTGGCCGCATTTTCCGCAAAGCACGTACTTCCCATAAAAAAATATGAGCAAAGAATGTAATTGTATTTTTATAGTGTTTGCATTTGTATTTGTCTGGTTGTAGTTTATTGAGCACTTGTTATCCAATACGACTTTTTTCCCCATCCACTTTTTCTTGTTCTTCGTCCTGTCTGATGTTTGCGCGTTTAGTTTGTCCTGCCATCCTTCCGAGTCGGCCCGAGGTCCTGGACGAGGAGCAGTGGTTGGCTGCGCTGTTATGTCGAGCTGGCTGACGTGAAGTGGAGGCGACCCCCCTTGGTGATGAGCTTGAGAAGAAACCAGTGATGGCGCTCGGCTTCACCTTGGCTGCCCACCTTTAACTGTGAATCCGCGGGGATTGGACTTAGTCATTAGGATCTAGAGAAATGACGAAGATGTGAAGGCGTCTTATGTGTATCATGAACTGTTATAATGATATTTTATTGAACTTTCTTCAATCTCTGCTTCTATATTCTTCAGTGAGCTTTTGTTGACATGTGTTTGGAGCTGCCATTGTTATGTGTAGTGGGTAGCCAGAGCCGTCCAGAGCCCTACTGGGAACTTTCCTGAAACAGCAGATTTTTAGGGCGGGGGTTTAACCGCTGTTTGAACTGTGCGCCGCCTTATTTCTCCGCTTTGCCGCTGGCGTGGTAGTGGTGTCTTCTCCTTCCTCGCAGAAAACTTGGGTCTCCCCACCTTTTTCCTTGTCAACATTTTATCATCTCCTCCTACTTCGGTGCTCAATATAATTTTACCATGTTGTGTGATTTCGGCAGCCCAATATCCCTGCCCAATTTTAAGCACATTCGCTGGTGTACCATCACCACAGTGCTTGAGAATTTTAATGGTCTATATTCATTTAAATGTATTTTAAAATGTCTCGATTTAATAGGGGAAGGTTTTCCTGCAAGCAAATTGGTTGAGATTTTAATGGTTTTTAATATATTTCTTATGTGCGCTCACTTTAATGGGCTTGGGCCACGGCACGCATTTTGATGTCCTATTATTCTATTGTTCTTGGCAAGGCCAAATTTATTGGTATATGGATACGCTTGCAGGTTAACGTACAATTTATCGAACGAGGGTTAAGAATTCGTCAGGAGCTGAGATAGTAATTTTCATTGCTCTGTGAGGCATAATTATTCCCAATTTAAAATGGTAGCTCCGTGTTATTAAATGATCAGCCTCAATTCAATGTCTTGCATTTTATGCCACCAACATTTTAATTATATTGTATATTGTTGTTAGTATACTGGTGAGCACGCACCGAGGTTTATTGTGTATCCTATAAATGTTAATGGATGGCATACTGCACATTTCGTCTATCAAATGGGGCTCTTGTATTGCAAGGTGGTTAATAATCGAAGAGAAAATATAGTATTGTATTTGAGAAGCTTTTAACGTAATTGTTTTAACACGGCTTTTTATTTGATATTTATTGGGCCTATATCTGAATTATTCATGTTGTATCTGATTTGGGAATGATAATAAAATGGTAGCCTGTTTTTGAATTTTGTTGTTTAGTAAATTGCACTTAAGTTTGCACCGGGATGAGGTCTCCTCTAGATCCTGAGCGATGCAGCTGCCCAGTCGAAGTCACTACGTCACCAGACTTCCTCATTCAATGGCTTCCTTAATACGACTACTCCTGAACGTTCGCAAGCTGTCTTGATGAAAGTTCTCTTTTAACAGAAAGTTTCTGAGACATTGTTCTTCTGTTCCTAACAAGTCATTTCACTAAGACAAATAATAATCATTTTGTTGGCCTGATTTGCATAACACTTCATTAAAAATAATATGAATTTATATTTGACACATACTGAAAAAGTTACAATTAAAATACATTAAACAATAACATTGAAAAACTACCCAAAGATATTTTCGCATCAAATAAAGCAATAACATTTTTTAAGAATTTCGGGTAACCTCTCGTAAGGCTACGCTTTACAATCTTAGAAACAATACACAGAAAGTAATTTTAAAAGTAAAATTAATTTAAACAATTACTTATTTCAAACGTACATTCTTGAACAATAATGCATTTAACAGTTTCTTCAGCGATGGTATTCTTCGGGTTAAGTCCCATGCTGTCCGCACCTTTATTGTACGCTTTCACTTGGTCCATTGCGCGATGACTAAAACCAAACTCATGCATGCAGTTTCCCATACATTGGAATTGGGGATACACAACATACACTTGCAGAGGTACTACGGAGATGTATGCCTTCCTTTATATATAAATTTAAATACATATATTTGAAATATCAGAATTCTTAAGTTTTTTTTTAACTTCTCTCAATTGCCTTGGCAGTAAATATGAGGTTAGTTTACAATGTTGATAACATGAATACTACAACAGCTATAAAAAAGAATCAAAGCAGACAAAGAAGACGACAGCCAAAGAAGAAGAGCAAAGCAGACAGGTAGAGGAAAAATAGGAAGTTGGGGATAGCGCATAAATAAAGAAGAAAGTAAATTACGATACTGCCACCATTAACCGCAATGCATATGTGATTGACATTAATCTTCATGTCACATTCACAACACAGAATAAGTGTTGAAACCCCCCGGGAAACAGCTATAAACCCCAGGTCGGAGGCTCAACATAGATGACAAATTCTTGTACATGAGAAAAATTGTGAAAGTGACAAAGCAGTCATATCAGATAAAACTAACATAATGCTTCAGGATATGTTGGCGACTCATATGAGAATAGCCGACAACTCGTAGCGCAGTTGGTGCGCCACCGAGGTGTGGGAGGCTCTGGGTTCGAGTCCCAGGTAAGACATGGGTGTTAATTTAAGTTAGGTTATAAAGTAGTCGGTAAGTCGCCCCCTGCTAAGCTTTTAAGCATAAAACCGGGGGACATTAAAAAACCCTGTACATTGCAATGCAAACGCATGACAATATAATACTTTGCACAGCAGGCTACAGGGTGCCATCAGTCATCAGCAACACGATACCTTGCACGGGCTACAGTGTGCTGCTGGAAAGAATAACTTAAAAACAATAACATTCAACGATTAAAATTTAGACTTTTCAATCAATATGGAATTACCAAACGTTGTTCTACTATGAGACGACATTATCGAGCCTTGCAAACAGATCGTGAACTCCAAATGGTATGGACAATGTTAAATATTATATATGCGATCATGCTGCTGAGTTCTCCCGAAGAAGTTATTGCATTTGCCAAAAATCAAGACATAAAACCTTCGAAAGCTCCAGACTGTTTGGTGACCCGTCCCATTCCATCTGCCAGCCAGTCATCAGTCACAACCGACATTTCATTTGGAGACCTGTCACCAGCTATGGTGAGTAAACCAGATAAAAAACTATCCAGTCACACCAATAAGTTTAAGACTGTCAATGTGAGCGAACCTGTACCCTCTCGCATAAAGAAACAGGAACTTCCGTCCTTATCAAATTTGAGCAAAGATTTATATGAACTGTGTTTTCCAAATATGAGCATCGACGAGCCAAATACGTGTAGAAGTCCTAATCCACTTACCACAGACTGGCTATAAATAACAACGGTCATAAAAGAGACATGTTAATATGTATTAACTGTACTGTCACATATATATATACACACAGTATATAAATATACTGTATATAGAGCAACATAAAGTTGTTTTTGAAAATAAAAATTTCATTACCCGACACAAAAATAACTGCACCTAATTTTCGAAAGAGAGAAAAAAAATTTAAGCATTAATTGAATAAAATGTTATGTATGTTTGGAGCAAACTTTTAATGTTGTATCTGTGAAGAAATTTCATCTTAATGTCTCTTAGTATACGATTTCCCGATCGTCTTTCTGTATTACTTATAAGTGAATGCAAGGAAGATGCGAACCGAAACTTATACCGAAATTAAAAAATTAGAACATTATAACATGTTCCATTTCCAAGAAAATCATCGTTTCTGGACTGTGCAGATAAATTTTATATTCCTATATGGTAAACGAATACTTAAAAACCCTCTATTTTTTTAGAAACAAGTAAAAAATAATATTAGTAGTGCACTTGTTTTGAAATAAAAATTAATTACATTAAATGTTTAATTTCATTTAACAAACTATATCCTAACTGTTAACAAAATTATACACAAGGGTTTCCAGCAATCAGGAAACTGATTTCGAAACATAAAAAGTGATATTCAGTCTACCAAATTATCTTGTAAGGATGAATATGAAACAGGTCAAAGAAATACTTATGTATAAAATCATATTTGTTAGTAGAATATTTTTTTATGAGAATAAAATATAGGAATGAAATATAAAATAATTATTTGAGAGTCACATATTTAAAACAATTAAACAAAACTTAAATATTCAGTCAAGCAAAGTAGCCTAAATATATAGGCTCTTTACAGTAAACTGAGCACTTTTGAAAGCTTTGCTTCAGATCTACTTGTATACACGTTGCGTATTATTCCGCTTTATGTAATATTAACATTGCTATGGGCCTCATCACTTTATTCATGCGTCGGTCAAGTGAAACTGTGAAATTATAAAAAATTAAATATTTAACTAATCTGCTTATTTTTACACTTCGATGAATTGAAAAAGACAGAAAGCGAAAGCGATAATTGAAGTTATCAGAAATGGTTACCTAACACTTTTATAAGACGTTAAAATGAGGAACTACTTCCCATTCATCTTTACCAACCTTAGTGGGCGCATGTCACCCACTCGCGCGCTAAAATGTCTGCTCACTTTATCGTGAAGAGACTTTAGTTGTATTTAAATATAGCAAACGTGAATATAGTAAATTCACCAGATAACTTATTTTTCAAGTACCTAAAAGGAAATATACTTTGCTTTGATAAACGTTATTACAATGATAGAACAAATGACTAAATGCATATAATTTAAATGTATTATAATTATTATAAATACTCTGAAATTGTTATTTATTATAAGCATGTATGACGAATAGTATAGGTATGACTATTTGAGATGCGAGAAAAGATATAATAAGTGTGAGATGATAACTCATGTTGGGAAGTATGGTTCACTAATAAAATAGAACATATCATCAATGAGATGTTTTATATGCCTAACCATGCCAGATACGCTTTTAAATTAGCTACTATAATAATTTACTTTATACTTTATCCACGGATTAGTATTTTTAAAAATAATCTAATATTATGTCAAAAAACGTGACTATGAGACAATGAGTAGCACTATATTCAATTTTATAAGCACTGAATTGTGTACGTAAATATACCAAGTGTTATATATTTGCGGCCTCGTGTTTTCGAGTTGAATGCTAATGTGACCCCATAAACTTTGTTTATTCGCATGGCTATATTGACTTTAGTAGTCATAGGTGTGATCTTAGGTTTATTTGAAGTTTTTATGTGAAGAGCCTGAGCCACGAAAATAGACTAGCAGTTGCCTTACCTCGGGTCGTGTTTTAATTGCATTATGTAAAAGTCGGAAATGCACGAACTTATAGGCACAGTTGGAAATCATTCAACGACTGCTGGATGTAGACATATAGAGATAGGAACATATCAGACCAGTACAAGTCTCACCAAGATGAAAATTGTGTTATGCCTTAAGACATATTATAGCCATAATTTGGCACCATTTACCGTCCCTCGAAGTTATAACCATAAAATTCAGATCAGAGCCATATGGTCAAAAGTAGTAGAGTTCAGTATGTTCCATCGTCACAAGAGGGTGGGGGAGTGGATCTGTGAATACGCCGCCATTTTGGATTCCGACATCTTCGATAACATTACAGCCACCATATTGGATCTGTCATCTTGGTAGACAATACATCGCCATCTTGTTTCTGACATCCATATTGTTTCCATCCACCATCTTGTTACCATCTGCCTTCTTGATAGCTAGTACATCGCCATATTGTTTCCATTCACTATCTTTTTTACGGCCACTGTCTTATTTATGGATGCCATCTTGTTTCTGGCCGTTATCTTGGCAGGGGTCACAGCCACTATCTTCCATCTTGGTAGGCATCACAGCCACCCTTTTACTCACAATCGTTGGACCCTGCCATCTTGACCGGTGTCACAGCCACCCTAATACTCACCGTCTTTAGACTCTGCCATCTTGATTCTAGTAGTGCCTACATCGTTTGCTAGGGGGCACATCAGTCTTTCGACCGCCATATTGGTTCTAGAGTTGGCTGCTAGGAGCACTTGTATGTGCCAGCCATGTTGGTTATAAAGTTTGTCGCTAAGGATGTTGTCTTTTATTTAATTTCCGCAGAGCTCAAATTATGATCTGGAGGAAGGTGAAATCGAACTGCCAAAGCTTGGGTCGGCATGCAGATACCTTAGACCACTCGGCTAAAGGGACATGCGCTGGGACAAAGTTTTGAAAGTAATATTATGTGTGTTCGGGGCGACAAATGATTTTTTTGTCTTTATTATTCCCTGTCTTATACAGATCAGCAATAAGAAATTTTTCGTATATTCAGAATTATTTGTTAAGAATAATGTTTTTTTTCTTTTTTATTTTATGTGTTTTTATAGTTAGGTATATATTTTCATTTTAAATATTTATTTTTAAAACTATTCTGAAAAGCCATACCTTAGAAATAAAACCCATATTATATTACCTTTGTTATCATTATGTTTTTATTTACAAATTATTTTTTTTCATTAAAAACTTTTCTTTTTCTTGTGCCAGTCATCCATCCTTCGATTTGGAACTGACCATCTATCCTTCGTGTAGGAACTGCTCATCCATCCTTTGGTTTGGAACTTCTCATATAGCCTTCAGTTTGGATCTGTTTATAAATCCTTTGGTTTGGAACTGCTCGACCATCCTTTGGTTTGGAACTGCTTATCCATTCTTCGGTTTGGAATTGCTGATACATCCTTCGGTTTGAAACTGCTTATCCATCCTTCTCTCTGGAAGTGGTATAATTTTCGGCATCTCCCTCCCACTATACCACCTACATTGCTGATAGAGCAACCATTCTCACTGGTCTGCAGCTGGGGATGGAGCAATAAAGTACGCTCTTACAGTATTACAGAGATATAAAACATATATTTTAAATCTCCATTGTGCTGCAAAAATGAGGTGTTTAGACGGGTTACAACACCGAAAATTATACCACCCTAGGACAAAAGGACTCCCTGGACAGAGGAGATAGCATGGATAAATAAAACAATCAAAAGTAAAGAGTAAGAAAGAACTGCAGATAAAAAGGAAGAAAAGAAATACATGAAGTAGTAGGTAGATAGGTTGGTTATGAACAATACCGCCTCTAGTGATTGCAATGGGCCAAAATGTGGCAACTAAAAATATTTCACCCCTAGAAACTCAGTAAAGTATAAGGGTTGAAACTCCCAATAATTTGCTTTAAACCATAGTCGGAGGCCCAAACAGAAGTCACAGCCCCAAATTCCTGTGCAGGAGTGTGCAAGCGGAATTGCTGAAGTGAAATACTAGTTTCAACCATCTATATTTAAAATTGCTGGTGGTGGCACAACATATCTCATGATATCTGCAGCAATGTGTCAGGACAAACATGTGTGCATGCTGTCAGTAGTATCTACATCAATAGAAATTTTACATACATGCACCATATGCTTACATTGGATATAAATAATAAAAAATTATCCTCTTTTATTCTTAATTTATACACTATATGAACATATGACACTGTATGAAACTTTTTTCTAAATTCTCATATCCGTATGGCTCTGTCAGTATTTCATCTTTCATTATATGCCTTTTGTCGTCCATCCATGAAAGTGCTTATTTATTTGTGCTTGCATTGCATATATTATGATGGTGCGACCTTATATTTGGAACTTTAATATGCATGACTTACTGCTGTGTCAACACTCTCTTGTAATCTTTGAAAGCAATTTTTTTCTTCATACTGCTTTTCATTACTACCTTGGCTTTCTTAGTAAACATACTTCCACAATTGTAGGTGTAAATTTAAGCATGTAGCCACACAACTTCACACATTTCCTCCCCACCAAATTATTCTTATATTTCCCAACAACCTTATTGTTGGTAGGGGAATAACAGATATGAGCTGGGGGTATGCACTGGTGTCAAACTCTGACTAGAAGTTGGGGTCTGGAGTCATGCCCTGATCGAAATCATTGGTCTTTATCTTATATACGATGCTGTCAGTGTCCTTGTAAGCCAGTTGAAGGTCATATACAGATTTCTGCCTCATAACATCATAATTAAATATGTACATTAATGTTTCCCAAAGATCTAGTTTAGCAAAGGCAGCATATATCAGTTTGTCAAATACCATTGTTTCCTTTTCCATCTTGACTTGGGATAAATTTTCCTTATATAAAATCCCATCCTTGAATGTTGGATTTGCAATCAGTTTTTATGCTCTTCGTCCCTTGCATATAACTTACACATGTTGCCTCTTACTTTTGTTTTCCATTAATTTTCCAAATGTATTATTGTTTATTAATTTATAGAAAATTTTTTTTAAAGTGTTGTTTGCCACCTGATGTTCTTCAGTATTGAAATCATTATATTGTTTAAGCCATGCCTCCTGTTCAAATTTCAGTACCCTATGTATTTTAGTAATTTTCAGCCCACATGCCAGTGCCTGCTTCAAATTTCAATAATGTATAATATAATTATTTTTATCTTCAAGAGTAGTCATAAGCTTTGGGTATTATGAAACTGGGGGCACTGGTTCACAGGCAGAAATGTCAAGTCCTTGTGTGTTTCATACAGCGCAGCGGGGTACTGCACATCCAACTCCAGTATGTAGCCTGTGGTGCTATCGTCTCGCACACCCATGATGTCAATTTCTACGTCTCCCTCCATCCACCGAAGATCACCTATGGGCAGAGGTGGAAACATTGCCAATCTGTACAGATTATTCGCGTCCACAACTAAAGTTAGCCTGGTACCTTGATGTCATCATAAGTGGTTGGGATATACTTTTGTTTCCAACACAATAGTGCTTGATACATTGTGACATCCCCCCCCCCCTCACTTCTTCCCTTCTCAATGAACAAATACATATCATAGTCCAAAAGTAACTCTAAATTAGCTGTTGTATGTTTAAGCATAGCATCAAAGGAGAGGCCTGGTACGCTCACATAAAGGAAACAGACGAAACCATGAATATTGAGATGTGTCCTCCTAAAATTCGTAAACACATCTGATAATAATAATACATCAGCTTTCAAGTATACATTAGAATAATTACCCAGATTCCTGCAGTTGAATTCCCGCCATATATTTGGTGCATGAACATAATGCTCGTCTGTTATGACGGTGTCGGGCAGTTTATTGTAATATTTAGCTTTCGATGGTAGCTGCATCTCTTACAGTTTATTCAGGCTGACTACATATTCATAAGGCAACACACAATTTCTGGTTATGAGCTCAATTTCATCAGGTGCGAAAAATTAAGCTGAGTTTTTAAAATGGTCTCTTGGCAGGTTTTCGGCGAGCGGGGTGAGGCTTGTAAACATAAATCTAAATGTGTCGATAAACTGCATTGAAAACTTTTCCCCCAACGACTTTGAAAATGCTATTAATTTTTCCTCCATTATGAAGATTTCAATTTTATAGTGCAGCTGCTTGATTATGAAGTTTTCGTCGTAGGCGTAATTGTGAAAGAATACAGGTAATATTTTTGGATGCCGGCGGAGCAAATTACAGTTGTTACATGCAGGTGTGATGTACCGCCCTGTTAAGTGACAGTGGTCCATTACTCTGGGGTTGCTCATTTGTGAATGCTGTGGAACAGTAACAGCACTTGTCGGCAGTCAAATGATGTAATAGTTGCAGGTTCGTTAGGGGTTCCATCGGCTCAGTTACTTCGTATATCTCCTTCATCTTATGACCAATGTCAACTACTGTCTCGATAAATACTTTCTCTGCATATTACCCAAAGCTTATGCTATCAGTCGGTCGAACAGAATTGATGTTTTGGAAGCAGGTATAATAATGCTGTCCACATGTACATAAAGGCAAAAACTATAGAGCCTAGTGTTTCTGGTATGTATATGTGTGCAAGCGGTAGGGGTCCGGCTGGCATGTGTAATCTGGTTTGAGCATGGCATCGAAGTCAGTGTAGATGACAATGGGGATATTGTCTCCATTCTTATAGTTATTGCATTTTAGGGTTGGCCTTTCTTCCTTTACTTGTGTTGAGGCATCGCGGTTCTTGCTGAAGCATGGGGGCTACTATATTCCATGTATTCTTCAAGGATTTGAGCACCGTCAAGGCCTGTTATTCTTGGAAAATCATGGTAAAATGTAAAACACCGCTTACACATATGGATTTCACCATGGTGGGCTGTCAATAGTGATGGAACCATTCGCGAAAAATTCTTGATGTAGGTGTAATGCGAATTTCCATCCTCGGCTGTTATGAGCAATAGGTCAAAATGTTCGAACTTCTCCTCTATCACCACTCGTACAGCCACGACCTTCTCTGCATAGGTGAGCGAGTACACATTGACTGATATGGTAGGGTTCTTCTTCTCGAAGACTTTAGTTTGGTGCAGTAAGTGGGGAACTCGAGACATGAAAATCAAATTTGGTTCCCAGGGCTTCATAGCGGTGGGCAACTCACTGAATATTCTCGCTTTCAACGTACTGTGCCAAAATCGACCACTTGAAACATATATGGTCGCTGGTATTTTTTTTGTTTATGATGGCTTCTTTCCTCTTGATTGATTCTGGCAGTTCAATATATGATGAGGCTTGGAGGGGATCCAGCTTGTTGATTCGGAACTGCAGGCATTTCATAGAGTTGAGGGTCCAGCCATTTTCTTTCGCCTGGTACTCCTCCTCCTGGCAAATATTTTCGACGCTGGCGAATCTTTTCGACGCTGGCGAACACTGCATTCTCTATGTCGCCGACATTTGACATTGTATACTGGCACATTTCTCGTTTTGAATGCCCTGTTGTCGGTCTCGTGCTCAAGGGGCTCCGACTTTCCCTGTAGACTTTCAAAAAATAAATTACAACTTATGGCTTCCTGGTCTTTGATTATCTGCTCCGTTGCCTGATAACCTTGTCTTTCATGTTCTCGAGGTAGCCGTAGATACCCATTGCCTGGCTCGAGGTATTTACTCTTTCTCCAATTATGTTTATACACTGCGTAGCAAAACTTCTTTTGAAAATTCTTCAACAATATAAAAACATACTTCATCCGTGGGATTTAAGCATTAAAACAGAATATCTTGCTCATTCCCAAACAAATAAATAATCAGTAATTTACTTTAAAATTTAAGAGCTCATTCCGAAATAAATGAACATGAAACTGCTACAGTTTTTATTTTTAAATTAAAGAGCTCATTAGCAAACAATTTTCATAAGATTTGATGACAAAATTTTAAGAGCTCGTTAGCAAACAAAATTAATTTATACAGTTAATAAAAGTTTACTTCTAACCATAACACAATTTAGTGATCAATTATCGAGAAATGAGCGCTAACTGGAAGGCGACCAAGAAACCTCGCAATAACTCTTCAAGCACTAAATGGTGACGAAGCAGAAGAGTTCTGAGAGCTGAATGGTCCCACGATCAAGGGGCAAGAATGGCTAAGTGCCATTTGGTGTTCAAAGGGTTAATTTTTAATCGACACCAGTGTGATCGCAACTTGATTAATTACAGGTAAACATGGTTAAATATTGTTAAAAAAAGGTTAATTACTGTTAAAAAGGGTTTAATTTATTGAAAGTATTAGTGGTTATTTTTATGGAAAGGGTCATGTTTGGTGTCCAAAGAGTAAATGTTGCTTCTTCGGAGTCTGTTGGACGGATGAGCGCTGAGGGGTAGGAGCATCAGAATGTAATGGTTTGCTCTCCTTGGAGCAAGAATGGAATAAAGAACATTTGAGATGTTGACAGTTCGGTGTCTGGCGATGAGATGAGATGAGCTCTGAGACTGGCTAAGGGGTAGGGGAGATCTCAGTCCTGTTGGGAGTCTGATGAGGGAAAGAGCTATGAAGCTGGGGGTTGGGAAAGGGGAGCAGGGGGTAGATCCATCATGGTCGGAGGTCAGCGATGGAATGAGCTTGGAGGGATATTTGAGGGGAGGGGGAGAGAGCAGCAGGGTAGGTCCGTCCAGGTGGGTGATGTGAAGGGGGGTTGTCGGGAGCGGCAGAGGTCAGTACTGGTCGCTGGCTGGCAAAAAAAATGAGTTATGATGTTGACCCCAGGGAAGGGAGGGAGGGGGTAGATAGGCGCAGGGTAGGTCTGTCCTGGTTGCTGGCCACTAAGGGAATGAGCTCTGATGAGTCAATAATGCTTCTTCGCCGTCATGCCGAGCCGAAGGGCGCTGAACTACTGAGCTCGGATTTGTGTGTAATGATCGAAGGAATAAAGATTGTTACAAATGAAGCAATGAGCAATTTAACAAATTCCAAACACCGAAGATTATTTCGAGAAACTAACTAGCAATGAAATATTAAATATAATTAAATAAATCAGTCACAAACACCACGACATTAATGAAACATTCACTAAGCAGATTTAACTATTACTAAGTACACACAATGAAAAAATATTTACAAATAAAACATTAAATATTATTAAACAAATCAATCATAAACACCAAGACATTAAATATAATCCAAAAATATAATTAAAACCAGCACTGAGATACTATTACTAAGTACGTGCAACAAAAAAATAATCAAACGAGTACCTACACCATATGCGCATGTCCACGTCGTGCCACTCGTAACTGAACTCAAATTGTATTTGTCATTAATTATATCCCCCAGCCTAAAGACCCTAACACTTGTTATTTCAAATATTAAAGGTTGTGCAATAATATTCAGTATAAATATACACCACTTTGTGCGAGAGTCTACCATCTTCCTGCCTATATATTTCACTTCTTAAAGAATGGGGTAATTTTATATGTTATTTTATAAATAGTCTGTTTCAGTCAAATGTCTTATAATATTTCTCTCCTGTATAATCGTTAGAGACTCTTCCATAAGACTATTTTTCCATCATTTCAATTTAGTAAAATGTGTTTTACATATTTCTTCATTAAAGTATGAGTTTGAATATATACAATATACAACATATACAATATATTTACAATGTAGACATATGAATACAAACATACAAGTGTTAATATTTACAACATAAATAAAAGAGAACACAATATTTCTACAATCACTTACATCAAGAAAACACATATAATACAATACCATTATTTAAAAAAAAAATAAACCATTCTTATTTTTGAACTCATGAACACAATATATTTTTAAATCACATTTATTACAGTAAAACATAAGAGATGTTTTGGTGCATATTATATTCTTTTAAAGTCTCGCTTTTAAACCCAGTGCAAAGTATTTCTTTTGCTTATAATGCTTTACTAATGAATTAAAGTTGGGACATTCCTAGTACCTTCCAACATTTACAATTCAAGCTTTAGTTAAAGTCTTGATAAGTTTCTTTTAGGTTTTTCCTAAGCTATATATGGGACATTCTTCAATAATTCCATCATTTGGGTATTTGCATCTGTCTTCATATGCTATAAGGCCAGATTCACAATTCGAGTCATCGACTTCGTATGTCTGATGACGATACATACTTTGCATTTCTGGACTTAAGACAGACTATTGATGAGGTGGTATGAAACTTCGGGCTTTACTGTCGTCATTATCATTAGAATATGATATTGCAAGTTCTTTTACAATAAAGTAATTATTGTAATGGTTTTCAAACCCTTGCACGCAACAGAACATGGTTAGAGTGAAAACCTAGTCGTTTAAACACATATCAATTTATACTTCGAATTGAATAGTCACATCAAAGAATATTATTACATACATTTTCCTTAAAGTAATTATTAACACTTTTACAACATTTCAATGAAGAATACTTTCACACATAGAGTTCTTATAAACAAAGTTTCCCTTAGGGAATAATTTGCACTAAATGTTATTTTCGAAATCTTAGATGACGCCTTTGAGTCGACATGATCAATTCCAGAATCTAACACTATGTAACGGACATTGTTTGGAGTATTGTAAACTAGTTGCATCAACTGTTGCATCCTGTGCATTGCACAGATTCGTCTTATGCGTTGTAGGTTCATATCATTGAAAAAGTTGATGTGCCATATAGACAGTCTTCATCACAGAGTATATATGATACGATATCTTCATAGGCCCTTAGTTTTTCGAAAAAAAAAAAAGTGTAAACTAATTGAATTTCATGTTGAGCGTACACAGTTATAAATCCCTTAGGCAGAAGCTACAACTGGGAATGAATGTCAAAGCTCAACAGCATTTTCTAATGACCGAAAGCCAAAATAGCTTTAAGTACACTCATGCACTCTTCATCGCAATTGTCATAACAGTGCCCGTTATGCATTCTAACCTTGAGGTGTTTAACAAAGATACTTTTGCTTCAGCTACTGTCTCGGAACTGGAAGGCCTTCTGCCTCTGCGAATGCTGCTGCTGCTGTTGAGAGGCTCTCATTGATGGTAAACTACTTTCCAAGTATGATGCTGAGAAAATATTTCTTAAAGGAGGTCGATGCTTACAGCTACATAAAGTGACCTTAACAACTGCTAGACTTAGACTGAGAAAAATTTAAATTATTACCTACTTATTTAGTAACCCGATCCAAAATGGCAAATGCACTCCTTAAATTCTCCCTATTTCGAACACTTGGCAGTCCTCCAGTGGAATGTTTCTTACATTAGCCAGATCCCAAACCCTCCAGAGCTAAATTCATTGTAAAACAATATGACTGAACTGTCAAATAATAATAATTATTACTTTACAGGTACAACACCAATGTAAAGTCTAGTGGCTAGTCTTATAATTCAGAGTTTCCCAACACAAGGTGGGAAGTAATAATATGAGGGCTGCGTTTTTGAAAGACATGAAATTAAAACTAAATAGAATTGTGTATGTGAACGTTTACCGATAAATTTTTCAAATTTATTAATTCAGAAGCGATTTAATAGTTTTTTTAATTGATATAATGGTCGTGTATTTAGTTCTGCTTGTAAAGTTTTGCAGTTGGTTAGAGTGTTTCTATTGGTACATATTATTACAGATGGAATTTTTTTAACTGATATAATTGGCTCTTCAGCAAATTTAAATACTAAAGAAATAAAATAAAAATATTTTTTGAACATTTTAAATTCTTTAATTAGGGATGTGCAAGGAACTATTAATATGTTAATCTTTTACACAGACATATGCATAGAGCGATGGGTTTTTGATCTAAGTTTTGGAAGTGATCTGTAGCGAACATGCAAAGAGCTGTCCTCGCTTTCTGAGATGCTGGTGCTGGGCGAGGGCTAACCGGATGTGTAGTGTGCTGTCGGAGAGAGCAGACAGCATATCCACCTTCCGTTCGGAGACGGGACTGCGTGGACGGTTACAGATTTCCGACTAGCTAGTAGTTACTTTTAAACATACTTCTGGATTTAAAAATGTAATATATCATGAATTTGTTACATTTTATTTGGAATGAAAATGTCGCTAGTAAATTAGGTCTTACATATTAAGATCGCTTGATATAAGTTTATGTCACTTGTATAAGGTATAGAAAATAGAAAGTCACAGTACAGTGTTAATTCGCTCGGATAAGTTGATAGCTATATATATATGATGCAAATAATTTGTTAGGAATCGGAAATTATTGCTATATAACAATATACATAGCTTTGACGAGTCTCAAACCAAAACTACTTCGAGCAAGTATTCCTTGATCTGAATTGCGATATTTTCTGTTAACATTGAGTGGTGTCGGTTGCGAACCTAAGTTGAGTGTTATGAGACTTATATTAAATGTTTGGCTAGCCTATTGGGTTTGTAATTTCTCTCATGTGTCGTTATTTTTGAGTAAGATTTACACAATAAATAGTGATGGCAACATTTGTTTGCTTATAACGAATGTATGGGTTTTTAATTCTAAACCTTGTTTTAACACAGTTGTGTAGAGAGTATAGTTTTGTATTCAACCACGGTTGGATGCTTCGTGTGGGCGGGGGAAAGTGTGTGTGTGTGTGAAAGAGAGAGATAGATAGAGATAGAGAGAGAGAGAGAGAGAGAGATGACCAGTATCGCTCTCTGCCAGCGGAGGCATGAACTACTCAGATCCAACGCTATGCCCCGCGGGAGCTGGAGCGATTCTGAAGAGGGTGAAATATAACCATGATTATCTCCCCAACTGCTGGCTTGAGGTATTGAAAATTCCTATATTACACACTTCTCAAACCTTCCAGAATTAAAGTCTTCTGGTAAAGTATTCTGTTAAATGTGACCAAGTGGGAAACATTGAATTAATGAAGGAACACATCAGGCAGTCTTTCACATTAAAGTATTTAAAAATATATATATTATGAGATCGCATTTAATCATACCTACACTAAATAATAGTTCACTTTAATAGTATTTGCACGAGCTTATGGAGTTAAAGTAATATGATAAATCATTTACTGGCCTATTTATAAGCAAATAAACAGTATGATGATTTGGAGTTTCCATATATTACAATTTATTATTAAACAAATCCATGTAGATTGCAATACAATGTGAAAATTAAGTAATACAATCTTTAAGTATATGAAAGAACCCCGTAATAAAATAAATAGTTGGTATTGGGCGTGGTGATGTAGCGAGCGAGCGCGATGTGGCATAGCACGGTTCAGGACTTGAGAGCGATGAGTATGCACGGCCATCTATTCGCACGATGCGCAAGGGCAGCGGTATACAGGTTTGAGCTGTTATCTTGTGTTACACGTGTAGTATATTATTTAACATGATTGGACAGTCTCTTTAGAACTTATATTTTACTGAAGTAATATGTTAAAAACATTTTACTAAATTGAAATGACGGGAAAACAGTCTTATGTAAGAGTCTCTAACAGTTATACAGGGAGGGAAATATTAAAGACACTTTACTGAAACAGATGTTTTATAAAATAAAACGTAAAATGAACGCATAATTTAACAAGTAAAATGTGTTACAAGGAACATGGTAGACTCTCGCACGAAGCGGTGTACACTTTTACTTTATAGTCATGCGTCACATTTGTATATATATAAAAAAAAAACAAATACAATCTGAGATGAGTTACGAGTGACACGATGTGGTCATGAACTTAGAGTGTAGTTACTCGTTTATTAGTTTTTGTTGCACATCTTTGGTAATTGATTATTTGTCTCAGTGCTTCTTTGAATTATATTTTTAGAAATATATGTAAAATTACAGTGTTTGTGATTGACTTGTTTAATTATATTTCAATTTTCACTGGTAATTAGTTTTTTCATTGCACCTACTTCGTAATTAT
Organism: Dryococelus australis; assembly: GCA_029891345.1. Lineage (NCBI taxonomy): Eukaryota > Metazoa > Arthropoda > Insecta > Phasmatodea > Phasmatidae > Dryococelus > Dryococelus australis. The sequence goes on along the minus strand of CM056997.1, from coordinate 149,975,437 downwards.
TGAATTGTCTTAATGCTTGTTTCATTAGTGTCTTGATGTCTGTGATCGCTTTGTTTTATTATATTTAATGTTTCATTGGTACTTAGCTTCTTGGAATATATTTAATTTTCTGTGCTTGTAATTTGTTCAATTGCTCATTACTTAATTTGTAACAATCTTTATTCCTTCAGTCATTACACACAATTCCGACCTCAGTAGCTCATTGCCCTTCAGCCCGGGAAGACGTACGCCACTCCAGCGCTCAGTAGTGTGGCAGAGAGCGAAGAAGCAGCATAGACTCTCCATCAGAACTCATTCCCTCAACGGCCAGCGACCAAGACAGACCTACCCTGATGCTCTCTCCCCCATTCCTCCCCTAACCCACCATTATTGGACAATATTTTTCCAGCCAGTGACCAGGAGAGACCTCTGCCGCTACCGACACCCCCCTCCTCTCACCCACCCCACCGAGCTCATTCCATCACCAGCCAGCGATCATGACAGACCTCTGCCCCTCCCGACACCCCCTTCCTCTCAACCCCCATCACAGCTCATTCCATTGTCAACTACCGACCTAGAGGGACATACCTTACCTATCCTCCCCCTCCCCGCAGCAACCCCACTGAGCTCAATCTATCGCTGACCACCGATAAGTAGGTCCTAACCTGCTCACTCTTCCCCTCACCCAGCCCTAGTGCTCATTCCCTGGTCAGACTCCGAACAAGAGGGAGCCCACCTCTTACCCTACCCAGCTCATTCAATCGCCAGACACCGAACTGCCAACTTCTAAAATGGTCATTATGGCATTCTTGTTCCAAGGATGGTAAACACATATATGTTGCTGCTCCCACCCCTCAGAGCTCTGTCGTCCAACATATTGCGAAGAAGTACCACCTACCCTTTGGACACCAAATACATACAACACTTGCCATCAATTTAATCCTTTCAATTAAGTTAACCCTTTCCATCAATATAACACTTTCAATAAATGTTTAACCCTTTTTAACTATATTGAACCATTTTTAACAATACTTAGCTCTTTTTACCATTTTATCTGTAATTAATCAAAGTGTGATTAAACACAAAACACAAAATGGCATTTAGGCCACTCTTGCTTCTTGATTGTGGGACCATCCAGCTCTCACTACTCAGAATGGTACACGGATATGCAGACGACAAGCACTGATATCACAGTGAGATATTTCAGCATGCTCTATATTTTATATAAAGTAGTCAATTGGTGGGAAGGTGAGGACTGATTTAAGAAATATAGTACCAACAGAGGAGGGACCACAATGGGAGATTTCCCCTCCCTCCTGGCCAATCATCTCCACTTACCAACTTCCCCTCCTTCCCAGCAACATGTAACTCTAACAATTATATAATTGGAAACGTTATTTTAATAAATTTTATATTTATAAAATAAATTAAATATTGACATGCTACCGTGAATTATTAGTTATCGTATCAGTTTTCATACAAACATAATTGCAAAGAGAGTCGCAGTAGATTTCAATTTCAATTTTTTTAAAGCATTTATTGGCCCCGATACATTCGCTGGCCAGGTACTGCGAGTCGGCGCAATGCAACGCGCTGCGATGCCGTGCTGTCTTGGTCTCACGCTGCGACGGAAAATTTGCACAGTCTAAACAAAGCACGACGTGGGGCCACAGGGTCTGGTCACACACGCGACGACACCACGCATGCGTTATCTTTGCGGGCAGCACAAGTATAGGCTGTTCACGATGAAGTGAGCATTTTAAGGCCCTCCCAAAAGGCATTAACTGCTAATAAATATATCTTATTGCAGCGTCAGGCATTAAATTTTCATGGTGGTGAAATATATACACTGTGTTTATTGGTCACATTGCAATATTTATATTAAAAAGCATCAGGAAGGTGGAAATTGGATGAAAGGAAAAATTTATAAAGGCCTTAACAAGTGTTCACTTTGCCGTGAACAGCCTATAGCAGACGTTCCGCCCGTCTCAGCAATGCGTGGTGTTTGACGCGAAACCGTGTGATAACGAGGCAGGAAGAAGTGAATTCGCCTCCTCTCCTCAGCAAAAATATTTTTAATTATTTTACGTGATAGTAAACTTAGTCCCCAGTCCACATAATCATTCAATTAGTATTGGAAACAGTACTCCGTCAGAGTCCATTGCATTGCTAGTCTTGTACAAAAATTTGTTAATGAGAAATATAAAGACTGCGTTTTCCACTTTGCCAAATTTTGAAACTATTAAAATATCACACAACATGTGCATCGAACTATATTCGCTTTCTGTTACTTTACATACTTTTACGTATATAAAATTCTCGATTTTTTTTTATGTTATATATTAATACTTCAAAGCCAATCGCCTGAAATGTACCAGAATTACCTCCGGACATATGTTAAAAATATATGAATGCTTGGAATATAAATAAATGCTGTACAAGCATAATAAATCAATTCAGGTAGGCAGGTTCCATAATATATTACGTATCGAAATATATATATACTGTTTCTAACTTAATTTTTATAGTATGGGGCATGTTTGGAAAAGTTTTCTTCATCCATTTTGCATATACAAATACAGTAAATACACGTATAGTAAATTATTTCCAAACAATCTAAAACGCAATTCTATTCGCGTGTTTTTTAAAAAATCACCACATGTATTTCTTCTTGCGGGTCTCTGAAAACAAATTCAATTTGGCTTATGCGTATACTCGCGCATGTGTAAGGAAAAGACATGTATAATAATTGTTATTCACACATAGGTGTCAAAGCTCGCGACACCGTACCCGCAGTGTCATGGGTCGACACCGTAAGATACGCGCGCGCATTCGAATATAAAAATATATAGACGCATGTTTTAAATAACAAGAAAATACTATTACTGTTGCGCCTGGAGTATATTCGCTTACCTGTTTGAAAATACACATTTATTTCTGCGATTTACTATTAAATATTAAACTCGAATATAATTACTCGCTATAAATCTTAGTTACGTGTGCGCAAGTACATTTAATATTTGCTGTTGCACATGCTATGTGTGCACAGTGTATGTATGTCAATGTGTTTCATAAGTCCCAGGACGCTGCAATAACATACAATAAATGCCGTACAAATAGTGCACATATGACAATGCTAACAGTAACACAATATCAGTGTGTTTCAGACATCGATTGGATCGGTATGAAGACCATTGTTTTCGTAGCACACGATAATTCTACGCCATATGCGATGCGCAAACCGACGCAACATTCTGGGTGTAATGGTTGCCAATGTGGCGTCAATCCGTTGCCGCAGTTCTTCAACAGGTGTCGTGCGATGTTCTGCAACCTTGGATTTGACGTACCTCCACATATCATTATCACATGTGGTTAGGTCGGGGCTGCGGGCTAGCCACAGGTGTGTAGGCGACGATATCCCGATCCAACAGTTTGGGAAAACCTGGTCGAGATAATTCCGTACGGCGTGTGCGTGATGAGCTGGTGAGCCATCTTGTTGGAAATATATATTTCAATGGCAATCTCACGGTGTTCCAGTTTAGGTACAAAGAAGGTCTCCAGCATTCGAAGATATGACTACTGGTTAACTGGCCCATCAAAATAATATGGACCAATTAGGTGTCGGGCAGAGACAGTTGCCCAAATCAACAGATGCGGGAGATGGCCTTGAACTTCCTCTAGATAATGCGGGCTACCATCACTCCAGAAGTATACGTTGCGCGGAGATGAATTAAGATAAACAGCGCACTCATCACTAAACATTACCTTTGATTGTTTGGGTAAGGTGTCAAAGTGTTGCAGCAGTCTGTCGCAAGATGCCATTCTGTTTACGTGATCTGCATCCGATTGTTCTGAAATGACAGTGGGTTTATTCGCTTTCAGGTGGAGATCAACCTTCAGTACTCGATGTAACATTTACTGGTGAAACTCCCAACTCTGCAGACCGTTCCGTAACGATTTTTTTGGGAGATCTAAGAACTGATTGGTGAATGCTTTCAATGGCCACATCGCGAGTTCGAGGCCTTCCACTGTGCTTGGTGTCCATTACACTGCCAGTCTGAAATGCCTTCTTTTCCCACAGCTGGAGATTCTATTTGAACGGTGCTCGCTTTTCGAACCGCCACTCGAAGTCTTCCTGTACTTGTTTCAACGTCTTCCTTATGTTCTTCCTTTCGGGGTACCATGCAGCTGCTATTAGTCGCTCTTCCACTGTATATGGGCTGGTGTCTGCCATTTTCGATTTCTGTGTATGTTTCCTGTAACAAACCAAAACAGCACAAATGTTAGTAAATATACTACTATTGTGCAGGATAATGTCCAGGGACTTATGAAACATCCTGTAGAATGTATTTAATTATTTTCATACTTGGCATCTGTCTGGTATACTACCATCTAATTTTTTTTTTTAAATATAATGTGTATTATATTTCTGTGTGCTAGCGAACACTTGAGTATGCTTCTAGTCTGGAGAAAACCAATTATGTAATAGTTAATGTTTCATTACCTTTTTTCACACTAAACAATATTATAGAAACTTCACAAAGCTTAATATATTCAGATACCGTAAACGCATGCAATTACGCACGTTTAGGCAAATTTTTTTCTCTAATGAGGGTAAATTATTCGCAAACATTCTTACTTATCTACGTCATAATTGATTCATATTACTGAAGCCGAACAGCGACAGTGAAACTAGTGTTGTACCGACTTGAGTACAGCAACACCTGAAACTATTAAATTATGTGTATAAGAAATGAGTAGCAAAATCATTGATACTTAATATTAATAATAAAAAATTGAAAATAATATATAGAAAACTTGTAGGAAGAGGTTCGATGGGTCTTAACATCGTGAGCCAATGAGGACGAAACGAGGTAGTATGGAAAAGCGCCGGAATTAAAGGGCGGAGGGAACGGAAGATCCCCGAAGAAACCCACCTGCCATTCTAATGCTTGTGAGACTAAGAAATAGCAAATTTGTAAAATTTTACTTGGCTAACAGTTTCCTACTTTAATTTGACCAGCGCATGAATAAAGTAATTAAACATATTTCTATGTTATATGGCTGAAGAATATAAAATTAGAAGGAAAAGTGGATTTTAAGCAGGGCTTTCAAAATTGCTCAGATTATCGCGAATAGCCTGTAAGTATTCCTGCAGCATATTACAAAACACTAGTGACTGACGGCTGCTTGCAGGCCTAGCTGGTGTGTTTTCATGAATGTGTGTTTCTTCACGACTGTACAGCTGTTCATTTCTTGGTCAGGAGTATCAGCCGTTGAATTGCTATTCCACAGATGATGAACGTACAGGACAAATATTTATCACGAGAAAAAATTCCGATACCATTATTTCAAAACACTCTGACAAGCCACTTCCTTTTTTTTAGACGATTCCTGCTACGCGTTTAGAACGGGACATTTGGTCGTCATTTTGGAATTATATATTTTTTACAATTACTTCTGTTTGAGATCAATATAGAAAAAAAACTTCATTAGTTCAATGAACATTATATATATATATATATATATATATATATATAATATATATATATATATATATATATATATATATATATATATAATTAGAGGCAGTTCTTGTTTTACTTTTACTAGGCTTACTACTATCGCGCCTGTAGTAATTCTCAGGACTTCATCATTCATCAATTATTAATTCCGATTTATTTAAAATGATAAAAAAAAAACACACACACACTCCTCTCATGAGTTTTATTCAATCCTCTGAGCCATATACTATGTTAGTAAATGAAGAAACTTCGATTATGATTGCAGAATACATTTTAAAAGCTAGTAAGACCGCAACGATTTCTCTCCCCTTGTCTGGAAAGCCAATGTTTGACGTGAGTATGGAGCAGCGCCAGGATGAAAAGGTGGGTAAATGGAAGATACCCATGAAAACCCGCCGACCAGCATAATCGTCCAGCACGGAAATCTGGAAGCGACGCCAGAAAATACGATGGTTTATTCACTTAGATAAAAATGTTCGCTTATTGGGAAGTTATGGAAAATTTATATATATTTATTGAAAATCTATTTTGGTCACATACAAGTTTCGGTAAAAAATTGTAATACTGAGAAAATAATTACAAAAGGAAAAAATTAATAATACACTCAAATATATTTTCGCGCACTATTTCTATAGTACACAGTCAATACAGAAAGCAAAATACAAGCATAGGCCCTCTAACATGTTCGAAATTGTAACTGTTCCATTTTTGTTTTGTTTCTGGTTATCTAGAAAGGTATACACATGACGCTATTTTAGTAGACTGTCACATGCAAAGCTAAGCAGTTCTCGAATGATGGTAAGCGTAAGCTTGTTGCGAAAGGCAGCACCAGTCTCATGACCATGGCGATGTCCGTAATCTCGGCCACTTACACTCCCGGTCCCTAGTTGGTCGTACACCTCATCATAGCCGCACTGCAGATCTTGCTCCTCCTTAACAGTTGGCTTCACGACTTCTGCGTCGACAATGGTGGGACCACCACCAACAGCAGGTCCGGCATCCACAGCTCCAGGAATACACACTGATGGGTGGCGTCGACGAGTAGGTGCAGGTTTGTCTCCCTAGATGGAGGCAGGAACATCCTTGGTGTGTACAGTGTCACGAGTTACTGGCACCTACGCTGTACCCAGCGGCTTTTGGTCGTCTGGCTAGCAACATTCTTCTTGGACCCAGGGTACTGGAAAGGTTCGTGCCCCGCCTGGGGCAGCTCCGCGGCACAGTCTGGTGCATGGATGATAGCAGGCAGCTGGACCGAGGCGATTATTTGGTCGGTGGAGGAAGTCATCTGCGTCTACGGCGTCATGTGGAACAAGATGCAGGCTGACTCTCAAGGACAATCATGTTGAAACTGCGTTGGTTCGTAGACGACTGGATAATGCGCGAAACGTGAATGCTGCATGCGGCTACTATCGAAGGTCTTGGTGTAGGTGCGCAGATATCCAGCTTCTGCGATGAAACTGTATTCAGTACCACCATAGTGGCATTTACATAAATATTCGTAAGACAGAATGGAGTTATGGTGATGATCAGACCTCCATGCGGCGACTAAATGAGGATACCGATTTTTCTCATATTATATACTGAGGGTGCCAATCAGGTGTGCAACCAAATGAAAAACTTATTTCGCTTATATTTCGGGTGACTTCATGTCTAGCCATCGGTAGCAGATTCACGGTCCAAGGACAAGGCACGCCATTTTCGCAGCAGCAGTGCATTTCTCCACGCGCATATCCAGCCAGGTTCTGACTTGTCACAGATGTGTAGGTGCTCGTCATCGTAAAGTTTCGACAGCTTGCGCAGCGAAGGACAGCCATACTCGAACTGCAGATCAATGATTTCCAATTCATTTTTGCACAAGTCACCCAGTCATTTTTTCTGCTCGGGCCCTGCCATGTAAACCGGTCCTTGAGGATAGTGCATCCCCCTCCGCTCCATGGTGGTACATGGTCAGCGAGTCTTTCGTCTTCGTGCTTTTCTCGTCCAAGAGTTTCCATGAATAAAGAGGGCGGAAGGAATGCTTTTACATTTTTCCCTCGTCATCGTAGGTCACTGCGATCTCCTTGAGCAAGTAGCCACTCTGGCTCTGGAAACTTTGCAGATTACAGTACATCCTGATAGAAACTGAGGTGAGAAGCAATGATCATCCCGTTTAAATAAGCTTAGCTCACCATGTTCACCAGCCCCGAAAAGTAGTCGTAGCTCACTACTATGTCGTGCAAAATCGAAGAGTACGCAGCAGTGTTCGCAGGAATGTTTTCCTTGGGAATAATTTCTATACGACAATCCACCAAGCCATTTTGAACTCGCTCGTTTTGTTTGGACTTGTAGAAAACCAGCAATGATGCTGTTTCACTGAATCTTACTGGGCTGAGGCCAGGGTAGGACTCGCGCCTGTAGTAGGAGGCTTGAAACTGAGTATGCAGATAGCATGGCAATGCAAATCGTTCTTGATCGAAGGAGGTGTTCAAAGCCATGTATGGATAGCTTTCACTATTCAAAAATATTTTTACATTCTGGACGTTGCAGTGGTCGAAGGTAAATTTGTCTGCCGAGATTCTGTGTTGCTTGTTCGTTTGAAATGCCATTACGACGTTACAGGTTTTTCCATGTTTGAAGACGTTTTCACGAGCCAGTGGTTCCTCGTGGCAGATGACAGGACAGGGCATGTAACAAAACTCCAACTCCTGAAGGTTGTCGACTATTTTTATAACCAGGTTTACAGAGATGGGCTGCGGGTTTTCTCCGGCTCCCAACACTGTATCGAGATGCGAGGTGGCTAGCATTATTACCAGTTCTTGCTTGGCTCCTATTATTATTTTACGATAATCTTCGGCGAAATCAAGTAGCATCGATAGTGGCATGCTCACCTCACACTTGCCTTCTGCGAAGATGGGAACGTTGTACACATCTTCCATTTGCTAGCCTGCCATTTTTACCATGTCGAGATTATTAGGAATGAGCGAGAGGTAATTTTTTATGGTTGTGGTTATGACCACATCCTGCATTTCGCTAATAGTAACACCATTAAGTTCGTATATTAATTGTTAAAAAATGTGGAGTATACCGTTACGAACGAACACGGTGGTGGTGGGATGGGTCACGTCCTCTTCTGTAAGCGTACCTCGGATGCGCAGCAATGATTGCGACGGCATGGTGTTAATATTTTGATGCTGTATCGGAATTGGAACCTTACTGATGGCGTAGGGGCTGGCCATATACGGCTGGTAGCAATGCAGCTCAAACATGTCAATTCTGTTGTCGAATTCTGCCTGCTGGGTCACTTTCATTAGATTTTTGTCTTTAATGCCTGAGTATTTTTAACCCTAGGCTATGTAGAAACTGATTGTTAGCACGTGATAGCACGCTAGTGTCTCTATCTCTACTGGTCCCCAATTTGGTGCTGCGCTCGTCTTTATACACGATACGCCTATCAAAACGCAATCCCATCGTTTAAAGTGAAAGCACAAAATTATTTCTTCGTTTCTGAAGTCTGTCTGCTTATCGTCCTGATCGACGATTGACACGACCACTTCGTGTGCGCTCTTCGCAATCATGGGAGTGTATATGATGCTTTTCGAAACTTCGACATGTTTGTATCATTGGGAAGGGGGGAGGGCTATCGGCACGAGCATATTGCTGGTTTATAATTGACATATCAACCACTCGCCAAATTACAGTTTATGCGTATTACATTCACCGAAAATATGTCCACTGGTCGTGATGATTCGTGCGTACCAGCCTCGTAGATTAGCGTCTTAAACTTCAGCATTTGCCCAATGGTATCTGGTTTGGTGAAATCGATATCGGCAGAGCCAAATATTTCTGCCTTCAGCAGTTTTTGGGTTACCGTATTTTTCGAAAGTTACAGCAGATGACACAGATTTCTTGATGAAATTGGCTATTTCCTTCAGTTCATATGCGCCAATGGGAATGCTGACTTCCTTCACGTCTCCTGCCATAGCCTATCAGAATGCGGAATTCACATTTTCTTCTATGTTGGATGTGTAGTTGTAATAAGTGTGAAAATCAGTAAGTCCGATGACCCACTCACCTTCCAGCTGCAAGGGCGGGTAAAGTATCGCTCTCAGCTCGGAAGTCTTACCACTTGGAATGAGGAACACCGACATAATGACTGGAGATATAGGTGCGCACCTTATATGTAAAAGGTTAACAAACAATTATTCGCTAACATTTTCTTTTTATTCCACTGCACCATAAATAGAAGACACAAGTGTCTGCAGATCCATGTGTTCCGCATCTGCTCCCTCCATCTTGCAGTTCTAAGTCAGGTTTAAATTTTCAGGTACAGTCGCAGTTTGGCTGGTGGACGCAATGACCACAACTGTCGTAGTATACCACGTGTTTATCATGTTTGACATATGTCACCCAGTGCGTGCCGGGCCCGGCTGTTGTGTCCATGTTAATTGCAGCACATTCATCACATTTGGTTTTAGGAGGCAAAGCATCTGGAATAAACACACCCCGAAAATGAGGTATCTTCAATTTGCTTGCAAACCATTCCAAATCCATGTTCGTGAGAGGTCGTTTCGGTAGAGATTTCATTGCGCCTCCTTCTGATGTGACCCTTTTTCTTTCTTGCACCTCCTCCTCGGCATAACCATCATAAATAAAGTCCTTGACCGTTTTTTTTAACCATGGCAATAAATTCCAGTTTATGGTTGTGGCAGCGGTTTTCCTCTACCTGTTTTTGTTCGTTCGAGGCTTGTTACACCGCATTCACGATATTCGTGACAGCTCTGGCGATACCAGCCAGAGCACCGATGGCAGTTATCAAGGTGGGAAGGAATCCTCCCGTCTTTTTCTTCCCTTTCTTCTTGGAACGTCGTCTCGCTTTCTTCTTCCCCATACCCATCTTCACATTGGCTTTTAACGCATTGGATACGCCTTACGGGACTATTTTGCTCCGAGTCCGGTGTGTGATGATTTTCTCATTTCGTCGGCCTTCTGTGCAAGTATCTTGTCTGTCTGGTGTCTGGCTTGCAGATCCTTTTACTGGGAGTAGGCGATATTGTGCCACTCGTATGCCTCGTCCACCGCGTTGATGCCCGTATCGCTGCGCGCTAACCTTTTAACTAGCTTGGTTCCTGTGAATTTCCTCGTGTTGTTTCGCATGGACGATATGTATTTGCGGTGCGCGAATGATGACCATGTTAATACGCATATGATGTTAGCAGAGTTTAAGGATATGTGTTCTTTGTACTAGAATGAGGAGTACGTATACTGGTGATCCATAAGGATTTGCCAATACACAAGGGAAGGTACAGGCATAGCTTCGATGGGTTTATAGTAAGATGCCGACCATGACTCACAATACAATTTCCAAGTTCGGACATGGTATATGCTGCAATGATGATGATGATAGAAATTTGCTAATGAGAGCTTGCCTCACCACTGTTCGCAGGGGCCTGTCAATTCTTAGGCAAACGATCGAGAGCATGAAAAATCAAGTGGCGGGAGATTTGGCGGCCATCGACCGACATGTAGGGGCCACAGATACATGGATAATAGGCCTGTACCAACATGTCGAATGCACAGAGATGGAAAGAACTGAGGACTCTTCTAAATATGATAATGTCTAAATTGGCTGCCAAAACCGATGTTGCGAGGCACTGCAAGAAGGTGCCGGATGAGTTCATCGACCAACTGGAGAGGATCGAAAATTCAGTTTCCTCAACTCGAGAGCAAATATGTATATATACCTGTGCAGTTGTGCGTTTATTACATTCTATGGATCATGGTGGACCAAATCGACCTGTATACTAGAGTATATAATCTCCTCATAACTCGGTATGTCTCCACTTGTATTTTCTGACCCACCAGTGTGTTCTGTCCTCCCAGTGTGTTGTGTCTGAGGTAACTGTCTGTACCAGGAGTTGAACCTGGTCCTTCTGCTAGCATGGCCTTAGTTATTCCCTGCCAGGCTAAGTTCCCCGGCGTATTAGAGTTTTTTTATGTCGAATAGCGCTCTCTTTGGTGGAATACTACAAATGTATTATAGAAGTTATGTTTCAATTGGGAAATGCAAAAACCTTGGTTGTCGGTGTGAAGATATATATGGAACTCGGTGTGCTGTTGGCCGGTCGGCGGATGTGTACCTCCATCCGATAAGAATTTGGTCCTAATTAAAATGGAAAATTATCTGTTACATTTAACTGGCCCTTTTTATACAGGAGTTATTGTTCTGCACTAATTAAATTATTCCTGTATGAATTCCGCTATAAATATATGTAACAGAAATTTCCTCAGCCGGATTTGCATCTCCTACACTGCGAAACCGATTCCTCTGTTTATGAAATACGCTATCACGATGTATTAGAGGGTTTTTCTCCTGATTTTACAGCACGATTTGACACTTATTATGCACCAGATAATCCTCAAAAATACCCTCTAGTGAAGAAAGGCATTACAGTAGTTATAGAGAAATAATGTGCTGGCCACATAATCACAAACTTCGTGGGTTTACATCATAAACTTAACATATACACTATTTTGAATGAACAGTGAGAATGCAAAGCTAAGAGTGTAAACGTTAATGTGTTACATTGCGTACTGTACGAGGGTTATCTGTAAATGCTCATGCAAAATTCACGGGTTATAGGGAACCAGTATCATTTTCGTTCACATGCCCACAACGTCTTCACCAAACGCGTATCCAAGGCTGCTTTCTCAAGTGATGACGACAAACATTATGCCGAGGCAGATAGTGTGTCGACATTACATTGGGCCATTATAAAATTCTGACCTAATATTAACCTACTCATTAATATAGTCTCCTGCCCTACAGTTTGCCATTCAACAACATATGCCTGTTATTGCATCTGATTGCTACTTCACATCAAAATCTGTCAAGACGCAGGGTCATATCTGCAGCGCCAGTTAAACACACACTGCCAGATTCGACGGAAATGCCGCATCTCCAGCTTTAATACACAACATCAAACCGTTTCAAAGAAATCCCAGTCCTGCTGAGGGAGCAGTTTCACTGGTTCACCATATCTCCAGCTTCAAAGAAAACACCATCCACCAGCTACAAAAGAAACACAGTCGTGCTGCGAGAGCAGTTTTAGTAAATGCCCACTACAGGCATCGAAGGAAACGCTGCATCTCCAGCTTCAAAGAAAACACCATCCTGGTGCGAGGCCGGTTCACCGCATCTCCAGCTGCATAGGGAGGCTTACCCCCTGATTCCAGCACGGTAGGGTACTTGCCCTCCACCCCATCAGCCTGCTACCATTTTACCATGGGTGTGTGAAAAAGATAACAAAGAGTGGTACAAGGATTATTTATCTAAGTAGTTTGTGTATACTAGAAGATAAGTGAAGAGATGTGTGTGTGTATATATATATATATATATATATATATATATATATATATATATATAATATATGTAGGAGAATGTGTAAATAGTTTGTGTATAAAGGAATTTAAAAGAAGAAAGTTTTAACAAGATGTTTCTGTATATAGTGTGTGCAGGAATAGTTAATTAACTGAGAACGATGCAGTTTGTGTAAATATTTCAGTATTTGTGAGCATAAAGGGGATTTAACAAGTAAGTGTGTGTATATGGTTTTAGGCGAGTAGTAAAGCAGTTACTTCAATCTATTTCTGTGTTTTATTTTTACCTCAACGTGTATATTTGGGGCTAAACGTTTGTTGCAGCAGGGCGGGTACACTTAGCTTATAATTCGATTATGTGTGAAAAACCTATCTGACATATACACAGTGGTGTTGAACATAGGTAATTGGGAAAATAAGTTTAACAAAATGGGTACATGTAAATATTTCCAGATAATCGAGAAAAGATTATCTGACACACAATGTGTGGACAACACTAAATATTTTACAGTTTTACTACAATCAAACATTCTTAATTTTCTATACTGAAGTATTTTTTAACTAAGTAACAATGTGGTGAAACTTGGAATAAACGATATCAATAGTAGTAGTAAAATTAAAAAAAAAAAAACTAGCTGACACTTAATAAAAGCGCGAAAAATAAAAAGTTTTGTATATTTAACAGGAGCCATAGTTTGTAAAATGGTTATCTGCGAAAATGTTAACTGGCACATGAAAAAAGATAAGTTAATTTGTGTTGATTAAAGAAATATATATGAAGTTTATCTGAGGAATGCTGGTAGGTAACAACACCAGGCATTCTACAACACACATTTGACAAAAATGTAGTTACCACTCGGCTAGGGACCTTTCACATTCCGAGCGGGTTTGGGGAGGTTTCCCCGGCAGGCGAGCAGAGGGTGAGCAGCCGACACCTCCTGCGGAGACCGTCGGGTCGCCGGCAGAGATAGGCAGTACTCTGTGTGACAGCGAGCAGAGTTCTTATGAGTTCGCCGGCAGAGATAGGCAGTACTCTGTGTGACAGCGAGCAGAGTTCTTATGAGTTCGCCGGCAGAGATAGGCAGTACTCTGTGTGACAGCGAGCAGAGTTCTTATCAGTTCGCCGTCGGAGTCGGAGTTGGCCAAAGTCCTTACAGGCATGTGCTTGGCTCCCATTCGATCATCGTGGATGTATATCATAAACATATTAGCGAATTACAGGTCATTTGCGAGTGAACAGTGACCAGAATAGATTGTGTACTTAGTGTGTAATTACTCTTGGTATATGTATCTAGTCTCGGTAGATGTAGACTAATTACTCCCAGTACTTAGTCATTACACAATTATGACTAATTATGAAATTAACCGATTATGCATACTTAGTCATTACACATCTAATTATTATGCATTTACTCATTATGCCTAATTGCACAGTTACGTATTACATGTTTTACATCTAAAATCCCTCTATGGATGTCGAACCAAGGACTATCTCCACCCTCCCCCTTTCACCATTCCATCCAAACTCGTAACTTGTGTTTCGAATAGCCGAAGGGTAAACCTGTGTACTTACTTTCGGTACATTATCATTATATAATGACTAATTATGCAATTACTCATTACACAATTACTAATTACGCAATTGCGCAATTACATATAATTACACCTAATTGCTCTGTACGGGTCTCGAACCAAGGACTCACAACACACCATCCAAAAAATTTCAAAGTTGTGCTAATGCCGCTTGGGCACTTTGTGTACTAAAGGGCAAACCCACAGCCAGAAGCCAATCACAGCACACCTCAGAAGGGGCGTGGCAACCCATCAGCAAATCACAGGACACTTACCAGGAGATAGTGTGAAGGGGACAGATAAGAGGACCGGGGTACTAAGTTACATGATAGCGCCAATTCAATCAAATGCACCTTATTCCACTTTTAATATTTTTATATCATCAAACATAGATGCTACGCTTACTTAGGGAAATCATAATAATTAAGATGGCTGTAATTCAGAAAACGTTGGTTTTAATCTTAAAAGGTATATAAAATATGTTTAAGTACGGGCATTTCCAATTGATTTTGTATAAAAAGTCACCTCGCAGCATCTTTCAGTCGAATTCCGCACCACTCTATAATGCGTTCTGTATTCTTAGCGAGGGTTGCGGCGGTGTAATGGTTATAATAATCGCCTCCCACCTAGGCGAACCGGGCTCGATTCCCGGCGGGCTAGCACCCGGCTTTTCGGATCTGAGAATCGTGCCAGACGATACCACTGATCGCGAGAAAACTTTGTTTGCAATTATGACTTTATGTTGTATTTTTACATGCAAACACACTGAGTGAGATGTTCTCACTCAAAAAATTCAAGTATCGCCGGTATTACTAAAATGTTCGAAGTAATACTCTATTTTATATTGATATACTATACGCATACAAAAATTTTTTCTCAGCATCTGATATGCCGGACTGGTCTCTGTTTGCATTGAAACCCTCTGATCTCAAGATGATGCCACACCCCTGGAACACCCCGATTGAACCCTCACACCTCGATATGATGAGAAAGAGAATATTTTACCGCCAAACGGCTAGAAACGAACATCTAGCAGTTGAGTCGACCGATGGTCGAGGTTTGTTAGATTACAGTGCAGAAAATCGCGTTCCCTTTTCTAAAGGGTTTTCACTATTTTAGGTTTACTCTTACCGTTCTTTTGTTTCGTACGTTAAAATTACTGGGAAGTTTTATACACATCATTTCTGTCTAATTTCACATTCCCCAAAATAAGGGATGGCGCACGGGAAATGACTTGGGTAATTTCCACTGTATACACGAGCAGGTAGCGGTCGATATGTCAAGTCCTTTACGTGTGGAAGCGATCATTCGTTGTTGAGACCGTACACTCCGAAACACTTTCTTCGCTGCAACACACGATTTGTTGCCGCAAGGAAATTGTTGGTTAAATATAAACCACTGCAAAGTATGGCCTTGTTCCAATTGGCACTTTTTGTTTACAAATTGGCCACGAGGCGCGTTTTATCTACGAAATATTTGAAGTATTTTGTAAAATGAGTTTTGTGTTTTGGCAGCTTCGAAGCTTACAAGTGACAAAATACAATTACCAAATTGACGTCATGTTAGTTTTGCCTCTACGAAACGTTTAAACGTATGAGTGGTTATTAGAATAAACAAATGTGCATTGAACTCACAGTAATTATTCCAAAAAATATGTCGCAAAAATATTCTTGAAATAGGAATTTTCAAATAACAACTTTAGGGAATTATATTATTTATTTTAAGACTTCGTGGACTTTTGATATTGGTATCATGGTATCACCAAAATAATAGCAACATGGCATATTAGCCTTGAATGTCGCGGTGTTCCAAGTAAACCTTACGAAAAGCAAAATTCAAATTATTAAAAAACAAACTAGGAACTAATTGTAATACGGCCTACATTTTACACAAACCAATTTTTTTTTACTTTATATCAATGGCAATGATAACTATGTATTGCCGTTAAAATATCTGAGTAAATTCTTTTTGCTAAATTCAGTTACTGTATTTTGAAGATTAAATATTTATTACGACGATCTAAGATATTATTTATTTGGAAACTTATTATTCAGTAAATTTCGCTACTCGCTAAAATTGAAATATTCAGAAGTAAATTTTTAATATAACTTAAACCTTCAGTTTGCTATAAAAGTCTACCTTTTTACTGCGATCAAAACAAGGCCAAATAAATATGTGTTTTTTCTATAAATGAAAGTACTGTTGACGTAAAACAGAAGCGTATACAAAAAAAAATTTTATAATAGCAAAGCTACGTTTCTTTACATTTCGTTTCGAACAAAATCAATGTTTTGTTGCAGTATACAATACAGCCACAAAGAAATGTTTTTCTTTGCTATACAGTAAACTTATGACAGTGTTTGTATTCCACAGTTTTAAAGATAGTTTGTGCGAACAACATCAAGCACAGACACTCTTTTATTGGCTCAATCACACCACAGAGCGTTATTCTGACAGGAGTACAGATCCAGACCAAAAACGTGTTCGTTGCTACGCCTAAATTCATAAATTTATATACAAGTGAAGAATTTTTAGACGACACTTATCAAAATATCTTCACTCAAACTGTAGCTGGGAGACAGATGCGTCGGTGGTGCCATGCTAGTCCACATGATACAGCACTTGAACTCCGACAGTAGGATGCAACGTTTTCGGTGCTTACTACACTCACTAATGTAATAATATAATTCCTAAACAAAAAGTAAACAGTGGCTACGTAACGTATGTAGAGTATATACATTACATTATACTCTACATTACTAATATACCCTACATTATACCCTACATTACTAATATGAACTTCATCCAAATAAATTTTATATATTATTTAGATATATCTTCATTCTGACACTGTAAAGGATTTTTTTGTTGTTATTTCTTCAATGTTATTTTCTGTCCCGGAACAGAAGTAATTCTAAATGTAACAGATTTGATACCTATCACTAGGTAGGAAATTGAAATTTTCACGAATTCATTTTAGGACAAGTTACACTTCAAACTAATATGTATTTCTCTTATTTTGTGCAATTGGTCTACAGTTTATTAGACACATCCAGGCGAACTCTACGCTAGTTACAGATCTACAGGAAATAAAGCACCAAACTCTAATCCACCTGGCCTGAGGTAAAACTGGCTATACACACTGGGCCAGCAGCCAATGAACACAAAATTGAGGAAAAGATATACATAGGAGAGTTACGTCTACTACACAGTCGTTTAAAACGCGGCATTCCCTTGTGCCTACTTGTTACTAAGTTCAGTATAACCACTTTCGTAATAAAAAGAAACAATTTCGGTGTTAAATAGTGAAATAATATGAAGTTGGTTTCTGCTTTCAGATTCTATTTTATGTTATGATCATACTTACATTAATATTTTGTACAACATTCACTACGTATACCGGGGGCCGCGGTGGCTCAGCGCCTAGCACGCTTGCCTCCCGCGGCAATCGTGCCGGACGATGCTGCAGGCTGGCAGGCCCTCTCGAGGATCTCCCATTTCCCACACCCCTCCACTCCGACGCTGCTCCATACCCACATCAATCACCCTCATCGACTCCCAAGACCCCGCTCTTCACTCACTCTCCCTAAAGCAATTAGTGGCTAACAAGCTCGAACGGTTTAGTTAAACCGCAGAAAGTACTACTGGATGCAACTTTTAAACTATTCTCTGTATTCGAGGTAAAACATAAAATTTTTAATTACGTTAATTTCAGAAATTTTTTTTCGATTTATCCCTTTGAAAACCCTATTAACTAATCTGAGGTTTTTTTCAGTCTTCTAAAATATATACTAACATGTAATAACTTGAATTCCGTTGGTTCTGGCAGTTGAAGGAAAGCTTACAAAAAATGCACAGGTTCTGTGGTTTCTTTAAGTTGATAAGTGGACTGAAGCTTTTCCTTCGTCTGGCTGTTTAATCTGCATTATGTTAATTGGCCTGATACGTCACGCCCTAACTTCCTATCTCGGGGGCATAACTAACTAATATATAAGGAGATAATTGTGGGTACTTAAAACTCGGTGATACGATCAATCAATGTAATGTGTTTTAGATTCTACAAACGCTATCTTAACGTTCAGCGTGATGAAATGTGAGAATATGGTTATTAATTTCATGTGAGTCGATTAAGGAATGGAATTCTTGGCCGACGTGATTAATTGCACGCTCGCTTCCTAGAAAGCATCCCTTAATAATAAAGTTGATTTCAAGCAGTTCGGGCGAGCCGTGGTAGTGAAGTGGTTAAACTACTCGCCTGTCACCAATGCGAACCAGGTTCGATTCTCAGCGGGGTCGCCCCCAAATTTTCACACTTGGGGATCGTTCTGGACGATGCCACAGGTCAGCGGGATTTATCGGGGTTCTTCCGTCTCCCCCGATCATGCATTTAAGCGTTGCTCCACACTAACCTCACTTCACCCTTATCAGCTCTCAAAACCTCGTTTTTAAGAGCCGCCCAAACCTCTTCACTCACTCACTTCAGATGGTTCGGAGAAGAATGTGACTGTAAAACGATACTCTAATAACCTAGTAGCATATTTTTCACATCAGTGATTAATGCGTATATTGTTAAACAGCGAGTGGTATATTTTTCACCCATACATATATGGCAACGTTCTTATTTTTACTCAGAAAAAAGTCAAGTACATAGAGTAGAGGGCGGCTCTTAACATCGAGGTATTTAGAGTCGATCATATACTTAAAGAAGTTACAATATTGGTGAAGTAGCAACGTTAAACATTACAATTCAGAATGTTGGGAAACCCAACCTCCAGAATTCCAGACAGAGTTTCATTTGATTAATTGTAATACAAAAGCCCTATAAACTTAATAAGAATTATCTACATTTAATAATAAAAATCAACACACCAGTCCGTCTAAATAGATCGCACCGCCTTATTCTCCGGCCGTTATAAGTCCCAACTTTGGGCACAATTTATATATAAAAAATGATTTTCCGGACGTAAGTAAATAGGACTTTTCTATTACAACTGATCCAAAGAAACTATCTTAGGAGTTTAGGCGTTGAGTTTCGGAACATTCTGTATATGCTGTCAAGTGAGTGGTGTTATTTTCAGACCATCTTTACTATTGAAGAAAAGTCACCGGAAATTTTTCTTTCAGCGAACACTCAGCGTACCACAGACAGGGTAGTAGCGTGTTAGCGAGCTGTTGCACGAGTAATCACCAGCCAGGGAAGATTACGTTCGTATCTGTGCACTCTTGACACGTCCCTCCGGTTAATAAACCTTTCTTTTGCAGCCTGTATTATATAATATATGCAGGCCCCGCAACCTGAAGCTGCTTTCCGCGTTTGGGGCAGAGAAGCACGGAAAAGATAAGGGCGGATCTGCCACGCACTTCAAGTACGCCATAGCCTGTACGCGAAGGGCAGTAGTCTCGTCATGCTGCTTGTAGCTATGGGACTGTAACCAGTAAACCCGTAATTTTATTGCTGTAAATTCTGAAGCAAAGTTCATTGCAGGGTCGCAGGAATTCGCAAGGAATACTTTTAAGCTTACAGCCTGAGAACGTGTCTTCTGGGCACGTGAAGGGCTTCATATTAACGTTTAAAATAAGTATGATCTTTTGAAAGTCATATTATGCTGTAGTCTGGAGCGTTATTTCTTTTCGCGTGGAAACAGGCTGTGTGCACGTCAAATAGTTTGTTTTAAAACGGTGTGTGGAAACACGGGCGCCTTAATGTAAATACCACTGGTATTTGCAGTACATTGTTCTTTTAACACACTGATTATAATTAGGTCGACATTAATTTTAATAATATATTTTAACTCTTTCAGCTACATACATTATATATATATATTAAGGACGTTGCATAACATGTGTATTTGACGATCTACACTGTACACAGCTGGAAACTGCGTATAATAAGAGCAGCCCGTCACGTGAGATATAAGCTGTTCACGGTAAACTGAGTACTTTTAAAAGCCCTGCTCGAGATCTACTTATATGAAAGTCATGTATTCTTCCACCACATGTAAAATTTGCATTGCTGTGTGCTTATTCACTTTGTTCATGTGTCGGTGAAGTAAAGCTGTAACATTATTGGAAAACTAAATATTTTGCAACTCTGCTAATTCTTTTTCTTAGATTCACTAAAGAAACAGAACGCAAATAAATAACTTCAATTTTTACGAATGTTAACTTAACGCTTTTAATTATAAGTTAAGACCTGGAATTACTATCCCGTCCGTCGTTACCAACATTACTGCAGGGCACGTGCCTTCCACTGTGTGTTCGTTAAAATATACCTGAGCAAGTAGGTGAACAGACTAACATTCCTTGTTGAGACTTCTAATAAACAGCTACAACCAACAACATCAATCACAAAAAAAAAAAATCATTTGGAGCAACATTTTACGAAGTGTTAAACAGATTTTCGTACGGTTCGAAAAAAAAATTGCTGCAGGGCCTGAAACTGTCTAATAAAGATAAAGATATTAGCCCAACTTGAGAGGTATTATTACACCGTATCAATTTCAATGTTGTAAAATATGTTAAAGTTTCTTAACATCAAAAATTATAATAATATTTTTCTCATTTTAAAAATAAATAATACTTAATTCTTATAATATATTCATAGATCATAATTTATTTGTTAAATTATTTTATTGAAATAATAGAAATAATTTTAACTCCCATGTATATGTTTAACTGTAAATTCTATTTCATACCATAATATAGACAATCAACCTGAACAAGGAATTATATAAAATTTTCAAAGGTGTGGTTTTATTTATTTACATAAACCGTGAGCGTAACACTAGTGGTTTAATTTTTAAAGGACGATCATAAGTTAAACCATGGTATTGTTTTAGAGTAAGTGACACTAAATTAAAAAGAGTGCGTTGTATAGATAATAGTATTAAATAGGACTTCGGCAAAATTGTGTTCAAATCGTACGAATAGTGAATGTCTTGCCTGTTGCAAAATAATATTTGAGATATTGCTGTAGATCAAAAACTTTGGTTTTAGGCAGCTGGAATTTCCTGAGGTCAAGATATGGTCCTCATAACAAGAGAGTTTCGAACACTGGCTGGATGACAGCCATTTTCAGAGTTACTTTGTTACATAACTATGTATTCCCAGTTAAACTTGGTTGCAGCAGTTATCACTGTTAGATAGAAAGGAAGTGTTACATTAAAAATACTACAAATGTGTTGAGTCGTCAGAAACATAAGTGCCAAAAATTTGGCAACGTTTCACATCAAAGCCTGTAATACATGTCACTGTACAAAGTTGGTGAAATCAGTTAACTCCTCTCATGCGTGTCTACCGTGGGTTTTACTGATCTCAGGTACAGTTTTCTTTGTTCTCGATTTCGCCAGCGTCTGTGGTGCTCGGAGCCGGCCTCAGAATAAACCACTAGTTGTTTGATTCATGATATATATAAATAAAAGTTAACAAAGTGTGATGAGTATCGTCTAAGATTTACCGACAAAACGCACACGCACTTTGATTACACAAGAGTTACAAGTAATCAATACAATTGGAAATAAGTTCCGCATAAGTTTCACATTATTCCGAATAATTATGAGAACCATAACGTGAATGTCTATATATAGTTTCGCCCGTTAAAGTACTATACAGAAAATAAAATAAGTGGGATAAGGAGAATGACACATTCTTACTAGTTGACACATTAAAAGTTATTCAAAATATTTTATGAGTTTCGAATATTTTCGCAGCTCTCAGAATATTCTCAAAGAACGAAAAATAAGTGACGTATCTAGATATATGTATGTGGATTCAAATAAGCAATACACTACTCACACTACACACACACACGTACACACACACACTCGCACACAGACACGTATATATATATATATATATTCACACACAACATTAATTCCCGTTTCGCTATCAATAAAGGACTATAGCACGACTGAAATAATAAATTGTAACTGTAACGCTGATAATTTTAGTTGTCCGCTTTTTTGGCAAAATTTATTTGATTTTCAGCCATACTTAGTAAGTGCCGATGCAAGCCGTTGCTTACTGACATCACAGCAAAATTCCACAGGGCTATCTTAAAGCTGTTATGTAGCAAAAACGTATTTCTAGATTTTGAGGATATTTTATGATTTCCTGATATATCGGTGATAACTTGACAATCGCGCTTTTTAGCAAAAATGTAAGAGTTTTCACTTAAAATCTTAATTCGTATACATTAAAAAAAAAAAAAAGTTGTCTAGACATGAAGATTGGTTTAAGCTAAAGTTGTCTTAACATGAAGATTGGTTAAAGCTAAAATTGTCTTGATATGAAGATTGGTTTAAGCTAAAATTGTTTTGACATGAAGATTGGTTTAAGCTAAAATTGTTTCAGAAATCACGAAAGTATCATTTGGAATGTAGTTGAAACCCGACATTTTTCTGCCCTGCTAAAAAGTTTAACTTCTAACTATTTTGAATTGAAAATTGAATCTAAGATGTTGAGATTGAAATGTAAGCAAACCAAATAAAGATGTTTCGAATAAAATTTATTTTGTAACATTTTGACTACACGGAAAATATTTTATCTGTAGCTAAACATATTAATTTGGTTCAACTTTGAAATTTTTACGATATAAATAATAAATGCAGAATTTTAAATTCTTACTTGGCATTTTATTAAGTGGTTTGAAACAATTTGTTATCATTCCCTAGTTTTTTTATTTAAGACTATTATTTCATATCACAACTAAAATACGTAATATTATTTATGACCCTAACCTACCTAGATGTCTTTTCCACGTCTGAGGCCTAAAAGCGCGGAAGCGTTAAGGGTGACACTGCCACTCGCATCAAGTGCGCCATCGCCACTAAGCGTAAGACTCTGAACTGGCGTGCAGTGTTCTCGTCGCACTAAGTGCACCTGCGGCACATTCAGCGGAGACCATATTTTTTTATTAGTGGAAAGTTTGCAAGAAGGTTCAGTGCAGGGCCCATGAGTGGTTTTGTATGGATTTGACACGTATATTTTGAGATACAGCGCTTTAAAGAAGCCGTCTATACACATTTTGTAGTGCTCTAAAATGGTGTTTATAACATGCGTGACGTCTTGAAAGCACCCAACAGCCCTCGTAGATTTATGCGTGTTCTTTTAGTAGATACGCACATTGGACGCACGTTTAATAGTTTCATAGAGAAAAGAGCATTTACTACACGCTTGAAGGCATTTCAAGCGCCAGGGAAACTTACTGAAAGAGCTCTGATAGCAGACTGTATCTAGGTACTAGAGACGAGAAAAATTCGCGAATTCACTCAGACGATATTATACAGAGTTATGACAATCACGACGACATCAAAATATCATTTGTTGCTTGCTGTCACAATGGATGTAGATGGTTGAGCATGCATTTTATTATGTGCTTAATATTGACTCTGTGTTTTCCGGTACGTTTCAAATGAGAGGTGATTCCTAGTAAAATATTTTCAGTGAAATCTGTGTTAGCGTGCATACGCGTATCACAGCGAATATCCGCTCTGGTAATACGACTTTTCCTCCAGGAAAGATAAAGTAAAACAATTATCTACAGTAGCCACTCTTTACTTTTTTTCTGTTAAACAAGTTCAAACAGAAAAATTACCGAAGATGGTTAGAACTTGCGTTTTCGACGATTTTCATGACAGTTTCATTAAGGGAAAGGATGACAGTTTAATCAACTAACTTACACGGCGCGAAATTATGTCCTACTCTAGCAAATCTAATTTCTGAGAAATTCAGCTTCCCGGGAGTGTTAAGAGAGCTAATCGCAACGCTTTCATATGTCCAGATGTGACCTTGAAGCGTTCAAAATGTTATATTAGTGTTTCCCTTTAAATGCATTGACCAATGATCAAAATGATACTAATGAACGTATTCTGAATTATAGCTTGTCCCGAAACGAACTTTCCAATATTTTAAGTCTCTTGTAGTAACATTATTACGAGGGTTATCTTCAACATTAAAATAAAACTTCGTGTTTACTGTAATGCCATTTTGACGCTTGTCTGAATCTTGGTTCTGTGAGCAGCGTATTGTAATATAACTAGATACCCTGATCACTCCAATTTATGAAACGGCACCAAAGATGACTTCACAGTACTATGTTCATTCGAGCTGAGGCCATCTCTTCATTGGCTGCCGCGACGGTCATTGCTCTCTGTTCGGTTCACCCACACGGAGTCAAGTCACCAGAGTGTTGAATCTTTTCTATTGGTTCAGACCAGTGGCGTGTGGTGATCTGTTTCAAGGTAAGCAGGTGCTTGCTCACTACTGTACATTCTCGGTGCGTGTAGCAGGAGCCAGTAACCACTGTGCAGGCTATAGGGAAACTGAATATATTCCGACCACACACAAGCGATCAGCATACGTATGCGATGTCATAAGTGGAGGAGAAAATAGCCCACATTGTTATGAATTCTATGATAATTCATAACTATTCTACTATTTGTCTTTACGTGGAGGAGAAAATATCCCACATTATTCTGAATTCTATTATAAGTCATTTCTATTCTACCATTTGTCTTTATGACAATTCCAATAAACAGGAAATATTACAAAGTTAATTTTAATTAAATAATGCACATATTCTTTTTCGTCAATTGCCTGTAAGCAGAGTCAGATATTTTTCTTAAATGAAGGTGAAATTATAAATGCTTTAACAAGTAGTGAAAACTCAACTTAAAATGCATATTTCTGAGATATAAACTGCAATAAAGTGACATTGAAACCATGTTCAGATATAAGTTTGTATTATGACTAAGAGTAGAATTTGTATTTGGCAGTTTATAAATTTTATCTTTTATTCCTTTAATATTTCTTAACATAACGAAATAGTTTCTATTTCTGGATTCAGTGTATCTCCGCACGCATAACGAAAAGAAACTTTCAAAATGTTGAGTATAAAGAGAAGTCAGAATATCTCTTGCAACTAAAATTTTTAAATAGTGTGATGATCATTGTTCATGTGCTGTTTACATTTATTAAGCATATTGCAAATGATCTTATGTAACAAATTAATACTTACCTGAACATGTATGTATGCCCTTATAACATGAAAGTGTGTAATAAAGATACCTCTAGGAAAGAGCTCAGATACGGAAGCATGTATTTTCTTTAAGGAGTGTAATATCAGAAGTATTCCAAAAGTATCTTCCAAATTGAATTGATTGAAATTAATAAATTTAGTCGCACATATATTATAATTTGCGAATGTATAGGATGGGGCAAATTATGTGGCCAGCAACCTCGTTGTGGACAGCACACCTCAAAACAAAGCGTCCTTATGACACATGTCACTTAAGTTCGATTATTTACTGTGTCCGCTGTTTGTAGGCGGTGCAGCCCTTTATGTGTAGAGATTGTGGTTCATACATGATGGGGCGACGCCACATTTCAGCAAAATTGGTAGGGGCAGTGGTGGTGCAGTGGTTAGCGCATTCTTCTCCCACCAAGGCGATCCATTTTCGAATTTTTAAATCGTGCTGGACGATGCCGCATGCCGGCGGGTTTTCTCTGGGTACTCCTTTTTCCCCGCCCTTACATACAAAATACGGAAAGTCTCCGTATTCCCTTTGGCTTCGAGTTACGGGAACGAAATATGCCGATTCTACACGAAGCTTTCAACGCCACTGTAACAGGAAAATGATCGTTTCTGCGGCAGTTAAGTTTATCCACTCGACTATGGCCTATTCTTTCAAACATTAAAAAATTGCGTCAGGTGTCTGTGACATTTAGCAACACTAAAAATACACTAAATTTAATAGGAACTGAATTTTTGCTTTTGTATTTCGAGTATAAATATAAAAGTTGTACCACAATTTCCAAATAAGTGTTGTAGGTGAGGGGTGACCGACTTGTAGCCGGAGGGTCGCGGGTTCGCGCCCGGGTGCTCCCCGACGAGGCAGATTTTCAGTTCGCTTGTCGCACTGGGAATCTGTCAGCAAGACGGCCTCACTAGAGCTTCGTCAATATCAAATGTCACGACAATGTCAAATGAAGGAAAACGAAAGAAAAAAAAAAGTGGTTAGAGTCGTGGACTGCTAATTTTTGACTCGGGTTCAAACCTCGCTTAAGTACAACATATTTTAACTTTTTTAATATCGGTTTTTATACATGGCAGAACACCCACACAACAAAAATTAAATACATTTTAATTTTTATATAAATTTTAAAAGGAAAGTGCAGAAAACTAACTTGAAAATTAACTGAGAGGTTCCGTGAAATTTACAGAAAGTCCGTTTCTGAAGATCAATGTGTCCGTAATTTTACGGAGTATTTACGGACACTTCTTGATAAATTTTTACCAGCACTTTTCTGTATAATGAAGGGGAATTTTTTTAACGGTGTTCCAGCGCCCTACGGGTCCCGGCTGGAAAGTCCGTCACTCGGAGGGTGTTGTCTCACCCTAGGTCCATCCCCAACACGAATTCATTTTTTATGGCATAATGGTCAGATTATGTTTTTTGTAAGCGGTTTACTCACAGGTGGATGGGTTATGCAGGAACATTGCCTGGCCTGCACGTTCCCCTGTTATGATTCCAGTTTATTTTAACGCTTTAATTATTACATGTTGCGGACACTGCAATGCTTAGGCAATGTGTTAAACAAATTTCACAGCGAATCCGTGACTATTTTGGGTTTTTTTGAATATGTCAGTCACTGGTGTGATGGGTGCAGCCGTGTATTCAGATGTAAAGTGGACATTTAGAGAATATATTTTAGACAGGACCATTGCTGGTACACAGCTAGGGCTGCAGTGACACAAATAGTAGAACCAGCAGGCCTTAGTGAGGGAATCATCGAACATAGGACATACGTTCAAAGGGATTTTAGTTTTATTTTGAGATATAATGTACACTACGCAGTTACTTCCCACGTAAATCGACACATCCTGTATAGTTGTACAATTCTTTGTACTCCTACATACTGATATTCTGCTGTGGTAATGACTAATGCCACAGGTTGTTATTTTGCTCCCCCTAGCGACGAAAATAATACTGCACTGACTATAATGATTGTTGTGCTCTGTATACGAAATAATGATAAATTTTTAAAGCAATATGCTTGAACGTTTTATTTTTTAAACAAAATACAATAAGAAAGTGTAAAAAATTGTTGTGAAAATGCACTTAATCAGTGCACCTGCCCTCCATTCATTGGGAGAATGAACTCTGGAGAGAAGTTGTCTTTATATTCGCCATCATTGACGAAATAAAATGGCCTCTTAAAAGAAAGTTGCAAAGAATTAATATTATTACATGGCTGGTTTACAAGATCTCATATTCCTGCAAGGTTTCAAACAATTTTCCATTTAATTCTAGAATGTTTGGAGAAAAAATGGTAAATGAATTTTGCTGAACAATTAGTAGCCATCTCTGAAACAATACACAAGATTGTTTTTTAAAATCTGTCTGTTATCAGAAATACTCGCCCACTAACGTGTCCTGTATTCCAAAAACACATGTCCATGATAGTAATAATTATTACTTTAATTGGTAACCATGCGTTCCAGCAGATATAACTTTCTTTTGAGAAAAATGGTTTGATGAAGTTCATCCCTCCAGGATCCAGTTTTATTAAAAGTCAATGGGAAGATATTACCAGAAGGTATAAATGTCATTCATTCTCTTAGCTAACAGTCGGAAATGGATGTTGTTGGGGTGGGGAGAGGGAAAGAGCAACAGCACATGCAGACTTGTTGCCTTCGACTCTTGGTTCTTCGCTCGTGTGGTGAGAATGAAGGTGGGAACGCGAACTTGAGCACACGGAAAGAAAGGGATGGTGGACCTGGAAGAGGAGAGGTAGGGGGAGGCATCTACATGGATGTACTGGAGAAGATGGTTGTGAAGCCTCCACCAGCTCCGTTGCTGGAAAAGAAGGTTGCACTACGGCCGTCCTTGCCAGGGATGAAGATGGTTTCTCCGGGCTTGGCGTGGAAGGTCTTCATATTACCGGGGGAGCCAGTCGCGAAGATGCTGCCTGGCCCGATGCCGACCGACATGTGACGGCCGAAGCCGAAGGGCCCACCGACGCCGATGCTGACACCGTTGCCGAATGGGAAGCCACCGAAGTTGAAGGGGAATCCGCCGAAGTTGAAGGGAAAGCCTCCGAAGTTGAAGGGAAAGCCTCCTAGGCCGAAGGGCCCGAAGGGGCTGATGCCGACGGACGGGCCAAAGCCGGCCCCGGCGCTGACGAAGACACCTTGCGTGTCGCTGACAGCCACTGCAAGCAGCGTCAGCACTCCGAGTGCCACCACCTGCAACATCCGCCATAGTCATCAATCCGAGCGCCACCACTTGCAACATCCGCTACAGTCACAGTCAACACTACGAGAGCCACCGCCTGCAAGTTCCGTTGCAGTCAGCCGCCTCCTGTTTACTTGAAGGGGGATACTTAGAAGACAATATTAAACTCCTCAATATTACATCCTGCCATAAGGAAGCATTGTGACGGCGATGGAGAGTAGCATAGACAAGCTTCGCGTGTGCAGTTCTGTTTCCTCAGGATTTCAAGCGATGACTATAGGGTTTTAATAAGCAATAAGTTCAGAAAACATACAGCATTATCGTTACTATTTAAAACACTCATTTTTAGAAGAATAAATATTGTAAACAGAGGATGACTACTTGCAGATATATTTGCTGACTTTGACACTAATCAACGTCCACAATTACGTATCAATAACCAAACTTATGAATGGATAACGTAATATCGACTTATGTCCTAAAAAAATTATATGAAAATATCCCACTTTTTTAAAGCGCCTAACTGCCTACAGTAAGTCTCATTCGTCAACTAGGTAGGCTTATTAAGGGGGACGGGTAGGAATAGTTGTGGTATTTCCAGGTTCTGAGCTCTAAAATGATTTCGGTTTTGTGGGGTTTTCCGAAATCACACCTGGCGAATGATGTTGAAGTTTCTTAAATCTTTCCGGCACATATAGAAATGATATTTTAGGCATTACAAAGTACAATGTTTTGGTTTGGAATTCTACTTTATCTGTATAATACTTCGTCATATATCGGAAACAATAAAATTATGTTTGATGTTGGCAGTATGTGATTAATCGAATACGGAATAATATCTAAACAAAGAATGACGTCTCCCGACAAGTGGGGAACTTCCCTAGCTACATGCAGTTTTGTGCTGTGTAGAGTGTACATTATCAAACTCAGTTACTGTGCAACATCTAATAACACCATGCCTGGAGGTTTGAGATGAGCTCTGGCCAATTCCTTGCTCTGGCCAATTCCTTCTTCGTATCCTTAAT
The DNA here is from genome assembly GCA_029891345.1 of Dryococelus australis. Classification (NCBI taxonomy): domain Eukaryota; kingdom Metazoa; phylum Arthropoda; class Insecta; order Phasmatodea; family Phasmatidae; genus Dryococelus; species Dryococelus australis. Next base: position 149,945,743 of record CM056997.1, on the reverse strand, counting down.
CTTTAAGAGCTCTTTCGAGGCATTAAAAATTTCAATTACATAGAGAAAATTAGATTTTGGAATTTATTATTCGACATATCATAGCACGTATCTCACAAGATTGAATAATTGTGATATCAGTGCAATACTTTTATTTGTGTATCGTATGGAATAAACGGGGATTAATTATCGAATACCTTCTAGGAATTACTACAGAAGCGATGGTAGTACAAAACGTGAAAAGATAGTAGTGTCTAAAATATTCGTAATTCATATTCAATGACCTTACAAAGTCACATTTTCAAAATAGTTCCAAGATGTCATCCAAATCCCCCTTCAGGATCCATCATACCGGTGCGAATTACTACAGCAGCATGCACAACCCTGGTATGATCGCCTTGGTGGGAGGCGAGCAGTAAAACCTCTCATCCACCGTGGCTCCGTCAGATATTGTACACAGAGTGCAAATTGTTAGTTTTCGAAAGGAGGTCCAATTTTATACGCTATGGAACGTCCATAAGATAAAACATTGTAATAAAAGATAAGACTTTAGGTGAAACAGGAGCACATATTGAGTAAAACTGTGAGCGGGAATTTACTCGCAGTTGCGTATCTAGTACGAACTCCGCGGGACTGTAACGTGGGTATGTATATACCATTCCTCCCACGTCGCTGTGTTCATCCCCGTGCCACACGTTGTCGGTAAACTGTTCGGAGCATGTTGATCCCTGCACTTGATTGCACGCCCTCGGCGTCTACCTCGAGGAACATTACGCCTGTTTCACATGACTGCAAGTGCGGCGTGAATATAGAAGGCAGATTAATCGCCTCCCGCCTACACTTCTGTAGCCTGATCGCAGCAAAATGAGAACTTTGGAAAGCCCTGCTTAAGATCTGTTTTGTATTTTTTTTTGTATCCTTCAGCTATAACATTACTATTACCATGGACCGTCTCTACACTCCAAGAAATTACTACGAAATGTATCATAGCAATGTTTACGCTTAGTAAGAAAGTGGGAATGGTATTTTTTTCTCCTGTACATTCGTTGCAGTGTTCTTGTATTTGCTCAGGAAACAGTCAAATGCGTAGTGAAATACCCAACTTTGTATAGTAGCGACGCTGAACATTCCTATATCTCTAGCTTATGTGTAGTATTATTTCCATACAGTTTATGGTTCTACAACTTCCACTACCGTTTGGAAAGTTCAGATGATAATTTTTTTACGGTGATATTCATGCGTAATTCAAGTAGAAACCAACTTTTTTCTTAAGTGAAGACGTTAATAATATGCAATTTCGTACACTGATGAGTATAAAACCAAAATCCTTAGGCTTCCGGAGTTATAAGATTAATTTTTTTTTCTGTTAGTAGAACGTCAGGTATTAGAACCATTTTTATTAATCTATTACCAACTTAATCCAGGGTCTGTATGCCAGTTTGTACAGTAGTACAAAAGTGAGTAACTGATAGTTCTATACATAATCCGTGGTATTGCATTGTAAACATTACTCGTCGAATGGTTTGGTGTTGACGTGTGATGGAAGTTTGTACACATTTATTTAATTGTAATTCATACCTCTTCCTGCAAACAGAAAATGACATATCTGCTCGTTTAATGTTGTTGTTTAATATATTCTGTTATTGTTTTCCATGTAAAATAAGTTTCATCCGAATTTATTCCAAAGTTAGTTGTATCCTAACTGTCGTGTAGTTTGGGTTATGCCTTTTTACAACGGTTAAATTAAAAATTATTTTCCGTCTTTTTACAGAAAGCGCTCGTAAAAAAATTCTTTAGAAATATATGTCAAATGATAAACACTTTGCTTTTACAGTAACGAAACTTCCATAAATGTTACAGAATTTTTGTGTACTCACGGAACGTCCCCATAAATTAGCTAATTTTTGTACATTCGGTTTAAAGAATAGAGCTTATGAAAAATATTTCGAATTTTTATTGTGTGGGTGTTTCACAGTGTGTAAAAAAGGCATTTTAAAAAGATAAAATACTTTTTTTTATAGAAATTTGAAAACAAATTAAAAGTTTGAGAGTCGATGACAATTACCTCTAACAAATGACATTCTTGTGACAATGTACGGTGTAAGAGTGTTATTTCATGAAGTGTCACATGCATAACGTTTTCATTTTCTAGTAACATCTGCGTGTTCTCAGTGTTGCTAACTGTCGCAGGTGTGTGATGTTTTATTGAATACGTCTGAGTAGAGTGGATACTCGAACTGTCGTAGAAAAGATCATTCTCTGGTTTCAGTGGCAAAGTAAACTTCACGTCGGCACAGAATTTTTCATTCCCGCAACTCGGAAGTCATAGGAGGTAAGCAGATGTGACGTACTTAGTAACAACAGAGCTAATATTTGCTTCACGTCACACTGTGTCGCAATTCCGTATTTTTGCTCTACGTTGACGTAACATTTCTCTTAAATATGAAGTGTAGGCGAACCAGGTTGGACTACTGGTGGGGTTGCATGTGTGAAATGTGATGGACGTTGCTGTTGGCCAGCGGGTCTTGCTTCCATTCCCAGTGCCTTTGCATTCTGCCTGCTGTTATATCCTCGCCTCATTTCAGTCTCGCTGGCACTCTTGTCATGCCGAACAGACGGGGCGGAAAGCTGTGACAGCCAATCAGAACGCGTCCTCGTTTTCCGTACGAGCCTCCCTGGAAAGCTGAACTCGGACCAAAATGTTTGTTCGCGCGAGGACCAAACTACGCAGACATTTCCAAGAGGTCTCCTGTTTCACACAATTTGTACTAACAATCCCATGGATTAGCAACGTATATTGGTGTCAAAGTCAGTGATGGTTGAATTGTTGTATTTGTATGGACTCTCGCGGTTGATTCAGCAGTTCTTAAAGCCCAGGTTAAGATATTCCTTCATTTATTTTTGGGTTCTTACACCATAAATAGGGACAGGTGATTTTCGCGAAAATATTTATGGTCATGCTAGGCTTCATGATCCTACGTCCACAACCACAACTTCCTTTGTTTATTAGCTAGGTGTTTATTTCAGAAGGCATGTTCTTATTTGACTGCGCCAATCTTAATAAAGTACTCCGATACTGAATGTCCGTGATAAGCGGATGTTCAGTATCCAACCACGAATGAGTATATTGACTTAAGTGTTTTGGTGTACAACTACTCCTGAAATCTGTCTCTAGGTATGTATCATCATATTCCAGTTTCAATATACGCTGACCCAACATACAAAATGCATGCCAATTACCAACTGTATGTCTACCAAAGTGTAAACAGACAAACAATGACCATAAAAATATATTTGAAACAAAAATAATATGTATAAAAATTCTAACTGGGAAGCAACCATGAACAATTATATATAATTTATTTCATCCCATACATAATATTGAGTATTATTGGAAATATGTTAGTTACATAACATTGGCCCAACCGGCCAATAAAGAAAAGAAAATTGACTAATTACCAACTGTTTGGTTTCCAACATTATCCCAATATAAGACCAACAAAACATATTTCAAATAAAAATGGTCAGTTATGTGAAAAACATTTGCACTTAATTAAATACAGGACTAAAGATGCATTCTTTTCATTAAGGATACCTATTCCCTAATGTTGACTTAAAATATTGGTAATACACTGTTGTCTAAAGATAAAAAATTACATGCAAATTACCAACTGTGTGTCTACCAACCAGTTACAAATAATCAGCAAACCATGACAGTCAAAATATATTTCAAATACAATTAGTTTGTGTATTAAAAAACCAAATGTTTAATCAAACATGGAAAATTATGTTTTTTTATTCTCATCCAATACTTTCTATGGAAAAGCGTTGAAATGTTGTTGGTTATACAATGTTAGCACAACTAACGAAAAAGAACCGAACACCCACCATTTGGTTCCCAACATAATTCCAACATAAAACCAACTAAATATATCTAATATAAAAATGGCCAGTATAGTGAACAACATTTGCATCTCATACAATACCGGAAATAGGAATTGTTTTAATTAAGAATAGCTATTCTCTAACATCTACGTTAATGTGTTCGTTGTACAATATTGGCCCAACATAAAAATTAATACCTATTACCAACTGTATATCTACCAACTTGTTGCCGACGTTCAGCCAATCTTGACCATCAAATTCAATTTGAAACTATATCATTTGCGTATTTTTAAAAAACCTTAATGATTAATTTTTTGATTCCGAAAACACTATTGAGCATTGTTGGAAATATGTTAGTTACACCACAATGTTGGTCCAAATAAAGAAAAGTACCACTCACTCACTCACCAGCTGTTTGGTTTAGAACATTGTCCCGACATAAAAACGACTACAGACATAAAAAAGGTCGATATTGTGAAAAACATTTGTATATCGTAAAATTCAGGGTTAAACTAAGAATATATATTATTTATTTTTGCCATAAAATGTTGGTTTTTCAAATTTGGCCCAACATAAAAATACATACACATTACTAATAGTATGTCTACCAATTGTTGCCAACATTTAGCCAACCATTTTAAAGTTAAAAATTGCCCTTGTGGCATATTCTGGCCTTTTTTGATATTGTGAGGTATTGAGGTATGTTTTTCTAAGGTATTTCATAAAAAACTTTAAGAAAAAGGGTTAAGTTGGCATATTACGTGGGGCTAACGTTATATTTATGTATGTTTTCTAACCAACATATTGCCAACCTTTCCAACCAAATGCTAACCGTTGGGCCAACGTATGTTGCTATTTGGGTTATGCAAACAATAGCCAGTAAAACGTTCACGCAGCTACTTGAAGCCATATATTTATGAGGTGCCAATGAAAACATGAGTTATTCTCAAGTAGGTATAAGTATGGGTAGTGAAATTTCGCGGAGAGATTTTGAGACTAGATACAGTTGAAAAAATGCGAGGTCTGTAACACCCATGAAAATAGGGGTTTTATTCATTTCATTAACTTATATTATTTTCCTGTTCTTATTGCTACACATATTCTCATGCAAGAGTTAAGGTAATATTTTTCACACATGCCACTTATATGATTTCATCTGCCTATGTCAATTTTTTATTTATTTTTATTAATTTTATTTTTCTTAACACGAAAGATTTTTAAAACTACGATGTATGGTGGCAAAATAATTATGTGAAATTTTAATAGGCTAGTTAATTTTTCATTGTGTATTTATGTTTATAACATTAATATTTATTTTTGGCGTGATCTCAATTTTGCAAAAGTCTTTCTACTTTTTATTGTATTATATCTCAGTTCCGAGATCACGTATTCTTTGATTTTTCTTTATTTTGGTCGTTTGAAGTGGTTCATGTGGGTGGTTTGAATAGTTCTGATCCCCATTGGCCCGCAGGTTTAAATCCTGATTTTTTATTGGCTGGCGCTATAGGCCCCCTTAAGCTAGCGTCAGCCTGCAGAAACTAACGCTCTCTTCGTTAGCAGCCTTCAACTACATCAGACGTAGGGCAGGTCCTCCCATCTGAAGTGGACGGAGAGGTAAGACTTTAAATTTGTTTTAGGGTGTATAGACGTGTCCCTGAACCAACTTTTAAGTAAATTTGTAACGAGCAATGGAGCTTGTGTCAATGGTCGCCCATTCGCGAGGTTAAGAGGTCATGAGCTAGATAGTTTAAACACGCCGTCTACGTACGTGTAGAGCGGAGCTCCACGTATCTCCACCTTAATCCTGCTACGTCAAATCCTGCAAGAGCATCCTACCTGCAATCCGCTTGGTGATTAAAAGATAAGTCCTACCAAAAGATCCGACATTTTCATCTGGACCTAATTTTATTTACAGCTTGATTCAGCTCGATGTCCGTTAGCATCAGTACACAAGCAATGCTATCTTTACTTTTATAAGTAAATTTCCAGCACACATACGCCCACTGCGAAACCTCTGATAAGAGTAGTTTCTACCAGAGCTAGACTGTTTAGTGACAACACAATTCATTTAAAAGTAATATTTACTACAGAGAACAGTTTAATTAATTTGATTTTGAAACCACTATATTCAGACTCTGGCAAGCTATGTCACGTAACCGTAAAAGGGTTCAAGTAAGCTAGGCATGACCACTTTTAGCGTTGTTAAGATAGTGTGTTGTCTTTATAGTTTTTCTCATATTGCCATCAGGTTTTTAATTAATTCTGATTTAAAAAATTACAATACAAAAGGAAATAAAAGTATAATAAATAAAATATATTCATAGGGCGTATCTGTATTGTCGTGTTCTCTACTGTAATGTCAAGTTAACCTATTTCTTACCCAGGGTCTTCCATATGTGTTTAATAGAGTTCTCAATTGTCTGCCTTATTCTGACGTACGTACATAAATGGCGTACGTGCCAAATGCTAGTTTCTATAGGATGTTAATGGTAATGTTTCCCTACCGGGCCAGGACTGCACCGTATAATTATACAGGGGCAGCCTAGGTAAGATCACCTCTTTTCCCACTGATTTATTGCGGGTCAGCTGTACAGCCTGGTTACTCAAGTGTTATGTGTGTTGTCCCATTGTTGCGTGTGCTAATTCTACACCACACACACAGCACATATCTATTTGAATATAATATGATTGTATCTCTTATTGGCTATCGCAACGAGGAGGCCTTGTGTGTGTTCTTCACAGCTCCCTACACACTATGTTACATATTAATATGAAATATAAGTTATATTTCAGGTCGTCCAACTCTTTTTTAATTGGCTGAAGCATATTGTGGTCCTTGTTAATTGTTTGCGCGCGAATCACAATGGTATAGTGTCGGAGTTACGGAATCTTGAGTGGCTCAGTCAAATGCGGAACCGAATCCAGCAGCCAGTGGAGATATGACAACAGCCGATATGCATACATAGTATTGAAGTCTACTGTGTGCTCCGATTTATTTGCAATAAGGAAAGTGGCACTATGTATAATTCGGTGAATCCTAGGGCATTACCAAATATTAACGCGAATTTTGTGCAACTCTAACAATCAGGGAACCTTCGATTACGGTTATAGATGTAAAACAAACAACAGAAGAAAAATAAATTCCATTGATAAATAACTGTTAAGATGATCTCTGTGTCTTTATAACCTTGGTTTTATTGATTGAATCATGATATTATGCTATATATGTATATAAATTCGAATACAAGATGGTATATATATGTTCACTTTAACTGCTAGTAAATATTCCTAAATTAATTTTATGATTTTTTGTGTATCATTCTACAAGGAACAGCATTGTGAAATCCACTGCTAAGTCTGAACATCACTACACATGTCAACAGCAGAGGTCCGAAAATTTCGCGAGTTCATTTCAGGACAAGTTAAACTTTATTGGCATGCACCATGGAGTTCCGCTTCTATTGGACCACAGCGTGTTAGACACGCCCCGGACGACTTTCGACCAATAACGAACCTGTGCGGAAAAAAAGGACCGAATCCCGTGCTACCTGGTCAGTGGTTAAACTGGAGCAACAGCCAATGAATTGACGATTAAGTACACAAAGGACTTTGGAGTCTAGCTTGTTGACCAATGAATCCGCGAAATTTCGGGGTCTAGTCAACAGTCGTTGATAGAGCCACGAGTTTTTTCGCGAATTCATTCGGAGACGAGGTAGACTCCCAAAACTTGTTCCCCCCCTCCCCCCTAGTGTTGTTATTGGACGACAGTTCTTTAGACAGGGCCCGTTTAATTGTGAGCCAGTAATAATCAGGAAACAGTAGCGTGACTGAGCTTTGAACATTCCTGTGCGAAGTCCACACTTGATCGTAGTAACAAATATGCAAACGACAGTTTCTCGCTTGTGCAAATGACTGTAAATTCTAGTCTGCTGACACAACAATCTGTGAAATACTCGGGGCTGTAGTCGTTGATTATGAATAGAGAAATGTGTTTTTCGCGAAAAGATTTCAGGACCAGTTGTAATACAAAACACTTTAGTTCATATGCACTTTCGTGGTTGGATAATTTTAAATGTCTCGTGCTTCAAGTGTCTCTCCGTGAATCACGGACGTTTAGTATCTGAGTACTTTATAGCGCTTGGCACATTTAAATAAGAACGGTCTTCTCACGTAGACACGCCTGCCAATAACAAAATAAAGTTGTAATTTTGGACGTAGGATATTGAAGTATAGCAAGACCATAACTTTTTTTTTTCGCGAAAAACACCTGTCCCTAATTATGAAAAGATATTTAATAAGCTGCATTCACAGTTACTTCCCACTTTTCTGAAGACTTTCTTAAGTTCTACTTCAAGGACATTGCTCCGCCTGATGCAAACAAAGCTTAACTACGTCTAGACAATTACACCAGAGGGACAACGCACCGCATTCGTGCGCAATCAGTGTAATAATATATCGCGCAAGAACTATTTCTTGCTAGGCATTAACCGCACACTTTTTTTCTCTCTGTCAAATCGTGTCAATTATAAATGTTAGTTATAAATGTAACATTGTAATATATAGATAAAATATACGCAAAAGTTTAATTTTACCGAAAATAAGTTACTTTTATTTTACAAGTATAAAACGCTTGTGATAAGTGACATATTTAGGAAGCAACAAAACCCATCACAAAAAGGAGTGATTTTTCAAAAGTTTAATTCAAAAAATGTGAACAAATCACGAATAAAATATAACAGCGACACTTCAACCGAAGGGGCGAGCTCTAAATTTTTTTGCAGTTTTTCTCCATTTTCACGAATTTTTTCCTTTCGAAAGCAATTAATGTGATAAAGAAAGCAAAACCGTACGGGCTTCAATAATTAGTTTTCATATTATCTGGCAAAATGTGGTATTCCCAGGATATATATATATATATATTTGCTGATATACGCGTAAGCACACAAACCACCAATTGACATAAAATATGTCCGCACTACTACTAACTGTTAAAACATTTACCAGAAGACGCCTGCCGTTCGTTCTCTATTTCATAATATTCTCCGCATGACGGCCTCCAAAATCCTCGCCGTGCTGTAGCGATAGATAACGGAAGTTATTTCTTGAAGCAGTGCGCAAAAGTAACGATGTATTTGCAGTGGAACACGTGTTCAGCCGTCGCCGACGTCGCAAGCGTAGCTGACGTGAGATATATTATTTATTTATTTTTCGACTGGTTTTTACGTGTGGTGGACTTAAGGCGGCCTGCCTAGTCTGCTACACAACCATATAAAATATTAATACTAATAATGCAAAATTAAACATAGGAAAAGAAACAAAAATCTTAATTTGAATAAAAACATGAAACATAGATACTAAAAGTAAAATATCAACATTTCGTACATAGTAAATATTTACGGGTTGAACGTTGAAAATTTACACACGAATAATAGGATGAAATGTTCAGAAGTAGTGTCTACCAACTACATAAATTAGTAAGGGAAAAATAGAAATATGCAAACTTGCTAAGTAAAGAAGTAAGGAGAAGGAAAAGTGTTCAATGGGCGCGCCTTTAAGTTTAAATTAATGTTACGTTTAATCAATAGGCCTTTTCTTACCCTCTTGGACAATAACTAAACTAGCCACATAAACGTTTATTTGTCAGTGTACTTACTTTTTTCGGTGATATTTGTTTATTTTTGATACTTAAATGCTCTACTGGAATTTATCATATTTTGATCTCCAACGATATCACCATCCTTACTACATATAAATATATTTTCATCCTTTAAATATAGGCTTTTTACTAATTATTAATATTTTTTTAGTACTGCTTTTCTTTCTTATCTGTAACACACACACACAAACACACACACGCACTATAATCTAGTTACGGTAAAACATTTTACGTAATTATTAATATTTTTTTGCAAATTTTTTATTTACTTTTACTGTTGTTAGTGTACTTGAAATACCATACTGATAATCAAATAACGTATTTATTTACGCATGTAAATTTGGTGCTGTGCGAGGTTAAGTGTAAAAGATGGTGAATACTGTAACTTCGCCACAAATAAAGCCAGTAAATAAATAAAGCGATGTTGTATTAAGCTGTAATTCAAAACACACCCAGTATTTTTTTTACTTGCCTCCCAAATATGCAATAAAAAGGTCACGGAATAACTTTTCAGTGTTAAATCATTATACCACACATCCGTAACACCTCGGTAACTGGTATAGGCACGGAAATCCCGAAGACACTTTGGTAAATGTCCATGCTTCAAATTAAATTTCATAAGTAACCGCGGCTCTCAAGACATCGATGTTAAGAGCCGCCCAAATATCTTCGCTCACTTACTCATAAGTAACCGTGCTACATTACCTTGCCAACTTTAGGTTTCAAGTCACAGTTATATTATTAAAATATTGTAATTCACGTTGTCTTATTTATTTATCACAATTTTCTGCAGAGTATGGAAGTCATAATTTATTTAATTATGTTATGTAGATGTTTCCTTTGAGTAAAAAGTACGAATCAAGAATTAAACATAGTTATTTATTAGTATTTATAAAGCAAAACCTAAGAATTTCCTGTATAGGACATTGTCACACAGAAGCTAAGTATATATGAACTACAAGGAATTGAGATTGATCCAGAATCATAGATGAAGGTATAAACTTTAATAATCACGTATGAGCTTATACACGCTGGTATCATGAAAGTATTGTGATGAGGAAATTAAAAATGAAATGGTTATCAAAATAATAATGACCATATTAAATTAATTGAAATGATAACATTGATAGGACGGATATAGAACCAGCGGTATCAGCCCTAAGTAGAGCAAACTATTGGACACCCGGCCAAGAGATGTTTTGATAGAGCAGTAGGTTACTCGACATACGATTTGTTCGGCAGAAAATGGTTTAACAGCGAAGACACCGTCCATGTTTGGTTTGAAAACATTGATTTTTATAACTGATAAAGCTACAGTAGAAAACAAATACTGATGCATACCACAGGTAGAGTTATTTTACAATTGTTAATCTTTTATTTATTTTTTCAACTGGGGTGGTTGTAAGATTACGAACTTACTGCGTCCAGAAATTTTGTGTTAACAATTTTTTCTTAGGAATTTGGAGCAGGGTTGAGCACATATTTTCTCGATAACATTTCAGTTACACCTTTTTAAAACGCAGTTAGCATTTGTAAGTGTAGACTGTAATTATGAGAACTAAATTGCGATGTCTTATAAATTGCGCAATTATAGCACGGCAATGTACTGTATAATTCTTGTTCAATGTTATTCCATTAACCCATAGCGAAATATGATTTTTAAGTACATAGTGACAAGCGGTGAGAGGGGATAACTATTTTTGGCTAGAGATAGGTGTTTTTCGCGAAAAAAAACTTAGGGTCAATTGTACTCGAAAACACTTTAGTTAATATGCACTTTCGTGGTTGGATGATTTTAAATATAACGTGCCTCAAATGCCTGTCTGCGAATCACGAACGTTCTATATCAGAGTACTTTATTACGATTGGCCCAGTCAATAAGACCATGTCTTCTCACGTAGACTTGCGGACAATAACCTAAGGAAGTTTTAATTGTGGAAATAGGATGTTGAAGTATAGCATGACCATAAATATTTCAGCGAAAAACAGCCGTCTTTATTTTTCTTACGAGTTACTGGATAGGTTGAGGAATTGAAAAATACTTGAAGGCGATATCTTCAATCTGTAGTAAGTTTTTGAACTTTTACATATATTAGTGTGTTTAAGATGCGTTTTATTTTTGGGAATAAGTATAATATCGAACAACCAGCTGAAAAGAAAACAAAAAAATTAGACAGGAGGAAGACGGCCAGTAGAAGATAGTTCGGCCCGATGATGTAATAGCTACAGTTTTGAACATGCTGATAAAAATATGCATTTTCGAAATAAATAAAAAATAATTCTGTTTTATAATGGAAGAAAGTAGCCACTTTTCTTTGTACTTCAAGCCAGTAATAAATTTTCATCAGCGCATTGCTCAACCGACCATCTCAATGATTTTGAATAGAAGACCGTTTTGAATGTCACAAAAATAAAATTCCAAGCCATTATATTATAAACAAAAAATACGTGAAGTAAAAACACGAAATAAAAAAAAAAATAATTACTTAAAAGATATACCTGCTATAACAAGATACGTATTGTCCATTTGCCGTTACTTCCTACTTTCCTGAAACCCTGCTGAAGTTATGTTTTCAGGAAGCTCCACCGCCTCACCCAAACAAAGCCTCGCCATGTCATGTAAACTACACCAAAGGGACAACACTCCGCATTCGTGCTCACTGCGTGTAGTAGCATTCTGCAGAAGATATACCTACTATAACAAGATACGTATTGTGCATTTGCCGTTACTTCCTACTTTCCTGAAACCCTGCTGAAGTTATGTTTTCAGGAAGCTCCACCGCCTCACCCAAACAAAGCCTCGCCATGTCATGTAAACTACACCAAAGGGACAACACTCCGCATTCGTGCTCACTGCGTGTAGTAGCATTCTGCAGAAGATATACCTGCTATAACAAGATACGTATTGTCCATTTGCCGTTACTTCCTACTTTCCTGAAACCCTGCTGAAGTTATGTTTTCAGGAAGCTCCACCGCCTCACCCAAACAAAGCCTCGCCATGTCATGAAAACTACACCAAAGGGACAACACTCCGCATTCGTGCTCACTGCGTGTAGTAGCATTCTGCAGAAGAACTATTTTTTAGTATGTACTACCGACACATTTGTTTTCTTCCTGCTTTTATTGCCATTAATTATAAATGGTATATCATAATATTGCATCCTATAAAGTATAAGCAAAAGTTGAATTTAACAAAACGCCATATGGTGTGATTTTTCAAAAGTTTTATTAAGTTGTGAAGAAACCGTAAATAGACTATAGTATAAATATCAGCGCAACTCTGAGGTCTGTTTCCGTATTTCAAGCATTACAGAGACTATTTCAAACTTTGCTTTTGTATTAGACACTATCTAAAGAAGGACTGCTTCCTTGACCCACTTTCATGTGACAATGGCACCATTGTTTCAATGGGCGCTCTTCCAAGTTCCCATATTGGCTGGAGTTCAAAGCGTCAAGACTGAACCAAATTTGATTTAAAACATTACTCGTATTTGATTACAGAGTCTTTCAGGCAAAAAAAAAAACTTGCATTCTTTAAATCTTGTGGGTTTATGATTAAAACATAAATAATGTAAATTCGAGTCTATTAAAGTACTGTATAAAAACTATTTTATCCCTTTCCTTACAGCAATACATTTTCTGGCAACCAGACATACATTTCAGAAACAGCAAACAAACATCTTTATCTTAAGCTAAAACAGAATTACACCACATGAAATTAACGAATATTTATAAAGGGTGCATTACTATTTATGCGATACATAGACGCTAAACTATCGCTAACATCTCTGTATGACCTTGCCACACTATCTAAGAGATATATTTTGCAACTACCATGACTACGTCTAATTAATGCCATGAGGATAAGAATATACGTTGGACCTCAAGACTGAATGCAAGGAATCAACTGTATCGCTTGGGTTCAATACTGTGCACTCCAACTAAAATAAAGCAAACATTTTTACAAAAAATTTAGAAAGTAAAGCTGTAGTGAAAACTAAAAAATTACGGCAGAAATTTTTTATGAACAACTACAGTTAAGTTATGCAAAAATGTCCATATATTCAGGAATAATAAAAATTCAACAATCATTCTTTGAACGATTACATACATACATAATTTAAAACAACTCGCGGCAATTTTGCTCTACACTAAGTGATGTTTTTTTTATTAACCATGCGTTCAGAAATATCGAAATCATTATTAAAAATTATATATATATATATACATATATTACATATATATACTTATGTTGTTTCGTTATCGCCGAGTAAACAGAAATCGGAGAATTATTTTAACTAGTTCTCATTGTTTCAACGGAAGATGATTGTGTTAGCTTAGCTTTAACTGTGTAGAGTTTGTTTAAAACGAGTGCACACTTGCCTTTATCTGGAACTCTCTAGCAAACTCCGCGGAGTAATACATTGCCCATTGAGGTACGGTAGGGTGATCCTGGGTTTTCTAATCTGAGCAAAGCATGGATGAGTAAAAGATAAGGCATTATCAGTCTACTAAGTAAGCCGTCGCCTTAACGTCCTTGGCTGAACGAATAGTACAATAGCTGAGTAATAATAGGTACCATTAAGATGATTTAATTTAAATCCATAAAATTGTGTGTCTTGAAACCCTACGTCACGGTGATACAGAATAATGAAGACTACACAAGCGGAACAGCAGCTTTTCCCCGCGAGCTCCAGCCGTACAATCCCACATAAATGGCTTCACTGGCCAACAAGATGTCGGAACACCGTTCGCCAATCAGCGACTGGTTACTTTCTCACCTGCACACTTACAGAGCCTGGCGTAGCCAATCAGAGATAGGGGTACACCCGCGTTAAAGGAACCGCGACGCAGTTTAGTCTGTGTGTACCTACCTGCTCTGCGTTTGAAGGTCTGTTTTTGCTTCAGAATCCTCAAGGACGTGTGGCTTCAAACCGTGACCCAATAAACCACACACGACTTAAAATGTACACATTTTTGTAGTCTCCGTTATATTCGAAATTCATTCGAGAGATTTCTGGTCTATACTCATTGTGTATCAATCCCCCTCGTACGAAAAGTAACAGTTCTACGGAATGACTTGATATAACTAATTCGTTTAGCAGGTGACTCTTTGAACGTGCTGGAAACATAAACGTTTTGCCTGTATGCCAATTGTCACGGAATGCTATCATATGCCGCGCATCTGGAGCAGCACATCTCAATAACAATTTCAAATGTCTTACTCATTCCCCTAACACACTGTAAATATTAGTTCACATTTTCCCGTCAGTTTAAAGTTAAAATACACATGTATATGAGGTAAAGAATATTTTGTCAAGGTTCGATTTTCTATGTGGTCAGTTTACCATAAAATTTGTAAAACCGTGATAATATGCTTTGATGTAGCTTGCAGTTTCAACTAACACTTCCCATCACAGCGTTCTATGTATTGGATGTTGCACAAGAAATTGATATTATGATCTAAACTGTACCCCGCAGAAAATGGTGTCCAATAACAAAGAGACGTGCTTAACGTTTTGGGAGACAACATCCGTTGTTGAGACTATAACCTACAGTCTCATATAACCTGCTGCCAGTAACGTGAAACACAAAAACGCGGGTTTTCATTGGTCACGATATATGATATACCGTTTTCGCGGTAAACTGAGAGCTTCTGAAAGTCCTCCATAAGACCTCATAATATCTACTTGTACGCACATTACGTATTAGTCCGCCATAGGTAAAATTAACAGCGTCGTGGGCCTGATCACTTTATCCGTGCGTTGGTCAAGTGAAAATGTAAAATAATTATAAATATAGACAGTATTTTGCAAATTACAATTTCATACACTTGTATGTATAGAAAAATTAGAAAGCCAAATAAATTATTAGTATTCACAAATGTTTACCTGAAACTTCAATTCAAGGTTAAGCATTGAAACTTTTTACCCTACGTTGCTGCCAACTTTACAGGGTGCACGCCAATCAGTGCTCGTTAAAATTTTGCGCAAGTAGGAGAAGTGATTTTTTTCAAAGGTTGTTTTCAAAAGTGCTCAATAAACTGTGTACACTATGGGAGACTGATAATTTTATAGTTCCAGAAAAAGTTTTGTTCGCTGCATTACCTAAAATTATATCTTTATATATGACTGAAATAGTTCCAATAGAAAATTTTGGAAATGCTGTCAACAAGTAATTTTGAAAGCATATATTTTACGGATTTTCGTGGAATCATTGGTTTTTCCCAGACAAATTCCTTTCGAATAGTATAATGCTTCTTCACACTGGAAACTACAATCACACGCCCAGTAATACGCGACGCTTAATCATTAGAGACCCCGTCATTCTGCGTCATGCAATATACAGTACAACAGAACAATCGTAAACTTTGCCGTCATATACTTACTCAAGCAGAACTCATCATCTTCTGTTAGTCTCCGCCAAACAGAATAAAGCAACCAAAGTGTTGTCTATTGGTGCAGAGTCATGAAGGGCGTGTCGGGTGAGTGAAAGGTCAAATGACACATATCAAGCAATACACTGAGATAAAATCGATTAAAATATTTGCTAGCATAGGGCCAAATATATATTTAATTGCCCTTACAAAATATATCACTCAGCAAACAAAATTAGAAAAGCAATAAAATTACTTCTGTTCGTCTACAAAATACATGTTTGAATAAACAAAATCCTTTGTGATGGGCCATAAAGAATGTAGACTGTCAATTAAATATTTTGTTGCATCAACTGTGTATATTTGTTTGGCCACTCATTTCACTACCTTCGTTCAAAAATATAGCTCGAGAGTTCGTTTGTGTTTTTTTTTTACTTGTATGATAGTGACCGTGTTTGTTAGTGCATTTATAGATGCTTAAAAATCGTATAAACACATTAATAAAACAATGCTACAAGAATTTCTTCAGTAAAGCTGTAAAACTTGAAATATTTATTTGCAGACGTTCCCCAATATTTACAATGTATCTAGTGGAAAGCTTCCCGATATCATAAATTGTCACATTAGCTGAGATTACTAAGACGAAGCACTCGGACGCAGGTGAACTAGGTTCGAAACTCGCGTGAACTTTGTAAGTCTTTATTATATCGGCCCAAACGGTTTAATGTACGTGTAGCCATACAAACCTTTAGTTGTACCAACAAAATCTTGCAGTTTGGAGCAACCAAATGAGAACAACAAACTAATTTGGTTTCAGCAACAAAATACTTCATTGTCCCTATACAAACAAATAATTTGTTTGTACCAAACAAATCTTGTTTGATTCAACAAAACCTTCTTCTCAGTGTAGGCAATTGACGGTAAAGTGAGTAAATTGTTGATAAAAATACTTCAGTTTAGCTTTAGACGTTAACTTCCGAGTGCGATGGAATATACACACAGTGTTCATTACCTGCTGGCAACATTTATTTAAAAAGGTGGTTAAAGGATAAACATTGGCTTTACGGAAAAAGTAACTTGGGCCTCAAAAGTGCTCACTTTACCGTAAACAGCCTATAATATCTAAATATAAGACGCCTAGTACGTAGCAAAATCATAAAGCGAAATGATCGGGTCTGTATTAATTATTGCTAGACGTAAGTGGATTTTACGATTATTTTTCAATGGCATGCTAAACTTCAAGATAGCGTTTCTTTTACGATTGGGCAACATGTGTTCTAACAAGGAGAATGGAATGTACGTTTTACATAAGTGATTATTTAACATTCTGTAAGAAACAAAAAAGATGTTCAGTAAATACTAGGTGTTTATAGCAGAGTAACCTAAGTCTCGCGCGTGAGAATGCCTGATAACATTTTATCACGCGAATACTTGCCGTTGAAAACGATTGAGGGTATTAAACGAGTAGCCAAAAAGAACATTACGTGTGCCGCTGTATTTCATATTGATCACACATACATTCTGATGTTTCAATAAACGCGGTGAAGGATTATAATGATTTTCAGTTGTACCGTGTACTTATTTTCTACCTAAAATAGCCTACAAATTTATGAGTAAGGCGTAATCACTATTGTATTTTTTTCTTTGCCATAAAACCGTGGGAAAAGCGCATGAATTTCTGCAGCAAATGTTATTATCCTTGCACTCTAAATCAGAATCAGTTATTATTTACTGATTGTCAGTTGGAACTGCTCCATCCGGAATCGGTAGAAAAAGAAAACTACTAATATCTTCAGTTAACTGAAATCCACTAGTACAAACAGTAGAAAATCAGTTGTTTATAGTCGATTAATAAAAAGCACAAGGATTGAAAACCGTGCATTATGGTTTGAAATAAATTAGGTATACAACTATTTTGTCGCAAAACAAAATTATTACATGTACAAGGAAATTTTGGAAGTGGTTGGTATCGAACCGCCACCCCAAAACGCAACAGATTCTCTTGTTTCTTTTGGCTGACGTTCTACCAATTCTGCTACTTGGCCACCTAGAGAAACGGTCTCGCATTTGCGTGGTAACATAAACTTACAGTGACGAACGGCTGTAAGTTTCGTAATGTGAAGTACTTCATGTTGTCGAAATATACACAAATTATGCGTACGTAGGTATATGTATTTGTAAGGCTCGAAAGACATTATAAGTTGAGTTTAGTTCAGATTATGTACTTTAAAAGAGAAATATAGTGATTTTAACGGTGTTGTCGGTGTTTTCTATACGTATCTGCTATTTTACAATGCAACATTTTACAGAATGAACCTGTTATTTTGAAGAGACAGATTGACTAGTAATAACTGTACTAATTAGACAGTAGAACTTTAGAAACAATGCAATATTTGATCAAATTTGTCATTTCCTCATTATTTGATCTGTTAACTAGCAAAGACCACAAAACTTTTGTTTGTGTAAATCCACCTTTCTTAATAAGTCACCGCACTATCAAGTCAGTAAAATTATCACTAATATATCTGTCATTAAATATAACAGTTTAAATCGGTAGTATCTCGTTGCATTGTATAATGGCGTATACTAGTGTACATCGATAACTTCGTACATTGAAACCACTATATTTATTCTTTAAATCACAGAGTCAGAACTAAACTAAAAATAGATTGACTTTCGAACTTTGCAAAGACATGTACTTGTGCAGAAAATCTTTATATTTTGACAACAAGAAAAACTTTCACATCATGAAACTTACAGCAATATTTGACATTATATTTTGTGGTTCAGTATTCATAATATAAGTACACATTTGACAGTGGTAAAGTAGGGCAGTGGATATGACTGATCATGATTGTTTCAGTATGCTTTGCTTTATAGTTGGAGGTTCTAGCCCAACCACCTCCAAAAACGTTTTTGTGTAGACGATATTTGTGTTCTGCGACAAAATAAATCTTACCTCACATCACATAGGAATGCTATGTGCTTATTTATTAATAACAACTATAAATAAGTAGTTTTCTACTGCTTGAATTAATATATTTCTTTTCACTAATGAATTTGTGATTTTTTTTCTACTGATTGCGGATGGAGCAGTTTCAGCTGACAATCAGTACAAAATAACTGATTCTGATTTAGAATGTGGCTATATGTGACGTTTAGGATTTAGAACGGCCAAAATAAACTCGTGATTCCCGTATGTGTCAGCTTTACCACTCTCCTCGCTAGTGTATAAACACTCTCGAAGAATAGCAGGCCGAATAGTGTTGAGCTACTGCTCATCCACTGGCAATGTGTTTCTTGATACTTTAGCAAGTTTAACAGTACGGAATATCGCATGTGATTTGCAGCTAAATATTTAGTGTACTGTTTATACTCGTTTCATTATTTCTGTTTTTATATTGACGTTATCAAAATGTACCTCCAATCAAAATCGCCTGGATTAGGGGGCGATTATAAGAATTACATCTGAAGCTGTGTAGATTGCTCTCGTCCGTGCCAATTCCTATGTTCTTTATTCCGAACAACTATGTGCGCAAGCCAGTATAACGATTGCCAGCGAAGGCGACACTAAAAAGAGGATACGTATGTACCCAGAGCGTGGTGTAATCTCCCTTACCTTACAGCTCATCTCCGTAACGGGAGAAGGTCGCGAAGTTTGTCCTCTATACCGAAGTGGCCGGTACGCGTCAGGAGCTGGCAGACCCAACTGTCTGCAGCTGGCGGGCGCCGGCCGCTGTTATATACGGTGGAGTGTGGGTGTACACCCAGCCGCGATCATCACGTGCTCCTAGCGTAGCGAGCGGCGAAGGGGGGTGGGAGGCATTATCACGCGTGACTGTGGAAAGTTTCCGTGCTCGAGGGCGGCATGTGTTGATGGCTTACCCAACGTGGCCGCGTGTCGCCAGCGCTAAACTGTAACCCCCTCCCCTCATCAAAGCGATATAACCGCCCCCCTCACTCACCAAGGACGAGACATGCTTACAAAACACAGGACTAGGGACCACGCCCCGCTACGTGATCAACTTCCTGTTGGGTTATCGCCACTCTGCTTGATCCCCTACCCTCACGCCAAACAGTTGCTCTTTCCCGCCTGGGCACGCATGGGCTGAAAAACACACATTCGCGGAAATATTTCGGCGTTTCCCACGATCACCCTGCAAATGAAGCAACTGAATACAACGTTAAAAAATCATGGAACTTAAACTGTTTTATCTTTCGGGCTCACTCAGCAACAATGCACGTGATTTTAGTTATTGTCCTTCCTGTCTTAGATTTTCCAATTTGATTATCTACTACTGCGAATCTCATAATGGAAACTACAAACCAAAAGTTCAAAAAATCACCTTCTATTTCCGCGAAATCTAACTTTCATTAGCCTTTACAGGTGCATAGAATTAATCAAATTCTTCACGGAACGGATTCATGTACGCCCTGCTTTCCCTATAGCGTGTGAATCTACAGTCATGCGTTTTAACTATAGTGCGATTTTTACGAGGTGAAATTGCAAACTATATGAAAGTTTCTGAGACCAGCACACGACCCCCTCGAATTGTTCTATTAATGCAGTCAGTTCACAGGCAACGTTGCCTTGCACCAAAATCGTTACGAGATTTTATTTCAAGAATGCAGACTCGATTCATCCTGATGTTAGAGGTAGGCAAGTTTCGGCACTACTCCTTCAAAACTTTCAGTACACGGAAATATGTTGCATTTTTTACGTTCAATGAAACATGGGACTATTCCAAAATAACATTGGAAAAGTTGAATGCTTTGAAATTTTTGCACGCAAACTTCACATAGTTTTCCTTCCTCTCTTTCCCCACATAATAGCATATACTTATAATAAATTAAGTTATTTTAATTATTGTAACCCAACTGTACTTTAATTTGGTATTGAGACTTTCATTTACCAACAAATACCTGCTTAGCCTCCCCATATAACCAAAAACAATACACGCAATTTTGGGCGAAAAACACCTGGGGTAAATTTACTATTAGATAAAATTAAAATATGGTGAAAAGGCAGTCTATAAAATTTTGCTTAACACTCAGGTCGGGAAAAATACTGTTGCATAAATACTCCCGACATACTTAATTACGCTTCAGGCCTTACAAATCTGACGATATTGACTCACATATTATTTTTAAAGGCGCACATGCACATTACTATTCAATTTTGAGTAGCTCTGAAAAAATACTTACGACTCTCTGTTTGTTCAACATTGATAGACCATTGGCAGAAAAATGCCAAGGAGTAAATGCATGTTGCTGATTCAATTGTAAAGCCGTGACCAAGGTCAAACACAAAAGTTTCGCCAATGATGAGTGTTGTGTCATAATGAGCGACCTTTATACAACCAGAGCTGACTTGAGAGTGGGTCGGTCGACCAGAGAGGCGGGGCCGTCTTCGAGATGGTGTCAATCGGAAATGAGAAAAAAAAGGGGGGGGGCGCTTTCAATGATCAGTCGTCAAGGCTTAGGAAGGCAGAGCCTTGCGAACAAGTGATAACTTGGCAAAGTGTGCCATACTCAGAGTTTTGTGATTACATTGAGGTCATTGCCCAAAAGTTATTCAACCAGCAGTAAACTGGGACTTTGTTGAGAAATAAGGTCGTGATAAAAAAAAAATTTCGCCAATTTAGCTGGTGGTCAGATCACTTAAATAAATTAATCTGTTCCAGTTTCAGTTTACTGTGGGTTTCATAATTTACCAGCGAACATTGTTTATAACACGCTTCTGAATATTAGTTTAGATAAGATTACATCAGTATTTTTGCATGTTAGTAAGAGCGTGAATTTTTCGGTTCCAAATAAATAATTAATGCTTTGATACTTGTACAGCAACAAACATTGCATAAAGTTTTGGCGGAGATTAAAATTCACAGAGATTTATACCTGTCTACCAGATTAATGAAGTTACCTAATTGAGACCGGGATATCTCGTCATGTAGTCATTATAAAATTAACAGAAAAATTGTATTATTTCGCTAGCGCACGGCATTTCTAAATTTTTTGTAATTTAATTTGAAATATAATTCTTTTCAGGAGATAATTGATTTCAGTAACAGTGGTATAATAGCAAGTTTTGTTACTCAAGTTTAATTCTTTGTTAAAATGCCATGTTCATATGTATTCACATACATACACAAAGAGATATAGACAAACTTTAAAACCAGTGCACTGAAAAAAATTGTTGTTTAAGGCCTACCTAGCGAAAACATTTTAAACGCATCCCAGTCACGTCTGGCAATACGGAAACATTCCGATCGATAAGAAATAGCATAAAGAAGTGTTGCATGTGTTCTGTTTCCTCAGATTTATTAATGGCGAGTAGAGGGATTTGGTAGCATCTGGTACAAGGGTAACGGGAAGAGGCGCGAGGCGCAGGCAGCCATCTAGCATCCCCTAGTGTATGCTCTGTCATTCCGATCACCCAACCGCCATCTTGTATCCGCAATATTGGTAGTCAGTATACCGCCATCTTGGTAGCGAGGATGTCACCATCATTTTTTCACTTCATGCTCTATCATTCCGTATTCTTTTTTCGTGCTCTACCTTTTCGTGTTGTTTTTTCATGAGCCATCATTCCATCTTGTATTTTTGTTATACATAATTCCATCTTGTTTTGTCATGCTCTTTTCATTCCAGGTTGTTTCTCAGTCCACCTCTTTCTCTATTGTCGCCATTTTATTTCCATCTGCCATCTTGTTTCTATCCACTATATTTTATATACCCGCCATCTTGTTTTTATATTTTGTTTACATCGGATGTTACTAGGGTGCTGGTGTGTACACCATCTTCGTTCTAGAGTTGACTGCTAGGGGCGCTGTTATTTCTATCGCTCAGCTGCCATATTTGTTTATGGATATGGCTACCAGGGGCGCTGGCGTGCGTCCGCCATGTTGGTTCTAGAGTTAGCCACTATAAGTGCTGCTTTTCTGGAGCTCAAAAATCATCTAGAGAAGGGCAGGATCGAACTGCCGAACATTGGGTCGGCATGCAGATACCTCAGGTCACTCAGTTATCAAGATATGTGCTCGGAAAATGGTTTAAAAGAACTACATGTAATATATTGTGTATAGGGATGAAAAAATAATTTGTCATTACCACTCTAATACATTTTAATCATTCTTTTTGACTATCCCAGACTTATGTTCGGATTTGTTCGTTTTGTAAGCATTTATTTTTTTAGTACATATAACATTTTAAAACATTTTTTTCTTTTTAAAATATTACGAAAATTTACACCTTAGAAATAAAACACATTTTCCTTATTACATTTTTATTACATTTTTATTTCGATATCATTCGTTTTCATTTAAGACATTTATTTAGTGCTGGTCATCCATCCTTAGGTTTAGGACTATTTATCCATCCTCCGGTTTTGGAACTTGGAGTTGAGTTTGCAAGCATGCATAGACAGGCAGGGCTGCTGACCTTCTCAAAGTAAAAATATCTGTGCTTGCATGGGGAGAATTGTGTTACCATTTTCACATGTCTGCACCTGTACGGTGTAAGACAACTGGAGTCTACGCCCAATCATGCTTCCAGGTCGTTTTCACAATCTGCATAGTGTCGTATGACCATGAAGTCTGTACATAGCAATGTTAGGATTTTCACAGGTCTGCACCTGCACAGTGTCAGCTAATTGGAGTACGCATGCATATGTTCTTCCATGTCGTTTTCACAATCTGCATAGTGTCGGATGACCATGAAGTCTGCACAGTTCCGACCTGAAGATGTAGCCATTTACTCCGATATTGCCATGGTCTACCGTCGCATGCATTTCAAGCCAGCCTGATTCCCAGAGCAAATACAAGCCTGCAACAGATTTGAACATTAGGTCAGACCGAATTAAGAAAATGGTTTTTCAGCTTGTTCCTGTACCATGCTGCTTTATTACCTGCTCAGTGTACCACCTCCGGCGAGACTCGAAGCTGTCCTGCACTACCAGTGAGATTATAAGTCAAGCAAAAGTAAAATGCCTACATCCAATTAGGGGTCATAGGAAAATTGTATATAAACTCAGAACATTGAAATGGGTAACTTTAAAGCACCATTTTGAACCATGACAGAACAATTTGGGAGACTATGCACACCACAGTTACCTGCGATTTAAATGCTGTATTTGTTCTCTGAGCATCTGATTTCATCCATTCTCCGACCGAAAATCAACCATGTTTGATTCAGAGCAAGACTATGGCGGGCGCACCCGGGCTTCCAGAGTGTGGAATATTTTGTGGATGATCTCCTGGTAACATCTGTTGAGCAATATGCAAAATATGTACATGTATACATCTCACGGGACCCAATAAAAATGCCAGACTGAATAAAAACTGAAATTGTGAGAGACTGTAATAGGAGCGAATGGCTGTTAACCTTTGTAGACCATAAATAGTGGGAGCGCACAGGTTCTAACACACTTTGGTCACCGGCAGGCATAGTGACATAAGATTAACCGGTGAAGGGTCCTCGGACACGAGCACATAAATTAGTGATATTTTTTTTTGACAGGAGCACACTAACTCGTGCTATCCCTGGTGTTACCCACTCACATCCCCAGCCACTATGCTGTGCTGTGAATGGTCATTGTTGAGGCAGGCCATCAATTATGGGTTAAATGCTTTTAATAAACATAGTTAGCCATTATTTCGGAACTGTTGAAGCTATAGTCATAAAATTCATAATATGCTCATCATAGCCGATATCCATCACGAAGGTCAACTATCCCAAAAACCCTTTTATAAGCATAGTTAATCATAAATTCCAAATAGTTGAAGCTATATTCATTAAATTTATAACATACACATTGTATCCAATATATATATATCGCAGTGGTAAGATAAAATTGGCATTAAGCCCTTTTATAAGCATAGTTACTCATAGTTTCCAAACTGTTGAAGCTATAGTCATCAAATTTATAACATACACATAATCCCTGATTTAGATAAAAGAATCAGGCTTTTAAATTTGTTAAACATTTTTATAAGCATAGTTAGTGATACTTTCGGAACCATTGAAGCTATAGTTATAGAATTCATATTGATCACTTCATCCATAATGCTAATCATGGTGGTGATTTCAAATATGTATTAAGTCCTTTTATAAACACAGTTAGTCATAGTTTCCGAACTATAGAAGCTACAGTCATCGAATCTTGTAAAATATACTGGATATTATTTTTTTTTGAGTTGGATTCCTGGTGGAGGTACTTATTGTAATGTTATTTTTTTACTACTGTGTTCAATTCCGGACGACTCACTTAATATTTAAAAAAAGGATTCTAGGAAATGCATCGAATAGTGCAAGTTCAGGTAAGGAAGAATGAATTACACTTATTTACAGCTACTGTTCCTGAAGTGATGCCTCATCGACAGATGTGTTACCTGTTTGATGTGCTTACCTCGACTGATGCTCAATGACTGCTGCATTCGCTGGTCTCGACTCTTCTGTGTGGAGGGGAATGCAGTTTTACTACATAATCATGTAATAATGTATTTGTGCAATGTTATACTTGCATATTCATAATTACTATGTAAGCACATGAATAACCATGTCTTTAAGATCACTTACAACTATAATTACCAGGTTCGACTATTAACCAGATCACTTAATAAAATTTGGAGAAAATTTGAGACTATGAGGTTCGATTCCAAAGCAATGCATTAATGTTTTTTTTTTTATTTAACTTTGGAAATGTTTTTGTTCTGTGAATTTTTAAGAAATTAAGGCGCTAAATCACACATCGATTGAAGGTTTACAGTAAATTTGAGTGTAATTTTCGAAGAAAACATAAACTTCAGTATATTATGCAATCACACATATAGAGCATTAGAAATAAAGTGAGATGTCCCACAACCATACATGTTGACACCCTGTTAGCTAGGCAGCAACTGTTGACTTGACCTGTCAGCCAGCACTTCACAGCCGTGTAGGTATGGAGAGTTAATACACCTGCACACTCACTTTCGCCTATATCCCCTACCATCCCTACACACAGCAGGCTTACTGGAGATCTCAGGTGTTGTGTTGCCGGGCATCGAGGCTTGCAGAGTAACAGGTCAGGTGCTCTGACCACCAGTGAATGGAATGCTGCAGAGATTGTGTTCCAGAGAGAGTAATTGAAATTTTACTTATTTGTCTATTATAACCTTCGAACATTTTAAAAACTTTTGATATTTTATATGTTATATCCCTTTCTACAGTTTAACCAGCCATACACTCAAATATATTTATTCTCATGATCCTTAACATTTTCTTAGAATTTAATGATTGTTGGAGATTGTCCTATTTGAAAAGTAAGCATTTTCTAGTATTTAAACAGTTTGATTGTTGTCACATTTTGACTTGAAGCTATGTCATTTGGTAGACTGATTGACACACACAATCACACATGCATGAACACACATACACACATGCATACACCCAAACACACATACACAAACCCACACTTTCCAACACACAATCACACAAATAATTTGGACATATCATACCACCCAGTTGCAAAACTCTAGTATCAAACTTTACAAGCACAAATAAATACTTGACAAGTATATCAACATGTTATACAACTCAAATAAACATATAACAAACAACGATAGACACAATGATATTTGGAGACAATTTCAACCTATAATACTAACAACACACCACCTGACTTATTATCCAAAACATTGCAATCATTCAATCCAAACAAGTTAACAATACATTTGAATATATTTGATTACATATTAAAAAAATATTGCTACTAGTTGATCACATAACTTCTCCATCACGTTGTAGAAGATCAGAAATCAGTACTACTACTTCCAAACATTCGATCTATACTTACAATCAGATATTACTAAAAGATTTATAGTAAAAACGTTTTTTTTTTTCATATCATGTTAATATAATCGAATAAGCAGTACTCGATTTAACATCATCAGAGGGACATACTACATTTAAGAAAAAAGGAGTTTGCTGTTTTTAACTGTTAGTTCGACCACTCTAGGATACTTAGATCTTAACAGCATAATAAGTATTTCAACAATCAAACCTTGTTTCATCTCACAACAGCTTAAGTATCGTTTACATGTAACTATATTTAACTACCTAGAAAACCATCAAAATTGAAAAGTAGATAATGATTATTTCAATATTTCATCCTAAACGAAGCTAATGACAGCTATACTAACATACTCAATGGTTCAAACCCCATAGAGATAAATAGACAAAAAACTCACCAGTTTCTGTGATCGTGACCGAGGTATCTACCCAGTTTAATCTTATGACACTACGTCTGCTGGTGGCCAAATTGTGCTAGAATCCGTGCCCTCCCACTACTACCATTATGCATAGTTATCCATGCACACTACATGATATGAAAAATCGTATTTAAAGGGAGTGAACAATATGTTTGATGGTGCTCCTCAATGCGAGAATTTCCTATCAAGGATACTAATGAAAATATCCTTGAAACTTTACCATCTTTTTAAAGAATCGCCCAAAGTGCCAATATGATATGCTGAATCGTGTACCGGAGACTAACACAGTGCTGTGAACCGCTATGAATCTTCCTGAACTAATCTGCAAATTAGGGTGTTTGTGAACGAATCCTGCACAATTTAAAGGCAGAAATTACTCAGTGAAGCGAAATTCTCGCCATCAAACCTTTTGACCAAGCTTACGGGGACTCTGCATACAATATAAGCAGATATGTTCGTATAAATTTCAATTGTCTGTGAACTATGGATCCAGAAATATATAGTATGGACTCTAGAAACAGTGGACATGCTACTAACAGTGGCGACTCCTCTTTAAGTGCCAGTAAAACAGTAGAAACAAGTGACTCAACCTCCTGTGACTCATCCAGTTGTATACCAGTGTTCTTCTGCCGATTATGCCATCAGCAGCAGTCAACCAGTCCAGCAGTCAGCCAGTCTAGCCACCAAGGACCCTGGATACGATGGTGACGAACCATTTTCTGGAGACTGTGAGGAAGATGAAGAAGTATTCATGTTGCTTATCCTACTACCACTGAGTCGGCACCATACATAATGTACAACCCCAGCACTTGCTACGTCTACGTGCGTGAAGGCTTATAATTTGTGCAGATAGGTAATACTAAAAAAAAATGAGTGTGGTGATATTTACAGCCCGATATACTTTGAAATTTGTAGTGATAAGGTACATTTCCATCAAGAGTGGAATGAGTTTTCACCATACGAAACCTTCAGGGTAGTATCCAGCTTCGTTTAGGAAGATATTAATTACGCCATTCATCTCTGTGCTCCGAAGCCAGCAACGTCATATGCGATGTCCGGGGACTCCGAGGACATCAAGTACAGATAATAACGAGATGGTAAACAACATTATAGAAGTATTAAGAAAGACATACTTGGTCGTTTACAAACACTGGTACACCATGTGTATCAATTTTGGGCTCCGCATATAGGCAAAAACTTCTTCGAAAATCTAGATTTTCCTCAAAAAAACATTCATATCAATTCAAGTTGGACTATATAAATAATTCAGATATGTTTGTTCAATCACTATGAACCAATAGCAGCAGCATATTTATGTATTCCAGCAGCAGTTATGCTAGTAGCGACTCCGCATCCAGTGACTACACCAGAAGCAGTTCCACCCTGTGGGCCGGCCTTCAATGTTTATCCATAGATAAGATGATGTTGTTCCATTCAAAATATCAATAGACTCTGATATGTCAACTTCATGTGTACGAAAAGTTATAAATTAAATTTTAATTTATGTATTAAATTATTTTTTATGTGAATAAATTCATGTATTTAAAAAGAACACATAAAATAACCCATGTGGCATAAGTATGTTCAAAATTTGTATGGAATCAAAAGTGTTATGCAAAGAAAGTTTAACTAGCGAGCAATATTTAAATTTTCATACAAATATAAATTTTAGAGGCTGATAAACACAGTCATTTCCGCATTTCTCATTCTGGCCGACACCAAAACTGTATGTGCCTTTATTCCCACACGAATGGCTGACCTTAAAACTTGCATCAAAAATATTTCCCTCATTTCATTCTTTGACATATAGAACTCATTAGATTTTAATCGACTCGAATATGACATAATACTTCTGATCATACCATAGCCCTCCTATTACATCTACTCACATAAATTTGATTTAAAATGTACTCTCAAACATCACAGAATCAACATGTCTTTCAGAAAAGCAGAAGGGATTGTATAAGAATTTATATACAATTTATAGGTTGATCACGATAAAATTAGCACTTTTGAAAGCCTTGCTTTATAAATGATTGTATGCACATTGTGTCTTCTCCCGCCTTACGTAAAATTATCATTGCCACGGGCCTTATCACTTTTTTCATGCTTCGGTCAAGTGAAACTATAAAATTATTAGAAAAGTAAATATTTTACAAATCTGCTCATTTTTACATTTCGTTGCATAAAAAAAAATATAAAGCGAAAGGAATTATTTATGTTATCATAAATTGTTACCTCTCACGGTTTATTCGACGTGAAAATTTGATACTACTTTCCATCCATCATTACCAACTTTACTGGGCGCATGTCATTCAGTGCACCCGTTAAAATATATGCAGGCAGGAGCAGTGACTTTTTTCTAAGGTTGATCCCAAAAGTGCTCACTTTATCGTAAACAGCCTTTATACACATATTACTATGTATATATAAATTTAATTTATTTACTCATTATATATATATATATATTCCATCTTTCTAATTATTTTGGTTTTCAATGTTTCTATTTATTCCCATTTTTTAACCAATTCACACACATACATATTATATCATTCAATAAATCCTCTAGCTCTGAGTTGATAAATAATCGAATTTATCTCTTCACTGAAAAAAATGACACCCTTCTTTGCAATAGAACCAATACCTGTAGTCTACCGACCAAACCATCGGGTTCTCCATAAACTAAATATCTAGGCTTAACGAGTTTCTTCGCAGGAAGGTTCAAGATACATTTCTGCATGTATGTTAATTTCATCTCGATGATCATATTAATAAAAGACAAGGACGCCATTGTAAAACATATTCTTCATAATTGTCAGTATATATTTCGGGGCCACTACATTCGTCACCTTAATCAGTACTGTGCTCAGAGTTGTTGTTTTAGTAATGAACGAGTTCGAGTAATTTTTATTTTTCTCTATATCTTTTTGAATAAGTTTTTTTTATTTAGATTTCAAGCAAAATAACTCATAGTCCTCGACTCCCATGGGTTACGTAATTGTAAATTCGCATAATTTCGCTGGGCAAAAATTTAGTTTCATCAGGTCCGAGAAACCATTTACCACTGTGCATATACATACTACATGCTGTATTGTTCTTCGGTGAAATGTATGTTGCGAGAAAACTCTGGGCCAAGGTACTGGGTTCGAATCCATGTTTCTTCTGCTTCAACTTCAAGTTGTCATTATAATCAGCAACTTTGTGTACGCTTTTGCTTTGCAGATGTCGTCAATTCATCATCTGTAACATATTCCCATTTCAATTTATTTTTCACAGTGCCATCAGGAGTCTTGGATTCACATTTTCATTCTCTTCGTCACGAGTAGTTGTAACTTCTTCGTTCTTAACTTTAAATGCTCGCAGTGCATGTCTGTTGTTCACAACTTCTGCAGTTCTGTATGACTCGCACTTTATATAGTAAATTCTGCAAAGCTTTTATTTTTCTTTATCGGCCACTGTTTTGAAACACGGTACCAGCT
Source organism: Dryococelus australis (assembly GCA_029891345.1). Lineage (NCBI taxonomy): Eukaryota > Metazoa > Arthropoda > Insecta > Phasmatodea > Phasmatidae > Dryococelus > Dryococelus australis. The sequence goes on along the minus strand of CM056997.1, from coordinate 149,915,119 downwards.
TTGTTAATGTTATAGGCGCTCGAATCAGAAATAGTTTACTCGACGAATCGGTAGGAATGCCAGCCACGTCTTTGTCTTGTGGCAGTAACTGCAGTGCATGCTGTCTCGAGTAAAGGGCGGGAGCAGCTAGACTCTATGCAGCTGCTCTGGTACTCTAAAAACAGCGACAGGGTAACGAGGTCTTAAGTGGCTGTAAGATTTGTGCATAGACTGCTGTGCGGCTACGTTTGGAGAGAAAACTTTAACTACGAAGGAGTATTTCTATATACCATGCCTTTATTGGCTGTCAAACTGCACACAGCGTGGTTGTGTTGGCATATACCTAGTAAAGTGGCCCCAAATACGTAAGGGGGAGCTTACGCCAGGCAGGTAAATCTGGAGCAATTCTTAGGAGCAGATCAAAGGTGAGGACCAGTCAAAAATGGCTGTAAGGTGAGACCGACATGTGAATTTTCCGGGGGTTGAGGTGTTTACATGGGGAGCTACTTCCCCGAGGGAGATGCTGTGTCGAGTTGAACCTGGTGGAGATATCTACATTGAAGAGGCTTCTCCTATTGCCCTATGGGTGATGCATGGGTGGCGTAGAGAAACCTGCAGAGCGATAATTGTGTCGGGAGTATTGCCACCCCTAGTATCACAGGACTGCAAGCAAGTTACCTATGGGAAGGGCTATTCAAGTTCAAGTTAGAGCCTCTGCCAGCTCAAGGGAACCCATACCTCCTAATGGTATCGCTGGGTAATCCCTTGATTGGGATTAGTAAATGTGGAAAACTCCCTGGCGGGCCCCATGCCTCTCTGTTAATTCGTAGTTCGTGGGCAATCAGGGCAGAGGCGACAAATGGCAGACCGATTGACTCCTTAACAATAAATGGGAGCCCCAAATGCTTAAAATCAAAGTGAAGTAATTCAAGCAATGGAAAGGGCGCACATCGGGATGGGACATCAGCCCACTGAAGAGTAAAACCCAGAGAAAAAGGAGTAGCACTGGCTGACCTCGGCCCCATGTGAGGTTCCCTCTAGTTGGTGGGCCATTCGGGGCGTGGATTCTACCCATGGGAGCTCACATTTCGGGCAGCTCCTAATGCCCACGAGGTCAATATAAGGAAGGACTATGGCAGTGGTGTGTGTACAGGTTTTTAGCCTGGGTATCTGCTATGGTGGTGGAGGGTAGTTCTCCTATTTAGGAGAGCACAAGGGTCAGGTGCAGATGGTCGACATAAGAATTACCCTGAGTGGCGGAAGTCGGCATGGAGCTCCAAGGGCCGGGCCACCCTGTACTCTAGTTCCGAGGAGGTCTGTGCCGACGGATACCACATGGGGAGAGATACACCTGAGAATTCAAACACCTCAGTATGACTTTATGCTAAGAGGGGTTAAGATGCTGTAAATTGTGGTTTTCTCGGCTCAAGAAAAAGTGAATTAACATTACATGTACTAATATGTCTCTTTAGATTATCGCTTCTACCAAATGTCACAAGAGAGATAGTATATGTTAGTATTCTGGAGGCTGGTGTTTTCAAACATTCGCTCTTTTCGTGTCGCCATGCATTGTAAGATTTACTTAAGGGTTTTTCACAGTAATAGCATTGCTTTCCATATAATTTTTCAGCAGTTTTCCATAGATGTAAGCTGTGCAGTAGATTTCGTACAATATTTGGCTTGCACAATTTTCATGAAAAAAACCGAAGTCATTTTCAAAGTAGCAAGGGTGTGTCACATTGCCCAGCTGATGCTCAATATATAGACTTACTAACACGATTCATCAGTGAGATTTAACTTTTTTTTTGCCTCCATTCTACAGACATTTTATCTAGTTCATTGATCACCTTACCACGCAGTTATATCTTCAACAATTTCTTTCAGACAAGTACTTAGATCAGCTTGAACTCATGCTCCACGTGCTCCAAATGTTCCACAATCGCTCTGAAATGCTTCACAATTGATCCACCTGCTCCGTTATCGCTCCACCTTCTCCACTATCGCTTCACCTGCTCCACCTTCTCCACCTGATCCACAATTGCTCCATAATCGCTCCACATGCTCCACATATAACTATTAAATGAGCACTAATGACCATAATACTGACTCCCGATTGTGGTGGTGGGGCTGCTTGTGGTGCATGCGGTGTTAATTGGTGAAGATTGCAAAGAATTGATGGACATATTGACTACTGCTGACTAACTCCTCTCCTTCTTCTCCTCTTCCTTATCCTCCTCCTCCTCAGGACTCCTGCAGACTAACTGCTTCAGACTAACTCCTGCCAAGATGTTACTGATTTGCTGGTTCTACAAAAACTAACCTATAAGGCATGGATATATTAGTTTATAAAGGGATATCATTCATAGCCGATGCTGTTTGACAAGCTATTGACCAACTAATTTTCGAGCTAAATGAACAGACGCTGGATAACTCACCATCCATACTGCTCGCTCACGAGCATTCCCATGATAGTCAATGTAACCCCATCTGATCGGGACTCGAACCGATGACACACTCTTCAACATCTTCGATACCCAGAAACATGTATCCCGGTTTTGCGAAGCATTTAAAGAACAATCCATCCTTTGTACGAACTTTTCCTCTTCAATTCACTTATCGAAACACATTATGAAAGAAGCATTAACTGACGGAACATTTCTTGTACTGCTCTTTTAAGAAGCCCGGCTTAAGCTCACATAAGGCACTCTTCCATACATTTTTAATGTAAAAAACTATAAACTTTAAATGTAAAAAAAAATCGGAACATTCTTAAGAAACCCATATACATATTCGCGCATGTAGAAAGTGCTTATAATTGGAAAACCCACATATGCCATAAACATATTACAAATTTTTAAAATATATTTGTAGGTACATATTACCTGTTTCTAATACTTACATAGAAATATTTATTTTTTCATACATAATCATTATAGAAAATTCTACAAACATTATGTAAAATAAAATATATTTATTTAAAAGTAGACACCTTTAATGCATAAATCTTGTAACACCATACCCATATAAGACATCACAGTCGATGAGAAGCGAATAAGTATTATTACAACCGTAACGAGTTAAGCCACCCACTGATGGTGGAGGGCACGTGCAGGCGTAAAGCAAGCTTGTTGTAAATACAAGCGCCTTTGTATGGAATATCTGCACAAGGATGATATCTTTCAACTTCGTGTTAAATTCGTCCTCGGGAAGACGTACCTAGCTAAACACATAGTTAGTATGCCCGTCAGAGTCCTCGCTGAAATACACTGCTAAACCATCTTTCTGCAAGAGTTTGTGTCTAAACTGTGTATAAATGCCATCCTCTACCCCACTTTAGTCGCCACTTGTACATGCTTGGAAGTGTGCCAGGGGTTAACTCTGTCGGGGATCATAATAGCATGACGACCACACAAATCTGGGTAACAGTAATTTGCTTGAGTAACAGTTTCCATTTAGGTCATATTAAGTAGGTAGGGCTTAATCTCTCATCGAAAGCAAAGTCAGAGCAAGTTGTTCAGATAAGCAGGTATCGGCCATGGTGGGAACCATATCAGTATACGCCTGGAGTGATTTCGGGAAACCCCAGGAAATCCGAAATAAGGATAGCTGGACCGGGATTCGAAAATTTATCCTCCCGAATGCGAATACTGTGCCACCTTGCTCGGTGACGATATAGGAATAAAATAGTTAAATAGAAGATACATCCGAAGCCAAAGTTGTATAAGATTAGCAAAGACACGAAACTGGAACCATAAATGGCATAGCCAGGCCACAGTCAAACGCCTTCTACCTCCAAGTTTTCGGGCTTGTCAATACTGCCTCACTCTTATTTTTTGACAGGCCAACATACTTCCAATTCACTGGAGGCAGCAGGGCCACGTTCGATTTTTTTTCTTTCTGACTCGATGCATAAAATCTTATAACACAATATACCATATATCATTTACAGTTCCTGTAGTGCCCATTTCGAAATTAATTGTCATTATGTTTTCCACTATTGAAATATATATATATATATATCCATTTAATTCCAGGCCCTTTTAATGCTATTAGGCAAAAATTATGTACTTTATAAAAGGTATTACAAACACTAAACCATTCAACCTTTCTAACGAAAATTCCATTAAGACATGTTGTTTAAAATTTTATAAAAGTTCATTTCTTGCAGCAACAACACGTACTTCTAATATAATAATAAGCTGCATAATGAAACCAGTTCCATATACCACAAAGTTACGTTACATTCATATTCCGACCATAACGGGGGAGCAGCGGATTGTTTATGCAGTCTAAGTAGCACAGTGGAGACACAAAGAAAGCATGTTCCTTTCTACAACACTGCCCTTTGTTCATACGGGCACAACCATAAAGACGTCGACTTCATACATTAGCATTAAAATTCAGCCGTAGCCCCACGACAATGAAACACTGCGTCAGTTAGTATATGGGAGCCCCATTCACCGGATTGCGCCACACACCGCCACCCTGCCACACAATACGCTCGCTCCGCGACTCCTCAGCTGCCACACATCGGCTGTCCATGCCGACAACTAGAACAGCGACTCCCACACATGCTCGACTACGTTACCGCCTACTATCCCATATGCCGCACCACAAAGCGGAAACTGCCCTAAAAAGAAGCCTATACAATATATTAACTAAGATTAAAAGGAAATGGTATCAATATAAAAAAGTATTACTGAGAATACTGAAATTATAAAATACCATTTTATATAGGTGATAGAATATATATGACAGGCTGGCCTTTAAAAATTATTAAATAATTACATGACCTACAAATATATATGAAAGACCAGTTATTACCAACCTTGGCTCAACACAACCTGACACCAGAATACCACATGACGATAAAATCGTGACAACTACCCCCTTAAAAACAAGGGGAGTGATGGGCACTGACAAATGCCAAGAATTGCTCATAAACACATATCATAACTGATTTACCATACACATCGATCCCGAGTAGACAGAATCTCAGACTGAACACTAGTACCTTGGATGTCAACGTATTGCACCATATATAAAACTTCCCCTTTTATATATATAGGTAAAAGCATACAAAAATAGAAGAATGATAAAGTCAAAATAAACATAGATAAGAATATCAACACACTAAGAAACTTTAAACACATCCCCGCATACCGTCTAGCTCTTATTAAAACATTAAAACACATACTTGCAACTCTTAAATAACAAATCACACATTTTGTTTAGCAAAGGAAATTGCAGTGATTTCTCAATTTTTCTTCGCCTGTTCCTATACAGTTAGAGCCGTTACATTCTTTTTATACATGGCCCTTAAACCCACGTCTAAAACCTTCTCTATCCTCTCTTCATTCCCTGCATTGTGCATTCAAATGCCCCTGTCTACTGCACCAAAAACCACTTTTATAGATTTTACCAGTTACCGTATTTGATGTTTTGATTTCCTCTAACTTTTTAATTTGTACCCGCTGATTTTGAAACTCTATTTCCTGGTCATAAAAATTTGTCACATCTAACCTATTTTCAACTTTGACAGCCCACTAATGTAGTTGATCTAAAGTTAGGGGCATGTATTCACTAACACTCTGTTTTCTTACCTCTAGGGATAGATTTTCTATTATCATTGCCACTATGTTACTATCCTCTAACTATAAATTCAGAGTCCCTGCACAATCACTAACTGATTGATATAATTCTAGAATACTCTCTAGTTTCCTGTGAAAATTATACACCTATTTTTTTGTTTATTAGCTAAATTAGCCTTGGCCTTTGGTGGAAACAATTCCTCCCATAGCTTATCCATAACAACATACCACTCTTCCCATTCTGCTATGTCTGTCAAAGTTATTTCCAGAGCAATACCATTACATTTATTTAAAATGGACTGCATCAAAACTAAATCTTTTGGAAATAATTGTAAACTCTTCTTTTTACACCTGCAAACCAAAATTTTTCAAATTCACCATACTACAGTCGCGCAATTCGTTAACAATGCCTAGAGAAAAGGTGGCGATCGAACACGCAATATCAGTGATAAATGGCTGCCCCATTTGACCTTTTTCATCTATGGTCACCTGGCCCCTTTGGTCACCAGCACGTACCACTCCAACCATCTTCTGAAAATTATCTGTGATCTCTGTCTCCTCAACTGAGGTATTTTCCGCACTTAAGTTTGTGAGCAGTGCCGGCTTATCAACTCTATACACCCAGGAGGTCATGACGGCACTGCAACACAAAATCCAGACAAACAACTTCGGGCCAAAAGGACAGAAAAAAGGACAGAGATCAGCGCAGCTTTGAGACGCCCTCTACCTCCGAAGGTTCGGGTTAGTCAATACTGGCTCTCTCTTACTTATTGACAGAACAACACAATTCCAATTCATTGGAAGCAGCGGGACCTCGACGCATTTAACCTTATTGCATAATATATCGTAAATAATTTACAGTGCCTGCAGTTCCCATTTCGAAATTAAATGTCACGAGGTTTTCAGTATTGAAAAATACATCAATTTAATAACTAGCTCTTTTATTACTATTATGAAAAAATTATGTACTTTAATAAAGGGATTAAAAATGCTACAAAATTCAAAATATTTACCCAAATTTCCGTGAAAATGTTGCTAAAATGTTGTTACCACATATAGGTTTGAAATATAATATAACAGTTCTAATGGAATGTGTGTTAAAATGTCCATTCCGTGTAGCAACAACACGTACTTTTAAAATATTAATAAACTATATACTGAAACCAGTTCCATATACCATTATGTTACACTACAATAATATTCCAACACCAACAGGGGAGCCGCGGCTTATTTATGAGGTGTAATTAGCACAGTGAAAGTACAGAGAAAGTACGTTCTTTTCTACAACTCTAGAACGCCGCCCTCGGTTCATGCGGGTACAACCATCAAGACGTCGACTTCACACCCTAGTAATGTAATCAGCTGTAGCCCCAGGACGATGAAACACTGTCTCAGCTTGCAGACGGGAGCTCCATTATCCGGACTGCGCTACACGTCGCCGCCCTGCCACGCGCTGTACGATGACGTCTCGGTCAGCCCGATCAGCAGACATGCTGGCTCCGCCATTTATTTCCTCAAGGAAAAGAAAACATGGTAAACTCCGTTGTATAACATTAACAATTCTTAACGTGGTCAACTACTTTGTTAGGGAACACACACAGCGCAGTCATACATGGCGTCGGATCCCACCAAAAGTAACTCAGCCACTTAATAAACACATTTAAATACAGCAAACAAACGGCGATTGGATTGTTAAATCGGCAGGTTTAGGGACTCTTTACTATCACGTGTTTTATCACTTACAAATGCAATCCCTATTACCAAATTATTACTTACCTATTACCTATAACCAAATTACTACTTCTCCAACAGACCCGAACACGATTGCTACCAAGCATTGCCCACCTGGTCCCTCTGACAGCTGTCCCCCGCCTTACAAGGCGCTTGCGCCGCGACTCCTCAGCGGCCACACACCGACTCTCCATGCCAGCAACTACAACCGCGACTCCCACACATGCTCTACTACGTCACCGCCTGCCGTGCTGCTAAGTGGCGACTTCCCTAACAAGAAACATGTACAATATACTAACGAAGTGTAAAAAGAATTGATATCAATATAAAAAATTATCACTGGCAGTACTAAAATTACGAAATACCAATTAATATAAATGATAGAATATATGAGACAGGCAGGCCTTTAAAAATGATTGAAGTATTGATACAATTAAGTGGGCTATACCAAGTTCGTTAAGGGATGGATGTATTAATTAAATAAAAGAATTATTATAATTTTCAAATTTTATTTACAATAAAATCAGTATTACACTTCCATTCAGTCCTACCTCAGTTCAGTCCATGTCCCGCTAGTCATAATGTTCTAGAGTCCTCCAAGCGCACTCACGCATAGTAAGCTTCACTCGTCGGTTTCACACCCTCTCGTCCCATCACGCCACAAATACCTCGCCCCATGTCGTTCCACAATCTCCTGTCGTCGTCCACACCTCACTTCGCTCGCGCACACTCGCCAGACGGCGTCTGTCAAAGACTGCCGGCCGCTGGGTTACGGTAATATATATAGGTCTTAGGCCGCCACCTAGAATCTTTCCCAACTTGCGTGATGCGTCACGGAGGGCTGAGGCGCCTGCCAGTCTCACCAGAAAACTCTTGCAATATCGCTAAACGTATCGGAAACTATAGCAGGCGAGAAGAGGTCTGTGACACCAGCAAGTATCGCCACTGTCGGGATTCATGAGATTTCTAGAAAGGGCGATCAGCAGGCCGCGAGCGCATCGTTCCAGGAAGAGGGGAGGGCGAGGTGGATAATCGATTACGACGCCGAGCAATTGAGCCGGCGCCAGATGCAGCACATAACACTGCCCCCTACTTAAGTCTGTTCGTCCCGAACAGTCTCTACTGAATCAGGACCTTTGTACAGCGCAAGTCGGTCGATGTGGACAACCTTAGGCTTTGCCTGGGAGCCCTGTCGGCAAATTCTGTAGACCACATAATTTATCCACTTCGAGCTCCTGTACAGGCCTTCCCAAGATTTCTGTAGCTTCGGGCAATATCCCTTCATCCTTTTAGAGCTGTACAACCACACCATCTGTCCTTCTTGAAAAGTCTACTCAGGTTTTCTTCGGTCATATCGTGTTTTCATTCTGTCACTGTTAATATTAAGGTGCCTCCGGGCAAACTCACGAATGTCGGTTAACTTCTGACATAACTTAATAGCATATTCTGGAGTGGCTGCTTCTTCCTCCACTGGACGTCCGAACAGCAAGTCACCAGGTAGATGGATCTCTCTCCCAAACAGCATCCTTGAAGGTGTCACCCTCGTGGACTCGTGGACCACCGAGCTTTATTCAAGGCGAAATAAGGGTACATTAGAGTCCCAATCCCTCTGATTGTCTTATATTAAGATAGCCAGATAGTGTTCTAGGGTACGATTTAGTCTCTCAACCATTCCATCAGACTGAGGGTGTAATGCTGTGGTTTGGGTTTTCTTCATTCCTATAGTCCTCGTTACTTCTTGGAAAAGAGTTGCTTCAAAATTTCGTCCTTGATCCGAATGAAGCTCCAGTGGCACTCCAAATCTGGAGAAAGCATGCTCAACAAGAACATCAGCTACTGTGTCTGCCTGTTGGTTTTACACCGGTATGGCCTCAGGCCACTTTGTGAATTAGTCTTGCGCTACCAGAAGGTATCTATTTCCGTTCTCAGTGATTGGTAGGGGTCCGAGAATGTCAACCGTCATCCTCTCGAATGGGGTCCCAACATTGTACTTCTGGATGGGACAGCGTCCCTTAGCACTGGGACCCTTCCTTGCAGTACATAAATCACAAGTACATAAGAAAGCTAATTATAATTACAACACTACAGATCAAAATCCTGCCGACAATGTAGCCAATATAATCTTATTCGGACTCTGTCAAGTGTCTTATTCACACCGAATTGACCACCTGCTGCTGTGTTGTGCAGTTCTCTTAGCACTTCCGGGATTCGGCACTCTGGTAGCACAAATTGTAAATGATTCTGTCTCCCATCGTTACTTTCCCAATTCCTGTAAAGCACATCATTCTTTATAACAAGGGAACTCCACTGTGCCCAGTATGCCTTGACTGTCATGCCTAGGGTAGATATCTCCTCCCATCTCGGTCGACGCCCAGTTTCCTTCCACTCAAATATTGGATGCAAGATGGGGTCATTTAGCTGATCATTTCTTATGTCCTTTTAATTCTATGTAGATGACCCATCACCAGATACAGGGCCTTGAATTCTTGTCCTCCTTGCTTTCCACGATACACGAACCTTCTCCTCCTGGTGTTCACAATGAGAACAGAATGATTCGCATGGTCTCCTGGAGAGTGCATCTGCATTACTGTGAAGGTGTCCAGACCTGTGGTGTATTTCAAAGTTATATTCTTGCAGGTGCTGTATCGACCGGGCTATTTGACCTTAGAGGTTCTTGAAATTTAGCAGCCAGCATAATGAAGCATGATCAGTTCTTAATATGAAGTGTCTGCCATAAAGATATAGATGAAAAGGTGCAATCGTCTTCACCACTGCCAAAAGCTCCCTGCACGTCACACAGTAGTTCTTCTTGGGCTGTGTAGCACCTTACTGAAGTATTCCAATGACCGCTCTTTTCCATCCTGGATCTGAGATAACACAGCCCCGATTCCAACATCACTAGCATCAGTATCCAGAATAAATTCACCCTCTCTACTTGGGAAGCCCAGTACTGTGGAAGATACCAAAATTTCCTTTAGTTTATTGAAAGCAATTTCGCACTCTGGAGTCCAACAAAATTTTCTTTTTGCCTCAGTCAATTCATGCAGAGGTTTGGCGATAGTGACGAACCCAGGCACAAATCGACAGTAGTAAGCACATAAGCCCAGAAAACTTCGAATTTCAGTTTTATCCTTTGGTAGAGGCCAGTTTCGTATTGCTCTGGTCTTCTCAGGGTCTATTACGAAACCATGATCTGATACAACATGGCCCAAGAAATTAATTTTCTTTTGGAAAAGGTGGCATTTCTTGGGAACCAATTTCAGATTGGCCAGTCACTTTCTGAAACACAGAATCTAACCATGCTAGGTGATCTTCAAAAGTTCTTCCTGTGACCACAATGTCATCTAGATAAATCTGACAAATATCTAAGGGCAGAACTTTCTCCATTAGTCATTCGAAGGTGGCTGGGGCATTACATAGCCCAAAGGGCATAACCTAGAGTTACCAGGTTCCTTTCCCTTGAACACAAAAGGCAGTCTTTTCCTTGTCTTCCCGGGCCACCTCGCACTGTCGGTACCCGTTCTTCGTGTCTAAAGTAGAAAACCACTGTGAACTGGCTAAGCTATTCAGGGTGTCTTATATCCTAGGGAGTGGGTAAGAATCATTCTTTTTCACATTATTAAGTTGGTGATAATCAACACAAAATCTAATAGAGCCATATTTCTTTTTAACAAACACAATGGGAGAAGATCATGGAGTGACTAATGACTCTATCACACCTAAATCCTTCATCTCTTCCAGAATACCATCAAGACCTCATATGAAGCTAGCAGTAAATGCCTTGGTGGTTGCTTCGTGTGTCTGGCATCCCCTGTGTCGACGTGGTGGCATGCATCATTAGTTATGGCAAGGTCATTGGGCTCGCAAGGAAAAGCACCTATATTTCTCTGTAACAATTCTGAAACTGCCCTCTCCTGTCACCAGTTGAGGTTTTCTTTTGTTCTTGTCAGCAGTTCCCCCAGAGCATCTGAAAGAGGACATTCAGTAGGTTGTGACAGTAAATCTTCTTGAACATTTGGAAGTACCTGTGAGACCTGCTTGCAAAACCCTATTGTAGACCCCTCTTCATTATGGATAGCACGATCAGACAAATTAATCATCCTAACAGGCAAACTGTCCGATTTTGAAGAAATTAATGTCCTGGCTACAATGACATCCTCGGGTGAAATGCCACCTTCCTGGGCTGGTTCGATTATGCCCAATCGCCTGACAAATTTTCCCTGGCATCTACCTGGAATAACAACTTTGTTAGATGCATGGAGCATAGTTGATTGATTACACATTACCGGGCATCTCATTGGCGAAGATAAATCTCGTTGTGTTGACACTACCAACTCGGTATTACCTACACGTAACCCCCCCCCCCAAACCCAGTCGAGTATCAATACAGCATCCCAGTTTACGTAAAACATCAAGACCCAAAATGCACTCGTTCAATATTTCTGCTATGTATATATCATGCTCTATCACAATGTTACCGAGATGTAAGAGTGCTTTTCTCTTGCTTTTGAATGGTGTGCTCTAGCCTGTTGCTATTTTTAAATAGCAGTGATCCATGTTCTTATTGGATGATCGCTGGAGGGAAGACCCAAGAATGTCGGGTCTTACCACTGTTGTAGTCGTTCATGTGTCAACGACCATCTGACAAGAAATATCATCTAAGCTCTCATCCACCAATATGGCATTGAAGTCTTGTTTCATTGAATGCACCTGCAAAAGCATCGGGGCCTTCCCTCCAGACATCACCGATCTTTACCCCTCAAGACTGGTGTTTACAAGTTTCTTGAAGACATTGCACTCACTTGCCCCTTGGTGCCTCATCCCTGGCTGTTGCTGATCCTGCTTATGCTGCTGCTGTTGCTGCTGGGACAGTTGGCTCTGAGGTGTCCCGGCTGTCCACACATCGAACATTCCGGCCGTTTGGGTGGGGGACGGCGAGTCTCCGTAGTTCACACCCTGGAGGCGATAACCCTCATGGTCGTCTGCAAGTCCTTCAACATCCCCTTGACGCTGTCGTCCTCCCCTTCATCAAGCATCACTACCCGCACTGGATGTTGGCGCACTGATGACTGCCGTGCTGACTCCACTTCCAGTGCTCGGGTCAAGACATCCTGCATGGTGTGAGACACAGCTAACCACACAGCTTGCCGCACGTCGATGTCAGCGATAGCGTCGAAGAAGAAGCCGACAGCGAGACATCTCGTGCCTCCGAGCATCCCTCCAGAGACAGGTGTGACACCCTTACAATATCTTGCAACAGCACCTGCAGTGGTTCGCCGGGTCGCTGAATGCGGCTTCGCAATTGAGCATAGTGGGTGTGCCGCAGGTGCCGGTCGCCGAATCGAAGCTCCAAAGCCGACACCAGTGTGGAGTATTCTAGACGATGTCATACCGGCAGCGACTGTAGTATACTCAATGCTGGGCCCCTTAATACAGCTGCCAGGTAGTATGCCCGCTGCTCTTCTGTCCAACCGTTCAGGGTGGCCACGATCTCGAATTGTCGCTGGTACTCGCGCCAAGGTGTCTGTCCATAGTAGGGTACAGGCTTAATTGTGACGCCATCACCCACCACTGGCTGGGGCATTCCCACACTGCAGAATGGCTGCGCCTCCTCTCCGATAGCTCCACTGGCGGTGAGCTCTACCTTCTTCTCGCTTCCCACACTCGTCGTCTCGGTTGTCAGCAAATTTTGCTTCTTTTCCACCCCTGCAGGTCGTCTATTCTGCTGCTGCAAGAACTCCTGCCACTCCTTGAGGGCGCTCACTTCATGTTTCATTTCTTGCTCAACACTACCCATTCTGTCGCTCACACTATCGATCTTCTTGTCCACACAGTATATTTTATTGTTCACCAACTCGCTTACACCTTCTATCTTTATTCCACATTCTCATTCACACTCTATTTTTCTATCTACATTTTCGTTTACACTGTCTCTGACACTATTTTCTTATCTACAATTTTACTAACACTAATTCTTTGGCTATTTACAGATGCACTAACACTTATAACAGATTCACTAACACTATTTATTTTACCATTTATATTTTCATTCACACTATTAACAGATTCCCTAACATTACTAATCTGATTATTTACAGTATCTATTTTGCTATTTATCTGGACACTTAAACTTCCGAATAAAGAGCGGAGTGCTTCCATGTCTGCAGACATTTTTCTGGTTAGCATTTGCAGATTTCTTAGTAATTTCTCTGCCTATTGCTCAAATATCGTGGTATTCACTAATACTATATAGTTATTTTATTTTTTATAAAATGTCTCCATCTCACTTCTGGCACCAGTGATACAAATATGTGAGCTATACCAAGTTCGTTAATGGATGGAGGTCTTAATTAGATAAAAGAATTAATTATAATTTTCTAAATTTTTTAACAATAAAATCAGTATTACACCTCCATTCAGTCCCTCATCAGTTCAGTCCATGTCCCGCCAGTCGCAATGTTCTAGAGTCCTCCAAGTACCCTCACGCACAGTAGACTTCATTCGTCGGTTTCACACCCTCTTGTCCATTCACGCCACGAACACCTCGCCCGATGTCGTTCCGCAATCTCCTGTCGTCATCCACACCTTACTTCGCTCGCGCACAATCGCCAGACGGCCTCTGTCAAAGACTACCGGCCGCTGGGATGCGGCAGTATCTATAGGTCTTAGACCGCCACCTAGAATCTTCCCCAACTGGCGTGATGCCTAGCGGAGGGCTGAGGCACCAGCCAGTCCCACTAGAACATTCTTGCATCATCGCTAAACGTATCGGAAACTCTAGCAGACGAGAGGAGGTTTGTGACGCCAGCAAGTCTCGCCGCTGTCGGCATTTCACGGGATTCCCAGAAGGGCAGATCAGGAGGCCGCGAGCACATCGTTCCAGGAAGAGTGGAGGGCGAGGTGGGTCTCCGAGTCGGCGCCAGCTGCAGCACGTAACAGTATTAAATGACTAACAAATATATATGATAGACTAGTTATTCCTAACCGTGGCACAATACAACCAGACACCAGAAAACCTCATGACGTGAAAATTATCACAACAGTTAAAAAACACATATTGTGTTCCTTGCTTAGTTTCTTTTTAAATACAGTCCTCCGTTCATCCTTCCATAACTACACCGCCGACTTGCGGCATCGTCCAGCATTATTCTCAAGGGCGAAATTCTGGGAGCGACCCCAGAATATATTATTGTTTATTCAATTAGAAAAATCTTCCCTCAGTAGAAGGTTATTAAAAATATATGATTACTGTAAATCTACATTTATCACAGGAATAATATTTTATATCGAAAAAAAAAACTACAAAATGAAAAAAATAAATAAAGCAGTTAAATGTATTTCCATACGCTATTTATTTAGTACACAGTTAATACAAAATACAAAATACAAGTATAGGCCATCTTACTTTTTCGAAATTGTAACCATTGCATATAATTTTTTGTCTCTGGATAACTGAAAAAATGTACACATTGTTTTAGATATAAGTAAAATAATTTCATTATATTTATTTTCCATTTATACGTTTACTGTACATTATGTAGATAACTTTGTAACCAAATCAAGCACATGTTAATAATGGCTAGTGTTTCATAAAAGTGAAATTGTAAGTGTGGAAATTTAACAAGGGCACTTTCTTTGCGAGGAGTGCCTGCCAATGCGACCAATATAAGTTCCACACAATTATCAAAACAGTGCATTGTCTCAATCCCACAGACAAAGTACTGCATCAATAAAAGTGTGACGGACTCAAACTAAGAAATCGTTTCTCAAAAGTGCAAATACACACTCAATGATCAATGCCAGCCACGTTCTATAACTAACATATATATAACAGAACATTTTTTTTCTGTAAATTTATGTATGTTATCGCAATATTGTTCCTAGAATGTAAATTCTAAGTATTTTTACTGTAAATATGTTATGTTCTATATGTGTATATTTTAAAGTGTTCTCAAACCATAAGTTAGCGAGGTTATCGGTTCCCATGTGGGGTTCACGAAAACCAAACTCATCACGTATTTTAACTGTTTCTAAACGTCATGTAAAAGTGTTGTTAATGTAATTGTGTTATACTTATATGTTAATAATTATCTATAATCACAATGGTGAGTAACATAAAGTCAAGTTGTAAAACGTTAGCATGTAGAGAGTCGACAAATAATTAACTTCCTAGCACGTTGTTAAGTGAAATAGTACCACATGCGTGCGCAAAAACTTTTGAAAACCCTCTTACCCACGTCCACCACCTAACTTTGTAGGGGTCATTTCTATTAACATTAAATGTGGCGATGGACGTATCTCCTGCTATTCTGTGGTCTCACTATGCAACGTGCATAGATAATTCCATGGTTCCAAGGTTTTTAAACCAAGTAACAAATTATCAATATATTGTTGATAAATTTTACCTACCTTGACAATTTTTCAAAAGTTACTGTTCAGTCGTAATAATTGTGAAACGGTGCCTCGGATTTGGTATTCCACCCTACACTGCCTTTATGTATAATCGCGAATGCCACCAAGCGCCTACAAGAAGACGAATTGTGCCTGAGCTCCTCGACCCCTCCACTTCAACACAGCTATACATGATGGATGTCTATAACTATATACCATACGGCAGCTGGGACGGACTGCTATTTCGACCTGGGGGGTAGTGTAGCGGGACAATTAACTGTCTAATAAACTCTGCACAAGTGGTGGCATCAATAGATGGGACGGCTTTAGCGACAATGTAGCAGGTAGCATACTTCGCCATAACTTATATTTATTTATTTCTGCTGGTAGTGGTGGGGAGGGGGCCTTTCGCATCCAAAGTCCAGGTTTTTAGAAGTGGTTGTAGTGGTATCGAGGTCATTTGGCCCATCAATTTAGTGTTAATGGCCTTTGTTTTTTGACATGTTGGGCAAGACCTAACATACTTTTTACATCTGCGTTCATGTTGTCCCAGTAAAAAGATTTTAATTTTTTCTAATGTTTTAAGAGTGCCGAAGTGTCCCCCGTCAGATATCGCGTCATGATGGGCCTTTATAATCTCATTGACGTAAATTTGGGGCACGAGAGTTAATTTTGATGGGCCTTGGGCTGCATTAACTTTCAAAAATATTTCACCGTTCGTGGTAACCTCGTATCTACGACTCAAACGACGGGATTAAGTAAGGCTTGTTTAAGTTTCGTTATGTGGGGGCCACGGTCCTACTCGCCTATGAATGGGGACGTGTTAACTGTCGTGGGGAATAGAAGAAAATTGGAATCGTCATCGATCTTGGTGTATAACTGCAAATTACTGTAAACAGGCAAATAATGTTTCTTGTCTGATCTGAGAAGGATAAGAATTTTACAATTTAATATAGGATCGATACATGTGTTTCGAGCGTGAGGGTGTGCTTTAGCTTGATTATTTGAAGGTTTACTTGATAGAGGGTTGTGATTATTTTGCAGATAATGTGCATAGGAAAAATTTCCTCGTTCAATATGGCTGTTGCTAATCTATCTCTAACATAGGGTGCGTTTCTTGTTATAAAATGGCGCATAACATCATCCCAGTGGTTTTTGATATATTTGGCCACAGAAGTTTTGATCTCATCAGCTTTGTTGGTGTCCTGTAGAATGGCTTCTGCAAATTCCTGGAAGTGTAAAGTGCAGTTTAACATGTTTTCTTTAATTTCGTAGGGAATTCCGTTGACACTGACTTTATGTGTGGGAACTTCAGGGATTGTGGTAATGCGACTTAATGCATCGGGGAGGGTATATAATTTACCTCGTACTATTGAGGCAGGTGTCTCAATTTACCACTAAGTTCGCCTCCCCCCCCCCCCCCCAAGCTAAATCATTGCATCTTTGACCAAGAAACTTGTTTGAATACCGCAAGGAGAATTACCTTTTCTGAACTAACTTTAAAATGTGCGTAAGAAAACATTTATGTATAATATCAAAGAATCAACTACAAAAACCTTTTACCTGAAATTATAATACGACTGACCTATTTTTCATACCCATCTCCGACTTTGTGTAGAAATGTTTCTTGTTGACTGAAGAAAAACAACATGGCTTAGCACAGATAAAACACGTCCTTCTTACATAGCTGATTGCCCGACTCAGGAAAACGATAACTCTGGTGTTGCGCACAGGTGTCGCCACGTGGTGCTGCCATCACTGGTGGTAGTTGGCAAGCACAGAGCATGCGCCATGAGAAGCCATTTCCACTAGGTGACAGTTGTGTTTCAAAAATTAAAAACTGGTGGAACCTTCCACGGTCCCGGATTGGACAAGCATTTAGCCGTACACCGATAGGGGTTATTGTAAGCTTTCTTGTATAAATAGCAAGGAGACGGCCTCGGCAGACCAGACATGGTCAGCCTGGGGTCTCCGATTTCAGTTAAGTATTTGAACAAGTTAATGTTTAATTAAATAGAGTCATGACCCATCTGGCCTGTAAAATAAATATACCTGATGTCATGGCGAATGTTGGTCGAAAATCATGCATTGCCTACAAATATGCATTTTTTAAATTTGTGAATTTTTAGTGTTTGCCGAAAATAATTTGAGAAATGGAACAATGCAAATGAGAAAAGTTTTTAACCAAGTGATTTTAGATTGGGACTGTGTTTGACCTTTTTGTGTTTCACTTGTGTCCATTATGGACTTTATGTTAATATAATGTCAAGCTACTTAGGTAAAAATTACATTTTAATGTTTTCTAGCTATATGTCAGTTAATTTTGTCAAAGTTGCATTGCCTATGGGTTGGACGGCGTATTTAAATAATTCAAAGTTGCCATGTACCCTCGCGTGCATATAGATATATTTGAAATTATTGTGATAAAATATAAAATAAGCCCCGTATTTTGTGCATATATATCGAAAGATATTATCCTACTTTTCTCCATGTGGAACACCTTATAATAGAATTAAATGAATTTAAATTTATGCTCATGCACTGGCACACCGAAAACTGAATTTATGACTTCAGTAACCTTAGAAATAGTCCATGTTAAAGTTTGATGGTATTAAAATTAGCCATGTGTCACGTGCATTTATATTGAAAGTTGTAATTCTCACTTTTGTCCTTGTGGGACACCTTAAAAATTGAATTTAATTAATTTAAAGTTATGCATGTATGTGCTGGCACACCAAAAACTGAATTTGTGACTCCAGTAACTTTAAAAAAAGCCCATGTTAAAGCTTGATGGTATAAAATTTAGCCACGTGTCGTGGTGCATCTAAATTGGAAGTTGTGGTAGTAGTATAAGAAATTGTAGTACACAAATATTATGCATGTTGTTAGTGTTTTGTATGATGGAAGTGTGAACAATGTTTGACACACATTTTGGAATAAGTAAAAATAATATTCCAAGTCCAGTGTTCTTCTTTTTTCTGCTTTTTATTAATTTTAGATTGCTTTGGACAAGTTTGCAGGTTTACACTCCTTTAAAGTTGGCCTGAGAAAAGTTTTTAAAATACGCAGTTGTTCATTATTGAATATTGGGCAGTGTTATGCACCTTTGCCACGGCCTTGAGATAAGGTCATCGCAAAGTTTCCCTGCAAACTGTGCTTCTTCAGAGCAGTGTTGCAGTTTGTTCCTGAGCACATGACTTGGATTTCTAAGGTTAAGAGAAAATATAGTTTGTTCCAGTTGTTACGGAGATTTTTTCTCTTATCTGTCTTCTTGGTATTAATCATAAATATGGCTACAGGGTGGATACAACAATTAAGTAGCCAGAGCTCGCGTAGATGCTTCGTGAGGCTGGATAGGAGGTTGATATAGGCAATGGCATTAATTTTCTTAGGAAAAAGGCACGCGCACTCGTGAGACGTGGGGAGCCAGCGGCTAGCATTATGGGCGTTAGCACAGGTGAGCTCCAACCACTTGTAAAATCTTTGAGGCATTTACCTCCAGAACTCTCAGCTCGTATTCCACAATTAGTAAATACTAATTTAGCCTCGGTTGTGCAATCTTTTGTTGCTTTAAATTTCATCTTGGCTCTGAATTTTTTCCCTAGGCAAGTGCTATATGCCGGTGTTACCTTTAGGGTATCCGAGGTAAGACAGCCTATATTTTGTAATGTTAGGGAGGAGAATTGGGAAGCCACACAGTTGACTAAGGTTTGTATAGACCAGGTAGCTATTTAGGTGTCGGTAGCAAATCTCAGACTTAAATTATTAGAAAAGAAACAATCTCCTAATCAGACCATGCAGGAGATTGTACAATAGGCAGGATGATCAGTTGGTGTTTTGGGGTATATTTGTTCTGAGGACTATTTTATCCAGATTATGTTTCACAATTTTCTTCCGAAGAATAGTCGCTTTTTAGCTTTTGCCAGCAAGCCAACATCTATGCCAGAGCTATTGTCACTAGTTATTGATGTTGAACGTACGCTAAGGGATTGTTCATTACAACAAACTGGGCATGAATCAAGGACTATAGGAAAGCAAGTAGGAAAGGTAGGAACATCTAAAATTTGCATAATTTGAGGTAAAACAATTCATTACGCAAAGGACTGTTACCACAAATTGCTGGTGTTTTCAGTGACTCCAACCGATAATCCGAATAAGGGAAGTGTTAAAACCCGTTCCTGGTACTCTCAAACAGGAAATGTGAGGGAAAATGCAGGAAGAGAGGATCATTTGAAGGAAATAATATGTTTCTTATGTAAACAAAGGGGCATATAAAGGCGAAATGTCCCTTGAAGGAAAAAACCGTAGGAGATCATTCGGTGAATAGTTTAGAGTATGAGAGGCGATATGAATTGTTGTACCTGCAGTTTTTCATTGCTGACCAGGTTGTAGTAGCTGCTCTTCTGGACTCGGGTGCCTCGTGCTCATTAATTAGTCATGAATTTGTAATTTCTTGTTGAAAAATTTACCTAAAGGGTTTATAAAAATGCAGAAAAGTGTAGAACTAGGGTTCTCTCTAGGTAATGGGGGCGTCATTAATTCCCATGGTGTTAGTATTTCAAAATTAAGGTTGACAACTTTACGTGGAAATTTCAGTTTCGAATTTTACCGGCTTTAAGTCATGATGTATTGCTTGGAGTGGATTTCCTGGGAAAAACACAAGCCAGCATTAATGTAGCTAAGAGGGAGTTGCTTTTTGCATTTTGTCTCACCCAGCCAATTAGTATTTATTCTAAGCACTTTTGTTTTAATTTACAGACAGTACAATCTAAATATAACGAACAGGAAGAGCAGTTGATAGCTTTGCAAAGAGAATTTTCAGATGTAGTAACTTTTTAACTAGGGCTTTACAGCAAGCATCCCATCGTTCCATTATTAAAAGATCATGAACCTGTATCCTCAGTGCTGTACCAAGTTGCTCCTAAGCTGAAGGCATTTTGAGATATGATTGAATAGTTACAGCAGGAAGATATCGTAGAACTTTCTGATAGCAATTATTCTAGTCCTGCTTTCCTCATTCCTAAAAAGGAACCAGGAAAATATAGGGTAATCTGTGACTACAGAAAGGTGAACCAGAAGATCTATGTTGACCAGTACCCCTTACCAACCATTGAGTTAGTATTTCAGCCTGTGGGAAAGGCCCGGTATTTTTCGGTCTTTGAATTAAACTCAGCTTTCTTTCAGTGCTACCTTCGCCCTGAGTCCCGTGGTGTTTTGGCTTTGCTTTGGCTTTTGTTATCCCGTTGGGGCAATTCCAATAGAAAAGGATTCCAATGGGTGTAAAATGTGGACCGCAGGCTATGTCTCGAGTTCTTTTCCAGGTCCTGGGTAAATACAAATATTAGTTCATGTTCACCTACATCGATGATGTATGCATATACAGTGAGACATTTAGTGAAAACGTAGAACATGTGAGACTTTTCTTAGTTGCTTTGCATGAATCGGGCCTTACAGTAAACCCAGATAAATGTACACGAGCCAAAACCTACATTCGGTATCTGGTTTTGTAATTTCCAATGGACAACTTTTGATGGACCCAGAAAAGATAAGACCAGTAGTGAACTTTCCAGTGCCAAAGAATTTGCGTGGTGTTAGGCGTTTCTTGAGTATGGTGGGGTTTTACACCAAATTCATCCCTCAGTTCGCAAACATCGCTGAGCCTTTAAATGCCTTAAGCTCCAATGCCTGTAGAGTTCTCTTGGGGCGAGGACGAAAAACATGCATTTTGTATTCTTAAAGAAAAATTAGTTACCCCTCCTGTTTTACAACTGCCTCTTTTTGGCAATTATTTTATGCTGCAGATGGATGCTAGCTCAAAAGCTCTTGGTGCTGTTGATGATGATGATCTGTTGCTTGTTGCCTATGTCAGCAGACAGCTGACACTACCTGAGTAAAGGTTTTGGCATACGAAAAAGAAGTGTTGGCCGCCCTATTTGGGATGGAAAGGTGTAGCGATTACATTAAAAGTAGACAGTTCGAGCCAGATAATATGGCATTGAGTTGGTTTTTAAAAACAAACAAACCAGCTGGGAGGTTAGCAAGGTGGTTGGTTCGCCTCACACAGTTTCAGTTCACTGTCCAGCATATAAAGAGTTCATATAATGGAGTGGCTGATGCCCTCTCTCACATGTTTGATGCGGAGGAGTTTTATGTGGATAACCCCAATTTGGTAAAAGCGGGAAAGGCTGAGGGTTTTTTCAATAAGAGACAGTCAAACCAATCTTGTTAAATCTGAAGAAGTCATTGTTCTTGCAGAAAATAAAACTAGTTATGTTTTGATACAAACTGAGGAATTAATAGAGTTCTAGTTAGTAATACTAATTATATTTCTGTAGAAAAGTGTAATTTGGTATACTTAGAGGATAAAAAAATTACTTTCTCAGTGAAAGAAGTTGGCTAGCAAACTCAGGCACTCCGAGAATTTCCACAGGCATATTTAAAACTCCAGTATTTTCAGGGAAAAAAAACCCTGAGAGTATCAGCATTAAGGCTGATATTGATACGGGGAAAGGAGGACACTATGAAGTTCGTAACGGTCTTATCGGATTTGTGGATCCTAAATCTCAAAAATTTAATTTCTTTGTACCCAAGGCTTTGCATGGGTACATTTTTTCAGCATTTTCATAATGTATATTTTGGCGGATATTTGGGAGAAGACAAAACCGTTTCGCGCATTCGTGAGATGTTATTTTGGCCGGGACTTATCAAGGAAGTCGAACATCTAGTTAAAGAATGTGAGGATTGTCAAGGGCAAAACCACGTAATGCAAAAATAGTAAGTCTATACAGTGCTATGGTAGTCAACTTTCCTTGGGAAAGGTTGTATTTAGATGTCTTCGGTCCCTTGCCCAGCACAAAATCCGGTTTTACTTCAATCTTAGTAGCCGTTAATAGTTTCAGCAAATTTGTTTTCTTTTTCCCCCTTCATTCTATGAAATCTGCGAAATTTGCAAGATACTCAGTCAGAGACTTTTTCCTGTCTTTGGGTCCCCAGTTCATATAGTAACCGATAATGTCACTTATTTCGTTTAGGTCGAAATAAAGAATTTAGCATTTTCATGGGGAATAAAAATGGTTCAGACTACTCCTTACTGCCCAAAGGCGAATTTAGTAGAGTGCTAATATCTAAATCTAAAAGCTGCATTAAGAGCTTTCCAAGTAAGTTCTCATAAGGAATGGGACATTGCCTTTACCAACTTTCTCTGGCATTTAATAATGTAATAAGTAAACCTGGCACACCTAAAAGGTGCCTGTAGAAATTTTTTTCTAGTAGGAGTCTGTTTAATCCCTTAATCAATGCTTGGGGATGAAATGAGTTTTGCTGTGATGCTGTTGATAAAAATAATTTGAGGGAGGTTTGCGATGATACAAATCAAAACCCCAAAAAATATTATAGTAAACTTGCTTCTAGGATCAAATATAATACTGGGTCTATTCAGTTGCGAGCTGGGAATCAGGTAATTCGTATATGCATTACCTCAGCTGGTCTGCTTGTAATTAAATGGTTTATCTCCCCAGGTTCAGTATTAATTGAGGATGTGAATAATCCTGGTAGCTACAATAAAGCTCATGTCAGCCAGCTAAAATTGAGTACTTCTCCATAAGGGTTTGTCGGCACTTGTCACTGGAACAAAGTGTATTTTGATAATGTTTAGTTCATGTAATTACATGTATCACCATTTTTCATCTTGTGAGTTTTTAGTAATTTGGTAATTTTGTGTTATTTTTGATAGACCGGTCTTCAAGTTGAAGACCCCAGATTGTCTGTTGTCTCATTTCATGCTCATCTTCATCAGGGCACTCACCTCCATTTAGATTTAAGATGTGTTCATGCTCACAATCATCCTAGTGCGGCTCATGCCCATATAGTTAGTAAGATGTAGTTTTAAAACGTATTTCCAGATCTGGATTTACTTACTTGGGTCTAGGTAAAATTTTGGTATTTGGATGTAATAGGGAATGCATAAATTTTCCATTTATTTAACACTTTATAGGGGACCCTACGTTTGTCTTCGAAATATATTTTTCAAATCCCTAAAGAATGAGGAGGGAGATAGGGATAGTGTTTCTGCATACTGGTATCGTTTCTTTGTCTTTGGTTTGTCCATGTGGAGCTGGTGATCTTGGCTGCAAGTACAGAACTGCGGATGTATTCCTGGAGAAGATCTGGGCCTCAACCAAGCTTGGCCAGTTTGGTGAAGATTCGGGCCTCTCTTCTGGTTGACCGTCTGGACTCTTCTCCTTTAGTGGGGGAGGATTGAGATGGGTATCTTAATTTACTACTAAGTTAGCCCCCCCCTTCCCGACTCACTCTCAAGGTGTACCTGTTTGACCAAGAAAGTTACTTGAATACTGCAAGGAGATTTACCTTTTGTGAACTAACTTTAAAACATACATGAGAAAACATCTATGTATAATATCAACGAATCAACTACAAAAACGTTTTACCTGAAATTATAATACGACTAACACATTTTTCATGTCCATCACCGAAGAAACACTTCTTGTTGACTTTTAAAAAATAACATCGCTTAGCACAGATAAAACACGTCCTTCTTGCATCGTTAATTGTCCGACTCTGGAAAATGAGAACTCTGGTGTTTAGCACAGGTGTCGCCGCGTGGCGCTGTCATCACTAGCGGTAGTTGGTAAGCACAGAGCATGCACCCCGTGATGCAATTTCCACTAGGCGACAGTTGTGTTTCAAAAATTAAAAACTGGTGGAACTGTCCACGGTCACTGATTGGACAAGCATTTAGCCATTCACCGATAGAGGTTATTTTAAACTTTCTTGTATAGTCAGGAGATGGCCTCGGCAGACCTGACATGGACAGCCTGGGGTCTCCGACTTGAGCTAAATATTTGAACAAGTTCATGTTATAATTAAATAGAGTCATGGCCCATCCGGCCTGAAAAATAAATATACTTGATGTCATAATTGTAGGCACCTTAGATCATGGCAAATTTTGATCGAAATTCATGCATTGCCTACAAATCGGCATTTTAAAAATTTGTGAATGTTTAGTATTTGAAGAAAATAATTTGAGAAATGGAATAACGCAAATGAAAAAATGTTTTAAACAAGTGGTTTTAGATTGGGTATTTGTTTGACATTTTTATGATTCAGTTGTATTCATTATGGACTTCTGTTAATATAGTGTCAAGCTACTTCGGTGAAAATGATCTATTAATGTTTTTTTCTCTCTATATGCCAGTTAATTTTGTCAAAGTTTCATTGCCTATAGGTTAGATGGCATATTTAAAGAATTCAGAGGTTCAATGTGCTCTGGCATGCATATAGATATATTTGACACTAGCAAGTTTGAAAATAGTCCATGTTAAAATTTGATTGCATTAAAATTAGCCACATGTCGTATGCATTTAAATTGAAAGTTATGATACTCACTATTCTTCATGTTGGACAACTTAAAAATGGAATAAAATGAATTTAAAGTTATGCACATGCGCTGGCGCAATGAAAATTGAATTTGTGACCCCAGTAATTAAAAACTGTCCATGTTAAAGTTTGATGGTACTATAAATTTGCCACGTGACATTGTGCATTTATATTGGAAGTTACGATTCCCACGTTTGTCCTTGTGGGACCACCTAAAAAGAGAATTTAAACTCATGCACAAGCGCTGGCGCACTGAAAACTGAATTTGTCACTCCAGTAACTTTAAAATAATCCATGTAAAAGTTTGATGGTGTTATAAATTAGCCACGTTTAATGTGGATTTATATTGAAAGTGTATGATTCTTACTTGTGTCCATGTGGGACACTTTAAAAATATAATTTAATAAATTTAACTTTATGCATATGCACTGCCACACCGAAAACTGAATTTAAGACTCCGGTATCTTTAAAAAGTAGCCCATGTTTTAAAACTTGGTGGCATAAAATTTTGCCATGTGTCGTGGTGCATCTAAATTTGAAGTTCTGGTAGTAATATAAGAAATTGTAGTACAAAAATATTATGCATGTTGTCACTATTCTGTGTGATGGAAATATGAATAATGTTTGTCAGGTATTTTGGAATAAGTAATAATAATAATCCAAGTCCAGTGTTCTTATTTTTTCTGCTTTTTAATAATTTTTGATTACTTTGGACAAGATTGTAGGTTTATAGTCCTTTGAAGTTGGATTGAGAAAAGTTTTAAAAATACACAGTTGTTCCTGATTGAATTTTGGGCAGTGTCGCCCTATATGAGTGCCGAAATCATACTCGCTGAGTGCTATAACAATTTTTTTGTATTATGATGTGTTTTGCCATCGAATTCAAGTAACGCACGCTTGCGTGATCTGTTTCAATTAAAACTTCTACAATATAAATACCACTGAAAATGGTTGCATTAATATCTAATTGTGCCAAGTTCTCTCTCCATGGTAGTACAACACAATTCTTGGTCTGAGAGCTTTTCCGAAGCAAATGCAATAGTGTGACATTGTTTAGATTATGGGTCTACCTGTAGTAGAGCCCTACCGACGGCATCATTGCTGGCATCATTTGCTAAAATGATTTCTCTGTCCTCATTCAAGTTTTGCAAAACAGGGGCTTGTAATAAAATTTTTTCCAAATTAATAAATGCTTCCTGTTGGACCTCAGTCCAGTTAAACTGTATGTTATGTTTAGTGAGAGCGATAAGGGGCTGCGCAATTGTGGCATAATTCAGGAATATGAAGTTATACCAAGAAACGTACGAATCTGCTTTTAAGTTTCTTGGGGGCGATATTTTCTCTATAGCTACGACTTTATTGGGGTCTGTTGAAATACCATTAGGGGGATTATGTGGCCTAGTACCTTTACAGTTTGCTCAGCGAAGGTGCATCTTTTGGTATTTATTTTACGTTAAACATGCATAATTGCTCAAAGAGCTTTTTTATGTTATTTAAATGCTCCTCAAAGGAGTTGCTCAAGATAAAAATATCGTCGATATAGTCTATGGCTACTGTCCACCTAAGGGGACCTAAAAGTTATTTAATGAACATTTGGAAATATTTTGGGGATGTGGAGATGCCCATTGGTATTATTTTATATTTAAATAAGCCTACACCATCAATTTAAATTGCCGGTTTAAACCGACCCTGTTCTCTGATGTGGATACTATAAAATCCAGAAAATAAATATAAACTTGTTATGTATAGGAAATTTTGGAGAACATTCAAAATGTCTTGCATCCTTGGCAATGGATACTGTACTCTAGTTAAATACTGATTCAATTATCTAAAGTCTGACAAAATTCTTAAAATGCCAATTTTCTTTGAAATAACTAAACTGGGCGCAGAATATTTAGAATCCGCTTCCTGGATAATCCATACATCAACCATATCTTTAATTTGTTGCAAAAGCTCATCTCTTACCTTAGGGCTAATTTGATATGGCCAGGTCGCAATTGGCTTGTTGGTCAGGAGCTCCAATATTATTTGGAAATGATTGGCTTCTGTAAATTCTAAAATTGAATTGGCATATCTGTCCATGTCTCAATGATATCGGTGATCGCAGCTATGTGTGTGTGTGTGTGTGTGTGTGTGTGTGACAATATTTTGTTTATATGAGTTGCGTTAGTGCGATCACTTTCAGAAGATTCTAGCACCTGCAGGATGTGTTCAAGTGAGGTTTTGAAGTCAATCATAGATGACGTTAAATGCAGTGGCATCTGCACTGTTTTGTTACGATTATGTCTGTGAATGAGCAAGGTGTTGTATTTAAGTAATGGGATGACGTCATAACGTTTTACAAATTTGACCTCAAGGATCAAATCCTGCTGTAGGTTATCGGCTACAAGAAATCGTTGAGGGTATATGAGACCTGTTATGTGTAAATGAATATTTGTTTCATATTTAGAAGAAGTCAAAACACTCATTGCCCCAACTAATGTTATCTGTTCCCTCGGAGGTGAAAGATGTTTATCTGACACTAGTGTACTGGCTATAGTGCTGCGTGAGCAGCCCATGTCCAATAATGCATAATATTTTGTCCCCTTTATCATAACTAGGACATGGGGTGACACTGTTGTGATCTAGACATGTTGATATTGTGTTTTCAGTGTGGTGCACGTATGTTGTATGTTTGTTTGATATGATTTGAGGCCCGGGCTTGCTCAGCGTGTTTGTCGGCACTGGTTGAAACACAGATTCATCATTGCGGGCCTGGCTCGATGTATTATGAAAATACTGTGAACTGGGTGCGGGGTGGTTTTTGTGTTTTGTTTGTATGTATACTGTTCGTGGCATAAGGCCGAATGTGTTATAGAAGCACTTGAAACAATTCCCAATATCTGTATTAAATTCAAAATTTTGTTTCGAAAATAAATTACAATGCCTGACCATGTGTCCAGCAAAGAAACAAAGTGCGCAGATATTGTGTGTGAGGATATGTGGGCCGGCAATTTCTTGTTTTTGTGCGATGCGTTTGTGAAGTTTGTCAACATCGCAAACTGGGTCGAGCTGAGGTGGAGGTGTGGCAACGTAGGTCGAAAGCACGGGGGGAGGTTGTCTGACGCCCTTGTGGGTGTCGCCTTGGACCGGCTGCACTCGAACATTGCCCTGCGTCGAATGTTTAGGCTGCCTAACTGCAGTTTCCGGGTTTGTCAGTAGCACTCTTTGCATTTGTTTTGCTGACCTAACTACGGCCGCTGGGCTCGCAGTCGGTGTGGAAATGTGTTTTGTAGAAACTGGCTTTGCTGCTGGTGTAAAATATATTTGCGACATGGTGTGTTGTACTCTATTCTCTGTTGGTGTGCACACATTTCTTTGCACAGAGGGTGGGTTGTGTGAAACAGGCAGATTGCTATGGAAACTAAACCTAGAAATGTAGGTATACGAATGTTTAGTCATTACTTTATTAAAAATGGCTCTACAGGCGTCACGAACTCTGGCCTGCTGTTTCTTGATGGGGGAGACACATTTTTCCCTGTAATTATCCCCATAAGTTCCCCTTGTACATGAACGGAATTTCTTGGTTGTGACCTAGAGAAGCCTGCCTGGTTGTGAACATGGCATTTATAGGGGCTTTGGTGTGGTGGATATCTCTATGTGTTCCGTCGCTGTGTCCATTATATTATCGTGGGTCTGTTGTACAGTGTCTGTATGTGTGTGTTTGTGAGGGTTGTGGTTGGTGGTGGTAATGTAGTAGTGTGAATGTTTCTTACTGTACATGGGGATGGAGTGGTATAATTGTTTGTATTTTTTAGGTCATGTAATAGCTGTTTCAAGATGTGTATCTCCTCATTGAGTTTAGTATGATGTATGCTCTGTGAGTCATGTTGTAAGATTTTTTGGTGTGTGTACGTACCCCACTCAGTGTTTTTGATGTTCGGTGATAATTGGTTTAATGTGATATTTTGGAAGGGGACAAGTTCTTCGGCAAGTGTGGGTGATATAGAGGCCCAAATTATGTTGACAAACTGTGATTCGGGTATTTGTGGGTCACACTTTATTTTGTAGAATGTCGGATTTTCGATGTGTGGTAGTGTACTCTGGTCTGGGTGTTGTTTTGATGTTTGTAATAGCTGTCTGTAGTTGTCTGTAGTGTCGAGTTTTCTGAATGTGTAATAATTTTTCCTCAATTTGGTCCCAAGTGATCTCAGCTGCACTTATGTAATAGAGGCTTTTGCAGGTTCTTTTGGCTGTCCCTTTGAGGTAAAACTTTAAACGCCGCCTTTTTTCTAATTCTGTCCAGTTATTGAGCTCACTTACGGAGTTGAAAGTGTCTAAGAATTCCTCAACGTTTTCCTGATTTTCCCCTGAGAAAGTGGGGATGGATTGTGAATGTTGTAAAATGACTTATATGTGCGTTGGAATGTTGGGTAAATGTGGGATTTGTACTGTGTTGTTAGTGACATTGACAGAGTGGTGTTCTGTTGTATTATTTATGTTTGTGTATTGGTGTTCTGGAATGTGAGTATTTGTTGTTGGAATGGAAATTGAAAATGTGTTTGTTATTTGTAGTGTTAAAAGTGGGCATGGTCTCAATAATAACCACATATACTAGTCTCATGTGTGTCATGAAATGTCTAATGCTGCGTTCTGTTGTGTAAGGGAAGTGTGTTGAATTGTTATTAAGTGTTCTATGTTATCATTTGTAGACTGCTTTCTTATATGTTTGTGTAATTCTACAGCACATTTTGCATTGTCTAAGTCTATCAACAAGGTTTTAACTATTTTATGTATGTTTTGTGTGGTAGATTTGTGTTCTGTGTTCATGACAACATGTTATCGTAGGTAGTGTAGTGAAATTGGTGCTACACACTTAGTGTAACTTATAATAATTATTAACTACAAGGAAAACAAAAGTATAGAAAGCATTCCTAAAACACATAAAAAAAGTGGTGTTTCTCTCTTTAAAAGGGAACAGATGTCCCGACAGTCATTTAAACAAACTACATACACTAATATACACCCAATAAAAGCATAAGCTGACTACAGGATAGTGGGAGGACGATCTGATGTAGAATGCTGTTGTGGCAAGTTCTGCTGTGTGCTCTGCTGACTCACGCTTGTCGCATACTGACCTATCTTAATGATGCTTACAGAATGCTTGCCTTGGCCGCAGGGAAGCTAACAGCTGTTACGCGCTTGCACTGGTTCGCTGTGTTCTATACATGTCTGACATTTATACTTTTTCATTTCAGTATTATTCTAGACTTGGATCAGTATGTATGTATTACATATTCAAAAAAGTAATTTCAGTTCAAACTCTGCCAGAGGCAGTATACTCAGAGTGATACTTTTAAGAGATATTCTAAAATATGTTTCATGTCACCAAGGAGCTTGTTTACGCTATCTCATCCTCTTCATCGCCCTACAATGTATGATATAAACCAAACAGAAGAAAACAGTTAACAGATCATCAAGCAAGATGTTACTGTACCCATACACATTCATGCTGAAGATGAAGCTATCTCCCACGAATCGCGACATGGAAGTCTATTTCCTAATACAGTATGCTGCATCATCACAGGACCATCAAATTGCCGGAAATAATGTGTCCTACTGAGCCTGCTAGAAGAAAAGTGCAGCCTTTAGTTCGAGGAATGTGTACCTGTACTCCAAATCGCTTCAGCAACCAAAATACCAACGACTGGTAATGAGTTCTGCAATCTGTGGATGGTGTGGGTTATTTCCCCGGCGGTGATAACGAAGCTGTCGTGCTGCTTACGGAAGCACTGCCAAACTTGATATTTGCCGTTGATGACATTGCATGCGACAAACAAACATATTATACAGGAATACTTTACCATGGGAGGGCACGCGAATGTGGACTGTGTGTTCCTCAGCCAGACTTATTCGTGCATACCCAAACAACAGCTTCGCGATAGTTCTATTGTGTTGGTGCTGTTCGAATGGACGATATGAACATGCGACATGTGTACGACGACCACATCAATACGGATATTACATTATTAGATTTCAGGAGCCTGTGTGCCTTATGCTGGACAGACAAGTACGGATTTTTGGTGATCATAAAATACTGGCTTCCATATAATTGCAGGCATATGCACTTAGCTTCGAACTGTTTATCCTAACACTGCAACCAATAGTAACAATACAATTTCCAAGTTCGGACATGGTCTATGCTCCGACGATGATGTAAATGTGCTAATGGAAGCTCGCCTCACCGTTGTTTGGAGGGGCCAGTCGCTTTTTGGGAAAAAGATCGAGAGTGTGACAAATTAAGTGATGGATGATTTGGTGGCCATCGTCCGCCACGTAGGCGGCGTGGATGCATGGATAATAGACCTACTCAGTGTGTCGAATGTGCAGAGACGGGAAGAATTGAAAACTCTTCAAAATACATTAACATTTAAACTAGATGCCAAAATTAGTGTAGGAAGGCAATGCAAAAAAGTGTTGGATGTGTGCATCGACCGAATGAAAAAGAACAAATATTCACTTTCCTCAACTCGAGAGTGAATATGTATATATACCTTTTTAGTTGTGTGTTTATTACATTCTATGCATGATGGCAGACCAAACCGAACTGGCGACTTAGCTGCAGCAGGTCATTGAAGCTATTCGCGCGAAATATCTTCTCGCAAAAAGTTTCAAACTGGCTCTCGAGAATCAAAAGGAGGAAGCTAACAAACCGATAACCAGCCGCCTCGACGAACTTGGTAGATAATGTCAGGAGGAAGCTTTGCCTCGACCGGATATGAAACATGAAATCAAGTTGGAAGTACCGACCCTAATGCGTAAAAAGAAAAGAAGTCCTGAATTGCTCATATCGGAAGGGGTCGTCACTAGCAACGAAGATGATCTGATCCTGATCGATTTTCGTCGGAGGCTTTTACGCAAAGGATATCCAGCCTACAAAGTTTCCCGATGTTTATATGGTGGGAAAGGCACTGATATGGCATAATGAACATCTGTACGTGATATAACTCGCACACTCGAAACGTGATGCCTCCTGGGTCAACAAGAATGACATTCTGAAATATTACTTACCAATGTTTTTAAAATACAAGAAATATGTATTCTTATGTGCGTGTATTGTTTTTAAATATATGTTTACCTTACCTTGCAATCATTTTATTCTTGCCTGTCCTTTTACACAATATTGGGTTTGAGATACCTAGTTCTGTGCAAGTGCAGACGTGTGAAAATGCTAATGTTGCTATGTGTGGACTTCGTGGTCATCCGACACAATGCAGATTTTGAAAACGACCTGGAAGCATGTACGCGTGCAGACTCCGTTTACGTGACACCGTGCAGGTGCAGACTTGTGAAAATGCTAACACATCTCTTCCCATGCAAGCAGAGATATTTTTACTTTGACAAGGTCAACTGCCCTGCCTGTCAATGGATGTGATGTCTGAATGGCTTCACGTAATTGGTCAGCTGTAAACATGTGGTAACTCGATCGGTGTCTGAACAATGTATTAATGGTGTAATACTATTGGTTCAAAGTCAATATGACGACATAGGGGTTGCGTATGTAAGGTCAGCTGAGAGGCTTAGTTCAACAATGGCTGTGGTGAAAGATACATTGTCTCGGCTAGATTCTACAGTCACCATCATATTCAGTGTTAGTAATATCTTCAGACATTCCAGATCTTTAGGGATCTATGGTAGTGTTGTGGATTTTTTTTGTGGTACCAGCAGTGCCATCTACTTCTATGGGTGTGCTGCCTACAATAGAATCATTGCCGACTGCTATGAGCATCGTACCAGCAGTGCCATCGACTTCTTCCTCTCTGTCATATCATCTGCATCTATGGCTGAGGTCCCTATATTTCTACCGGAATATTCAGGGTCTTCGGGAATGTTTGACATGGGGACTACAGAATTGTATTCTAGTTCTTCACCTGAGGAAACTGCATCGCCAACTGGACCATAAATACCTGTTCCCGAAACAACTGTATGGCCAACCATCTCTACTCAACCATTCCGATATTATAAGTGTCGCTTCTGTGAAAGACCGTCACGGACAGTAGCCATGCCTGGCAACATGAGCATTTTAATTTTGCTAACAAACCATTTTGCATGTCATATTCGTGTGACAGTTGCGGTAAGCAGATCAGCCTTAGCGACCATTTACTTAAACATATTAAAGAAAATATCTATTTTTTTTAGGCCATTAGCGGCTGTAATAAATTATTTGAATAAAAATGTAACAAATAAATTTTTTCATTTATAAGGTACACCATTTCATGATATTAAAAAAAATAGAAAAATTCTTAAAAAGGTAATATATACTAGAAAAATAAACAATTTAAAATATCTGAGCATAAGTCTAGGACAGTAAAAAAAATATTAATTCGCATTAGATTAATTTCGACAAATAATTTATTTGTTCCCATACACATCATATTGAATTTACTTCTTTTAAACCCTTATTCCATCGCATGTCCCGATAGCCGTGTAGTCTAAGGCATCAGTATGCCGAACCAAGGTTCGACAATTCGTTCCTGCACTCCTCCAGACGATATTTTGAGCTCCAAAAAAACCAATGCCCCTAGCAGCCAACTCTAGAAACAACATGGTGTTCACACACCAATACCCCTAGTAACCATCTTTATAAACAAATATGGCGGCCAAGAAAGAGTGACACCAGCACCCCTAGTAGTCAACTCTTAAACCAAGATTACAGACAGAAACCAGTACCTCTATCAACAGCCAATGTAAACAAAAGAGAAAAAATCAAGATGGCAGTGGAGTAAAGGTGAGAGACAAACCCTGAAACGAATCACAAATTAAAAACCAAGATGGTGACTAGAAACAAGAAGGCGGACGAAAACAAGATGACGGACAGAAAGAAGATGACGACAAAAGGGAAAGCAAAGAGATGGAATGAGAGAGAGAAAACATGTAATTATATAGCATGAAAGTACAACATGGAATGATAGAGCATGAAAAAAGCAACACGAAATGATAGAGCATGAACTGGAAAAACAAGATGTTAACATACTGGCCACCAAGATGGGGGAGTCAAAGATGGCGGTTGGGTGGCCAGAATGACAAAGCAGGAAGTGACCGAAGCTACCAAATCCATCTATTACAGTGACTACAGTGTTGTAATACAGCAATCTGTTCAGAAAGATACAGCATTGTCGCGGGAACACTGTTTTAAAGAAGACTAAATACAGTAAACAGTTGGCCACTTACAGCGATTTTTGCTGTCTTTGACACTTACCAACAACCGCATTTATGTTTCTAGTACTGAATTTACAAATTGGCATAACGATAATGTGTGTCAGAAGTACAAGTTGTGAACGTTACTACTTTGTGACCAGCAGTGCCTGTGCTGTTTTATATCTACATGAAGATAAACTTTCTGTATTTAGTATACTTAAACAATTAGTAGCAAACGAAACATTAGTGTTATCTTGCAAACATACATAACAATGATATGTGTGCTATATATAACTGCTATTTATCACATACATTCCCAAGCATATCTGTAAGTTAACGTCAATAAAACAGTTTTAAGTACTTCATTAGGATATACTTGTAAGTACAAATAATAAGTGTATGCAGAGATCGACAATGGAAAAAAGTTTTAGTTTAACTTGGTTCAAACATGATGGATTTTAATGCAACATTTTTTTATTCTTTAGAATGAATTGTAAATCAAATGCAACAGAGTTAAATTTTACGATGCTAGAAACACCAGGTTCAGCTTACTTTTCGAAAAATAGAGTTTTATGACATCACCATATTACTTTTGCAGCAGCTTTTGCTAGCAATAAATGCGTCAAGTGAAAGTCTCTTTCATGTGCCACTTTATGGCATAAAACCACAGTGAAAATAGTTTATTCGATATTACAGAAAATTTTCAACATATTTCAGCAAATTTGACGTAATAGTAGCGTGGCATTAGATAACATTCAAATAATATTTTTTTCAAATTGAGACTTACACATGTTTTAGTTGTCTACAAAACCTGTACTCTAGTTTCAAACAAATTAGGTTATAGGGTAGTGCCTGTGCCGCATTTAAATTTATTATGTGTAGCCTCGTTCTTTTGACATAATAAAAATTAAATATTTTATTTCAAGGAATGCCGAAAGGAATTCCAACATCTTTTACACACAAACAGTAGTATTTTAGTGCTTCTAAAATATGTTTTAGGCGCTTATTTTCAAAATGATGAACGATGTTTTTTTTTTCATTGCATTTTCTATCTCTGGAATATATGTAGGATATAATTTAATATAATCAAAAAGATTTTACATTTGGAAAAAAAGTATTTTTTTTCACGCGTTACTACTCTGAAATTTTATAGTACTTCTCAGAGAAAACTGATAGGAATTCGCATTTATTCGAAATTATAATGACATAACAATTATAAATATTTTGTGTTTTTCAAAGGTTAATTTAATATTTCAGAAAATAATGCCAACTTTGCTGAAATTTAGCTTATGGCAGAGAATGTTATTTTTGTTATGGCTAAGTTGATTGCCCGTCAGGATACTTATCTTTGTAAGTATTGAAATAGTACAATGTAATCAAAATTACATTTGCTGGATATTAACTATTAATTAGAAATTTCGTACGTTTTCACAGGCTATTCCCTCGTCTTTCTTCCAAAGGAACATAGAGGTCACACTGTAACTGATGATTACGTCAAGCGTGTGCCCAAAGAACAAAATCGGAGAGAATCCACGTGACAATTTACGACTCTTCGCATTCTCTCACCTGCAACATTTGATTTTCGTGATCCTGTAGCGCCAAGTACTCCTTGTACACCTTAGTGCCATGCATTACCATATGCTATTGAATCATCATTTAGTATGAAACAAAGGCCGCGGTGGATGCTCACCTCCTACCAAGTCGAACCCGGGTCTAATACCCGGCAGAGTCACTCCAGGATTTCCCACAAGTGGGAATCGTACCGGACGATACAGCTGATTGCCGGGTTTTCTTGGAGATCTCTCGTTTTCCCCCGCTCTTGCATTCCGGCCTTCTCCATTCCCACCTCATTTCACCCTCATCGGCTCTCAAGACCACGTTGTTAGGAAACCTCCGAAAGACTAAGTATCTCACTTCCCCATTGAAAAGTTAAAAGTCAAAATAGTGCATCACCATCGTTTCATTAGCAATTCGAGATGTTGAATCTATTGAGGATGGCACGGGTGTACTGGCACTGACAAGGCTGAAGTGGGCTGCCTGTATTCTCCACTAACAGCAATATAAGTTGTGTTGGTCTATATATTTCCACTTACCATTGTACTTTTTGTCCTAGCTATACCGGATATGCTTACCGTACTCTGCAACGTTTATTACTGGCTGATCGTCGGCCAATGGAGTCACGTTTACTGTACCAATTACTTGTCGCGACAGAGGTAACACATTTAACGATCGATCGTATTCGTTTGAGAGTGAAGTGGGTGCACAGATTTAGGCAGATCTTAATAATGAGGTCTTGAAAGCCGATGAGGGGGATTGAGGTGAGTATGGAGCCCCGACGGAATGAAAGGGCGGGGTGAACTGGAGATCCCCGAGAAAACCCGCTGACCAGCGGCATCGTCCGGCACGAGTCCCACGTGCGAAAATCCGGGAGTGACCCAGCCGGGTATTGGACCCGGTTCGGCTTGGTGGGAAGTAAGTAGTCTAACCCTTCAACTACCGCGGCCCCATGCTCATTTGAGAAACTAGAGCAAAGAACAGATTTATTCTTCAAAATGAGTTGTTAACACCTAGTAATTTTTAATTAGAATCCGATAAAACCATAGAAACAGAAAAAACTACAAAATTCTGAATTTTGTCTTCAAGAGCAAAGTATTGTCGATATAAACTTAGCTCCGAATATATACATGCGTACTCCTACTTCTACAGTTAGCCGAGGATTATTTTGCCAGTACTGTGCCTGGTTTTTAGCAGTGAATGTTTGGGGTATTTCGTAAGACTGACCAGCTGCTTACGAGATCTCCGACACAGTTTACTAAGCTGTAAGGAAAAGATGGCTATATAAGCACGCACTCTGAAAAAAAATACCACAAATATTTTGTGGTAAAAGAGATAACGGCCTTGTGCTTAGTTCAGATGTAAACATTTGTGAGAACGAACGAAATTTACTGACAAAGGATTTGAGAAACATTTGAATAATACTTCAACCCGGACAATGTACACAAATATAAACAATTCAAAATTATTTAATTTCGTATTGTGATCATGAAATAGTTGCCATCACATGAGTTAAATTAGCATAATTTTATTACATAAAATTTTACGAAATCACGGGAGCTTTTCACACTTCTCAGCTGACATATTTTCTTATTGGAATGGTATTTATTGGCTGCCGCACTGTAAAAATATACTTTGAAAGATTTTGTGTAGCAAAGAAAAATATTTCTTTGAGCTTGTTTTCATTCAGTAAAAAAATCATAGTGTTAAGTAATATTTAAAGATTTCTTTCGTATTCTATTGTTTTTAGTGCTCGACGAAACTTATCAAAAGCTACGATTTCAAATGATAGATTCGCAAAATCATCATCATAAGGGTTTAACAATCGAATACGGTATCCTAGTTTACCAGAATGCGTACTACTGAATTATAGCAAGAACAACGCAAGGATATCATTGCAATTAATATACAGATAAAAAATTACATTTTCTGTAGCGAACCTACTTTACAGTAGTTCATATTTAACGACAAATTTATTTCCGGCAATAGATAATGTGTTACACCATGTAATTGTTTTTATAGTACAAGTAATAAAATCAATCGGCGACTTGTTATCGTCTGGAGTAAAACATTTTGCTGCGATTGTAAACCTACATCCGTTATATTCTGAGCGTATTGGAAGTGACCAACTTCTGTCCGGCCATGAGGCATTATTAATACGTGTCAAACTCCTTGCATCAGATAACAGAAGAATTAATAGGCGATATTCTTTATAAATTGGAGAAGTATTACACATAAATATGGCAACACGATTTTCGCGAAAAGAATTTCACGCTAACTAGATTTCAATATCCTACTTGAAAACCAGCAATTCTCATTCCGTTATTGGCAGTGTGATATTTGAATGGGCCAATCAGAACTAAGTTACTCCGTTACTGAATATTTGTGAATCGCGAGCAGTCACCTAAGACCCACAGCAGTTGAAAACACCCAATCACGAAAGTGGATCTGAGTTCTAGTGTATTGAAATACAGCATGACAGGAATTCTTTCGGCGGAAATCGGGTGGCCCTACACGTGAATAAGTCATTATTAGGGATGTTCATTTATCGCTGGAAAAGTTGACTGTTTGCTAGGATTCAACGTACTGTATACATGTCTGACATTTTTGTTTTCTTATTGCCTTCCATGCATGTATGAAGCTACTGCCCCATTTCACTGGGCAATGAGGTTTCTGATTCTATAATGCAGAACGTTCGTGATTGGTCTGCAAACAACTTAGCTCGGTTAAAACCTGGTTCATACAATCATGAAAGAATAAACTGGTTAGAGTGTTATAGAAGATTTGTTGGCTAAATTTTTTTTTCGCGATTTTCCATTTCTATTCATTATTATTAAATAAATAATTATTCAACAAAAAAACTTTCCGTGAGGTGACGTGTTCAGGCCTTGGCGAGTGGGCTACTTGCTTTATTTGTGATTTGTGCTTGCTCAGCTCATAGCCCGTAGCACGGAGCGAGGGGCGTAGTGGATAGTCAATTCACAGTTACTTCCAACTTTTCTAAAGCTCTGCTTAAGCTCTACTTCCACGATGTTCCCCCGCCTCACTCAAACTAAGCTTAGAAAACTACACCAAAGGAATAACGTACCTCATTCGTCTGCGCTCGTGAAAATTATTTCTTATAGTAAGGGGTGCCCGTTTTTCGAGAAAAAAATTTGAGCACATGTTGTGTTCCAACGCATTTTAGTTCAGAACCACTTTCGAAATTGGTTCATTTGAATTGTTACGAGTCTTATCTGTATGCCCGCAAATTACGAACGGTCAGCATCGGGGAAATTTAATTCTAATTGGCTCACTCACGGCACAAACTGTCGTCTCGCAAAGAAGATAACCCAACAATCAAATGAAGACTACAAGTATGCGCATAAGATACTGAAGTCTAGTCTCCGCGTAAACCATTTCGAGAAAAACAGGTGGCTCTACTTACAGGCAGTTCACGATAAAGTGAGCACTTTTGAGGCACTAGTTACTTTTTCCTTTCAGCAAATTTTTAATCAAATACTGCCATACATGTAACAAATACAGTTTGTATAATCCACCGCATTCGGAAGTTAACGCCTTCGGCTAAAATAAAATTTATTTATTGTCTTTTGTTCCCAACTAACAGCCTGCCATCGTTTCGCTGAGGTTTTATGGAGTTAATTAAATATATACATAAATATGCGACTACCCGTAACTACCTGCAACTACCCGTAACAACCCGTGAATACCTGTGACTAGCCGTGACTGCGACTACCCGCGACTACCTGCGACTACCCGCGACAACCTGTGACAATTTGTGACAATTTTTGACCACCCGCGACTAACTGCGACAATTTGCGACTACCCGCGACTACCTGCGAAAACCGCGACTATCTGCTACGACTTGCGACAACCTGAGACTACCCGTGGCTACCTGCATCTACCTGCGACTACATGCGAATTTTTTATATTAAGATACACAATTTCTTCTAACATCGTTTCAATTTATCTTTAATGATTTCGATAGAGCATGTTTAGAAAGCAGCCAAGTAGCTCAATTTTTCTGACTTGGTTTACCAATTTTTAAATTTCGCAACGATTGTTTTTTTTTTAACTAAACATAGCCTATTTACATCTGGAAGAACGTAGATTTCTAACAGTGAAATAATTATAAGAATCGGCCCTGTAGTTTCCGAGATTATCAGTTACATATAAACCAATAAACAAACTCACGTTATCTCTTTACAATACTAGTATAGATGAGAGGGCTGTAAAAAGTGCTCGCATTTTATCTTCAACAGCCTACTAGCTGTACCAACACACAATTTTCCTTGTGTTTTAATTAATATGGATAATAAATATTATATAATTATTTATAAATGAAATAAAAGTAAAAGTTCAATTTAGAAAATGGTAATAACTATGTTAACAGAAATAGAACAATGCTTGTGACATATGACATATTTAGGAAGCAACCAAAGGCGTCAAATATGGAATAACTTTTCAAAGGTTTAATTAATAAGTGCGAAGATATTACGAATAGAATATAACAACCTGAACTTGCATTTGGAGTCGTGTTCGATTCCTGGTTCGGGCATTTTCATTTCGTCTTACAGCGGTTGTGCGAAATCACTCTAAGCGATCGTTGGCCCCGTAATAAAGGCCTTGGCTGGTTCGTTCACCGATCCAGCTATTGACGATATGTTAACACATGCTGCCTACCTTGTAAAACCTGCGGGCCGCGGTGATGTAGGGGTGAGACTACTCACCTCCCACCAAGGCGGACCGGGTTCAATACCCAGCCGGGTCTCCGGGTTTTCGCAGTGGGAACCGTGCCGGACGATGCCGTTGGTCGGCGGGTTTTCTCGGCGATTTCCCGTTTTCCCCATCCTTTTATTCCCGGCGCCACTCCATATATACTTCAATCACCCTCATCGGCTCTCAAGATATCGTTGGTAAGAGTCGCATAAATCTCTTCACTGTTTGTATTTTTGTCGACAAAAGTCATTTGAGGCCACATACAAATATTTTTGGTCATCACGGAAGAGTCTTTTTCCGGTATAAGAACACTAACACATGCCCAATATATTTTCTTTTGCTAAAATGTCCTGGCAGTAATTGTTAACGTGCTTTCTTCATCCTGAACATGAAAGAGAACGATACCTTTGGAGACTGTTCGGTTATTGCGATACGTTATGAGTAGATACATGAAGAAATCGCGGATTCGGTTTGGTACAAACTAGAATTCAAAACATGTGCTTTTATATAACTTTAGCCGTCGGCTCACACGGTGTTTGACACCTTCTGGAGAATGGTGTCCAATTGTCGTCTCCCACTGTGAGAGCAGACAACCAACGAGCAGTTGACATCTTCATATTTGTACATAATACTGAATAGTCTAACCTACAGGTATAGGGATTCACGAATTTTCGAGGTTTCTAATTATGAGCCGCTACTTACAAACTGTTTTGCTTGTTTCATAATAACCATATAACCACTACATATCAACATTCTAGATATAGCGTTATGTAGCTGGTATGCTTTAATTTAATTTCAGATGTTTTTATCTAAGGCGTGTTTTGCGATAATCTGAATACTTGTATGTACCACGTACACGGAAATGTGAAAAGTTATTATGCCCGACCGGAGAGGCACGTTTTAGAACACGAATGCATAGGAAAAAAAAAAAAAAAAAAAAGGACATCAACCTTCTCACCAATAGGAATCGAAATTTTGTCGTGTTATTATTTTCTTTTACCACCACTGTTGTAAAAACAAAAACTATAGCTATAACTGGTATAAATAGCTTTTGAGCTAAAAAGCTGTTCGTAAACGTGACTATAAGCTATTCACGATTAATTAAGCAATTTTGAAAGCCCTATTTTGAACCAATTTTTCTGCAATTAAACCATGTAAAATTAACCCTTTGGGGTCTGAACATATATATATGCCAGTCACGGCATTATAAAAGTGAGTATTCTATACACTCTGCTACAAGTGTACCACCTCTGTTGGTAGGGAAACCCTAATTTCGGGACAAATATTTCATGACCAGTTGTATTTTGAGACATTTTAGCTCAAACCGAATTTGTGAAAGGATGATTTAAATGTTACGCGTCTTAGGAAGGGCCACCTTTTCTTTTTTTCGCGAATATATTCCACGACTAGTTGTACTCCAAAACTCATTAGTTCAGAACAAATATCGCGCTTCGATGACTTTGAATCTAACGCGTCTTAGATGTCAGCCAGCAAATCACGGACGTTCATTTTCAGGGTAACTGTTGTCTGATTGGCCCTGTCAAGTAGAAAATGTCTAGTGATTTCTTGCGAAAAAATATAAGTACATGGTAGACTTCAATACTATTATATACCCAACCGCAGTTTGGCTGTTGTCATTGGTTGCTGTCTGCCTGAGAAGCATTTTTCATATTTGACCAGGCCACTCAGAATTCAGCAACATTGACACGGCTTTTTCTACGTAATTCGTGTGCTGAAAGTTAACACGTGCCAAGAGAAATTCTGCCAATAACTAAAGGTGAACGACCATGCAGTGCTTTGAAATACAACTTGTCCTAACATTTTTTCGCGAAATTTCGACTTCTACAAATTAGCCAAAGAAATTTTCTAACCTGCGCGTAAGACGTTGAAATCCAGTCTGTTTATAGATATTTTCGCGAAAAACAGCTGGTCCTTGTTGTAGGTAAGAATAGGAAAATATCGCGAATTTATTTTAGGACAGGCCAGACTTCAAAAACATGTATATTTCTGTAATATTTGCAGTTGGATTAAAGTTTATTAGACATGCCCAGGTGAACTCTGAGTCAGTAACAGACCTGCAATGAAACAAGCACCGAATCCAATTCCACCTGCATGGTCTGAGTTAAGACTGGCTATACACTAAGGCAGTATCCATGAACAGGAAGCTGATAATTAAAAATACATAGGACAGTGGAGTCTAGCGTATAAAGCTTATTTAGAAAGAGAAATTTTCCTGCCTCTAGTCATAGGGTTCGCGAATATATGGAAAATAAATTCTTGTCATGATAATTAGAGACAGGCGTTTTTCGCGAAAAGATTTCAAGACCAGTTGTACTTCAAAACACTTTTGTTCATATGTACTTTCGCGGTTCAACGAGTTTAAATGTCGCGTGCCTCAAGTGAATTTCCGCGAGTCATGGACGTTCAGAAGAGTACTTTATTACAATTGGTCCAGTCAAAAATGAACATGTCTTCTCACGTAGACACCTGGCAAGTAACCAAAGGATGTTGTGGTTGTGGACTAATTGAGGAAAAGTATTACCATAAATATTTTAGTGAAAAATACCTGTCCCTAATCACAATCACTACACGTAGTTAGCGTGAAAACATGAATGAAATACCGTTTTCCGTAGGATCAATTCCAAAAAGCATTAATGAAGATGTATTTTAAGATTGGACCTTATCGCTTGGTGAAGCGCAGAAGAGCTAAATGATGCCTAAAGAGAGCTTTTATATCAATTCCGTATTTGTAAATTACTAGTTCTACCAGGTTATTAGTTATCCGAACCATCATCAATTTTACCTTCTCGCACTATGGGCACTATGTATATGTAGAACCTAACATCATTTTTTTTTCAGCTGACATGTATTTTGAACAACCAGTTGAAATTTATCTTATATATATATATATATAAATTGATAATTACTGTTGTGACAGTATATAAATATATATATATATGATAATAATTTTTGTGACAGTATATACATGATAATTACTTTTGTGACAGTTTATACATGATAATTACTTTTGTGACAGTATATACATGATAATTACTTTTGTGAAAGTATATACATGATAATCACAAACAAAAGCAGCGCTGGTTTTTATTCCCAATACAAATAAACTTTTTTTTAACAAAATATAATTTATTATCATTGTTTTGCAGATAAATCAGTCTTAGAGTTTAGGGTTCTTGTCCTTCGCAAGAAAATTAATATAGTGTATTCTGGTTATAATTCAGAATTTTTGTTGCCATCTTGCCACCCACATTATGTTGCGGTATTGATAAAAAAAACTTGTTATCACCTCGAGAGACTGGGCGTTGTGTTTTAATTTTTTTCAAGATCTTTTTTCTAGAGCTATCAACTTCTATTGTAAACACTTAGCGGTTGGAATTATGTTTTTCGAATGATAATCGCGGGGTCAGATTACTCAATCAAACTTGTCACTTTCATCTCAAATGTATACTCATTCTCTTACTAACATGTTGTTCAGACACAGAAAAGAGCTACGCTCGAACTATACGTGGCATGGGCAATGAGTTATCAAGAAATGCGCTTAAGTCGGCAGTCTCAAAACAATAACAAGTGCGAAGGCGACGCGACGTGTAAGCGGACCGGTCTTTCCTTTCACCATTGTTCTTGCTTGAGCGAACAGTTTTGCAGCTTGCTGAGTGTCGATTTTGCACACCGCGCGGATATAACTTTCGAAAGATTCTTTTGAGAAAAAAAAAAACAATACTGCTGAAATCCTTATTGGCAAGGACTGGAAAATTTTTCGAATTCATTTTAAGACAAGTAAGAACTCAAAAACACATGTGTATTGTTGTTATGGTTGCAATTGTTTCACAAGTTGTTACACACGTCCAGGAAAACTCTGAGCCAATAACAACGCTGCAAAGAAACAAGAACCGAATCACGACCGCGCCTTGTCTGAGGCGACATTAGCTACACACTGGAGCAGCAGCAAATGAACAGGAAGACGAGGCTTGGGGAAACAGTACA
Organism: Dryococelus australis; assembly: GCA_029891345.1. Taxonomy (NCBI): domain Eukaryota; kingdom Metazoa; phylum Arthropoda; class Insecta; order Phasmatodea; family Phasmatidae; genus Dryococelus; species Dryococelus australis. Next base: position 149,870,576 of record CM056997.1, on the reverse strand, counting down.
GTGGATTATGTCCTCTAGGTCGTTTAAAATGCAGAATTTTCCTGTCCCTACTTATTGGTAGATACATGAAAAAATCGCGTTGTTTGCTGGCATCATACTCGTCTGCACCGCCCTGTACTTGCTAGGGCTCATTTCGTGAGGTTATTGGCTACTGGTAATTATGTGGAGTCATTAAACTGCGTGACCGCTTCACTGTACATTACTTGCTCATTGGTTGAGTATTTACTATAGGGCGAGGGCGTCTACCAATAGCAGAAGTCAGACAAGCATAGAACTTCTTGGAGTTCAGTTTGATACAAAATAACGTGAATTTTGTACGTCGCTACTTATTGTACGAACTCATTTAACCAGAACTAGTTATTTAAATATTTCGTGATGTTTACTCGCTGGTGTATCTCAATAATTTATCAATTTAAGCTAATGTTTGTGGGCGTGCTTACGTTTCGGGAGAAATTCCCTTGAAATGGATTTATTTTATGCTTTGCAAAAAATCCGCCTAGCATCCCATCAAAAGCAAAGATTAGATGAAAATCCAAACATTTTAAACCATATCATACACCAAGCTATTTTAGAAGATATGTTTTTTTAAATATAATTTGTATGTACTGTATAGTACAAACTCCAATTTGAAAAGTGTTAATGATTTAGCTCTCTACCATTCATGCCCGAAGATATATGGGTGATACTTAGAGAGGAAGGTTTATAGCCGAAAAATTTAGTCTCTCCTAAATTATAAATTGGAATCAACTATTTCAATTAGAAGAAATTTTTTACTAAATATTCAGTTGATTAAATGTTATTTTCTTGGAGTGCACTGAGACTTTACTCCCAGGCCAGAACAAGTCACTAGAAATCAGCAGCAACTTCTGTTCAAGCAGTGATTAACAGCGAATAAAATGATCAGTAGAATTTTCCTGATTGAAATGAAGCAGCTTCATCATACATGCAGCTAAATCGGTAGATTTGGAGCAGTTTTTAATTTTCTGATGTTAGAGTGTAGTGGTAACGTTCACTGTAAGTTTTTTTGTACTTTTATAAGGAAAACCTAGTTGCCAAGAAAATCCTTGGTAAAACTACAAACAGTTTTCTTGTAAAATCTGCAAAACACATACTTGTAATACTACAAATGATAGCTTTGTATTACAACTAAAATTTTTGAGAAGTGTATATCAAATAATTATTTTCTTCTAGGAAACAAATGTGATGAATTAATAACAGAGAATAACTAAAAAAAAAAAAAAAAATGTTGCAATATACTAGAGCAACATTAACTGCAAGACCAACTTGATTTACAAGCTGAATATTTATTTCGATATTAATGAACATGCGAATACTTACCTAATAGTAGGAAGTTATTTGATTTAAAAGAATACATTTATTTAATTTTAAAGTGTACTGTGTAACTAGGAAACATTAACAGTTAATTAGTAACATGGTCACGTTTTATTGAAATTGTTGTTTGAGTGGTTTAAAGGGTTTTGCCCTATTCATACTTGCAATGCATTTCTAATACATACATACATTTATTTTTGCACACAACTCCATTTAAAATCACCCATAGTTACTGCATAAACAGCTATATACGGTTTTATGTTTGTCGAGTGTCCGCCAATGTGCTGTCGCTCATGGATACAGGTCAGTACAGCACAAACATTTCTTCACATCTATTACAAACATATCCCTTGAAGTTTTACTAAAGAGTAGTCTTACGAGAGAAATATTTGCAAAGTTAAAATAATTTGTAAATTTACACACAATTTCTCAGTAAAAATTACAATTTTTTTCAGTGTTCTTTATAATGCCAGAAAATTTCCTTTAGGCATTGGTTGTCGTGTACGTATGAAGCTAGTCTCCCAATTTTCTTGTCCATCTCAACATTTAAGAATGGTTTGCAAAGTGTAAACCGAGTGAAAAAGTTGCGACATCCAATGATTAAAAGGATCGACACACTACATTGTTTTGGAAGATGTGATGGCTCGAGAGTATTTCGCATGTATTTTAATGGCAACACTGAGTGAAATGCAGCCAGCAAAGTCGGTTACTACGCAGGAAAAGTAATTCCAAGATTTGACGTCGAATTTAAAAGTGTTACGTGCACATTAGAGAACACAAATATTATTTATTTTGCTCTCTATATTTGTACGTCTTTAAAAATATTTTCCTTTATAACAAAACTACATTTTCGTTTTACCGACTATAGACTAAAGTGATAAGGCCAAAAGTATTGATAATTTTACATTCGATGGAAGATTACACTCTGTGGGCACAAATATATCTCAAGTAGGGCGTTCAGGAGTATTCAGTTACCCTTGAACAGCCTATATTGTAAAACATTATTATTTGGTGGTTCGAATGATTTCTTGAGTAGATAGAATATAAATGTTTACTCAAATATGCCATTGTTGAAACCAAAGCATTAAAAGGAACTGAATAAAAAATTACTTGCTTTCTAAATTGGAGAGGTAGTCTTGCACATTGAAACATCTACAACTATAAATGTTGATTCGACTATAACTATCTTAGTAAGTCGTTGGAACATCCTTGTCTGATTTCATAAAAAGCTACAAATTTTATCGTTAAAATATTAGAACTAGGGATTTCAATATCATCACAGAAGACATGTAGTTGACGTCAGAGAATTCTAATAAAAAAATAGCAATGAGTATTTTCCAAATGTTTACAATCAACGTGTTAAAACGTTTAAAAGAAGTCTGCTGTCAATGAACTCACCCGAGATATTCATGAGATTAATTTCTCAAGCGACGTTCGGAAGTTTTGAAAAATTGTAGGTGGATATAAAAAATTTCCAAAACCACCGTATGCGTATGCATGTAAGTATACGTTTCAGGAAGTTCGTTATTAAAATACGTGAGAAAACAGTGGCCTTTCAAAAAGTTCTTGGATCAAAAGGACGTTTGTTCTTGCCGTTCTGTCAATTGAAACGTGAAACCGAGGGGCGGTTGTGTCGGATACACAAACCCGTTACTGGGTAATATTTACTTTGGAATATGGGAATGAAGTGAAAGTAACGACATCTATCCTTGGGTTTTATGGCTTAGATCGGTAGGCCTATATGTAGACAAAATGTTTTGTTTGGCATCAAAATCAGTAGGCTACCACATCGCACGTTCCAAACTGCAGCCCCCAGCGTCCGTCCTGGCATCAAATTTGTAGGGACAAGTGTTCATGACACACTTCAATATCCTATGAACACAACTAGAACTTCCTTTTGTTATTGGCCAGTTGTGTCTACGTGAGAAGACATGTTCTTATTTGACTGGACCAACAGCAATAAATTACTCAGATACTGAACGTCCATTATTCGCGGACGGTCGCTTGAGGCATGTTACATTTAAAATCATCCAACCACGGAAGGGCATATGAACTAATGTGTTTTGGAGTACAACCCATCTTTAAATCTTTTCGCGAAAAACCAGTACCCCTATCCATGTGTCGGTCATGTTTTAAAAACATATTCACGTTAAAGCTATATTATTCTGTTTACATACTTCCATATTTCGACCAAAAAATTCCCAAGCAAGTTGACGTCATTGTACGGTATCGGCGTTCACTCTCTGCCGCTGAAAGGGAACATGCTCATTACTTGCAAAATGTTCTGGTTCAGTGACCGTTAGATTAGATGTTACTATTCTCCGAATACTCGCAACACTGCAATTTGTTCATTGGCTGCACTCAGAGTGGGACACGATTTTTAAGCCAATTAAATTAGTATCGGAAATTGTATCAATACGTGTTCCATATCAGTACTGATATCTCCAGACAGCACAACAATTCAGCTGTCATCCAGTCACTTAAACTAACCAGACTTCGAAGTGTTTCAAATTCAGTGTGACTAAAATTTAGTGCATTTGTCCAGCCTTACGTATGGGAACGGACAGTGAAGAGATGTGGGGAAATTATCTCCGTCTATTATGAATATGAATGTGCGTTTGTGGTGGAGATATTTTTCCTGCAGATTCTAATGGGATTAAGGCTTCTATGTGCCTAAAGAAATTTTGCGCCATAAAGGCCCTTAGACGAGGGAGCTATTCGGGCGACACTACAAGCCCATCTAGTGCTCCATCGCCCCTATGCAAAATACGCTGAAATGGCTTGCATCATTTCCGTCGATGCGTTGTAGTGTAAAAAATGTACCTGTAATAGATGAACTTTATTATACGCGATGAAAGCCCACAGATTTAACTACAGACACAGTCGTACTCTTCCTCAACCGCTTAAGGAAACGGCGCAGTTCAGCTCTAGAAACGCAATACATTTTACAGTTTTAAGATTAATTTTTCCCACTACACTCAATATGAAGAAAGCAAAACCATACAACTATGGATATTTGATTTTTAGTTTTTCTTGCATTAAGTCGTTTTCTCAGCGCTCTTACTTCTTGAGACACGTGTATACGTGCAAACGATTTCACGGAACATATATATATATATATATGTACTTCTCAATATCAGATATTAGTTTGAATATCACAATCCGAGAAAGTTTTGTATTAATATAATATTTATGTACCAAGTACAGAAATTAACAAAATATTTGTGTAAGTAGCTTCATTATCTAAAAAAGCGTCAACAATAAAAATTACCTCTAACAAAAACTTCTAGGTTTGTGAAGTTCCCCGTTGTAAACGAGTTGGCCAGCGAGGTAGGGCCACCAGTCTTTTTATTTTTTCGAAAAGATTCCACTAGCATTTGTACTGGAAAACGTATTAGTTCAGAAAAAATTTTGTAGTTGGATGATCTGATCTCTCACTCATCTAAGGTGTCTACCGGCCAACCATGGAAGATCAATAACTGAGTAAATGTATTCTGATAGGCCCAGTTAAAAAGAGAAAGTATCCTCGCCCGGCCATTAGCCAAAGGATATCTACTTGTGTGCACGTAGAATGTCGATGGTTATTCTGCGCCCAAATCTTCTCGCAACAAACAGGTGTCCCACATAGGCAACTGTATTGCAAACCTACATCTTAGCTAACGACTATAATTGCTATTCTCAGTACACTTACAAAATGGCATAAAGTATATTTGGGGTGTTTAATTTATATAGAGCTCTAGCTAACGCTTCATATCTAGATTCATACAGGAGTATTAAGGAGCCAGCTACTACGCAGATCGCTGATAACTGATAACGATTACTTGTGGTCTACATGGTGGTGAAGTAATATGGCACATAGCTATTTGATGCTGAAATCTTTCCACCGTAAAATGCAACATGGCATGTTATTTCTTAGATAAATTAAGTTCTGGATTGGATACTCGTTTGGATTGAATCTCATTCCAAGAGGGAGTTAGTAGTAGGGGTACGGGGAAACGAGCGCAGACCGGATTCGGGAGAGGATCGACGATCGAGGAGCCATCTTGAAATTTCCCGGTTTTCTCTCAGAATCGCTTGTTTTTCTCAAAAAATTGCATGTTTTAACCCAAGAGAGCATCAAAGATAAATTTTTCTCACAAAAAATTTCCCGGTTTCCCTTAAAAAAACACTAAACCAAACCACCATTGAACACCATTTTTGCAAAAAAACAAGCCAATTCAGGTGATTTGTGGAGCTAGCTTTACCTTCTAGACTGCACAATGAGGTATCTGAGAAGTAGATAAAATAACATTATTTTAATTATTATTTAAATTAACGTTTCTATGTTAAAAAATTAAAGGAATAAGCATTAAATTATGTATATAACCAGATTCATATTTTCAAGGGGCATACGATAGTTATGTCATACCACCATTTTGTTTAGCAGTTCATGCTCTATGATTACATGTGGCCTCTCTCTCATCCATCTCTCTTTCTCTCTTGTTTCTCTCTCATTCCATCTCTTTCTCTCCTGTCTCTTATTTTCGTTCGACCACCATATTGATTTTGCCTTTGTAATTTGTCTCGCTCTCATTTTATCTCTTTACTTTCTCTCTTGCCTCTCACATTTGTTTGACCAAGCCATCTACAGAGTTCCTTCATCGCCTGCTAGAGTGCGCGAATTACCAGTGTGTATATTTATTAACAAATTTAAAGATGTAATTATCTTTACATGTGACGTGATACAAAAATTATAGGAAAGTACATTCCCGGCAGGACTTTCCAAAAATATATTCTAATTGTAATGCATTATTTTTGAAAAACCAAATTTTAATAATATTTACTTTATCCAATTTGTTTTAACTGTTGTACGAAAATTAAGTTGTCTAGACTTGTAACCACATACGCATGCATGCACCATAGGGGAAGCGAGGCAGATGCACCTGTTATGACAGGCCATGAATGCTGGCGACGTCCATAGGACATCGCTGGATGGGAGGACAATGATCGCATTCGCTCGCGCTGTTATGCAGCCTTGTCAAAACAATTGTAAAACTATCAAAACATCTAGGAATCGATGCATTTATAAGATGAATAATTTTATTTAAATTTATTTCATTTATTATTTGAGTAATGGGAAAATATTTGGAAAATACAGTAAAATTAAACGAAAATGCATTTTTAAAAATGTAAAAACGGTATAAAAATTTTAAATTATATAAATTTCACACTTTGCCATGACAGCTGTTAACATTAAAAATTAAATCTTGTACATAAGGTTTCGAGTCCATTACCTCGGTAATAGGAGAATAGTATGCTAACCACTCGGCTATACAGCTACCATGGACAGCATTGCTTAAAATGTTGAATAGTAGGCGTCCAAGCATAAACGTTGCATTCCCCTGTTCAAATTTAATTAATGTATTGAACATTTGTTTCATTAATTTTTTCAATCAGTGTATATATGGGTTATGAACACTAATTTTTTGAAGTTGCTCTTTGTTTAATTTATTTAAATGCAAGCGATGTACTCTAGTATAACATCTCGTTATTTTTTCAGTCATGGTGTGAATATTAAATTATATTATGTGCATATATCCACATGGATTGTTTTTATATTATATTTAAATAATTTTGTAACAAGTCGGGCTGCAAGCAAGCGAATCTTTATAGCCACAGGTGAATTTAATTTGCAGTCTCTATTTGCCAGGCATGTGAAAATCTGTTTACAAGCATAATTTATTGCTCTAGGAATTGATTTGTCTAAGCCGTTTATAACCATAGTGATTAGCTTAAAATACTATTTACATTTTAAAATTATATTTTTTTAAGAAAACCATTTATAACAGACTTGTAACGACACAGGATTAAAATAAAAAATGGAATATGCTAAACCTTTGTTTTTTCAGATTTGTTCAAATACATTTCTACAAAATCACTCAAGAAAACTCATTATTTGTACAGCTATTGACATTGCCCCTTACACTTATTTCTGGTAAACACATTACTTTTTGTAGGTATAAGAGTATGTCAAATAAAATAATCTGTGTTTATTTTTTTATTTTTTTACATTTATTAATTTATTATTTTTATGTTGTATTTAAATTGCACATAAAGTACAGCAGAACAATGCAAAAGTTCTCTCAACTTCATTTCAGGTCTGCTATCTTCAAGATTAATACAACACGATATCGGCATATGTTAAGAATTCATTATCTGGAAGGCTTTCCGGCATAACTATCCTATTCGGATTTTATTAAATGCATGTATATGTAAATAAACTACGCCCATCATATTCTCTATATATGAGGGGAAGTAGACAGGATACAACACCAGCGATAAATTTAAGATATTTTTATTTATAACATGTATATATATTTATACACTGCAGACTACAGACATAAAAACAGAATCTTTAAATTTTCCACAAAATGAATGCAGTGTATTTACAGCAGCATGATAATTTTTCATGTGATAATTTTTATTTCCTGAGTTACACAGCTCAAGGCAGTCTATGCTAGCATGCATCCAACCAGAACCCTTTGCCATATATTGTTCTTATCTACGGCTAAGTTCTTCTTTAAAGGCCCTTACAATATCTGGGATACTATCAACATTGTTCAGTGCTTGATTTGCAGTCCTGAATGCTCAGAGACTGATAGCTTTATTCAAAGCTGAGGCTTTTAGTATGTAAACTCCAGCCAATCATTGTAATTTTTGGGACCTTCATCAACTTCTTCAGTGAACTGATTAATTACACTTTGCTTAATGTGGTCGAGGAATGTATGCACAAATATCTTTCGTACCAACAATGTTATTTCCAATCACATAATCCTTTAAAGTACCCTTGTATGCTGATTGTCTCAGGTAGAATCTGGTCTATGTGGTTTCGCCAATAACTAGCACAGGTCGTTTACTAGCTTCTGAAACTCGACCTTTGCAGTTCTTGCTATGTCTCTTCAGTTTATCGCCTCGTTTGAACAGATATGTGCACTTGATGCATTGCTACATAGCACAGGAAGGTCCCCACACACAAGAAATTCTTTCATGGTTCCAAGCACAATATCCATCATAAATCGAGCAACTTTACAGCTGAGGCGAGCCCATAACATAACACCCATACTACTTTTTCTTCTAACCAACTCCGCATATACCCACAAGTAAAACCATCCTCTATAACTTTACTATACTTCAACTATTCGTCCACACAGACCATATAAAGCAAACATGCAGTACCATACCAGTGACACAATCAGCTTCTCATACCATCCACCATGCTGACTGACACCAGCCAAAATACACTGACCACCCTTACTTATTATGACTCAAGCATTCCTTAGCATTTCAGAACTCGCCGACACAGACATACTGTCCACACCATTCGACATACACCAACAATCGCAAGACAGATATACTGCAAAAACATGTCACCCAACATATCATCCTTGTTAACCCGAGTGTACGAAGTAAAATTTTACAGTCCAGAATAACCCTACTACACAAATATTCTTACCATCTGTCAAACTAACATAACTTAAACTACTAAAGCCCAAAAAAGCTGATATGCCTTAACCTACAAAAACCAGAAAAAATCAGAAATAACCTACCATAGTCCAGATAATAATTATACCTATCCTAAGCATGTGTATGTCCTACATGTCTAACATTATTTCAGCCACTTCAGAAAATTCGGCATGTCCAAACATCAGAAACGCGCTTCAGACTATGGCCAATCATCACTTCGAGTAACATTCACCTAACACTTATAAATGAACAGTTGGATCAAACAGAATTATATTTAAAATCAAATATAGCTAAATGAATTCAGACCTCACATCAACCCAAGCAATTGTGCATTCAAGAACAGCCCATATCGCAATAATCCTTATAATCTGCCAATGTTACATAATCGACTGATACCAACCACCATCTTATGAAGTCACCCAACTGCAGAATTGGATCCAGGTGACCTTGAACTTAGACTGTAACTTGGTGAACTTTGAACTTGACCCTTGTAACCTTTGACCTTGAAATATCAGTAATCCCAAAAATATTAAAAATTCATGAGTGACTTATTAAAAATTTAATTTATCTTTCGCAAAGTTAAAAAAATTGTGAGTGATTGGTGTAAAGATTGTGAACGATCGATGGAGCGATAGATTGATGGATCGATGGAGCGATGCATCATGGGTTATGACAAATGGCTCAATATGGGTCATTTATGGGATGTTATGGGTCATTTATTAGTGGTGGTGGTGCTGATTTTTATTGTGGTGCTGATTGAGATTGTGGTGCTGATTGCAATTGTTGTGTTGATTGCGATTATGGTGCAGATATTGGTGCCGATTATGCTGGTAGTGGTGGTGGCGGTGGTTCTGATTGCGAAAGATTAATGCTGGTTGGGTGACATCATACCATGGCGGTTGGTATCTGTCAATTATGTTACACTGACAGACGGTAAGGATTATTGTGATATGGGCTGTTCTTGAATTTATGGTTGCTTGGATAGGCATGATTATATTTTACTTTATATTTGGTTATATTGAATTCTTAATGTAATTTTGCATGATACGACTGTTTATTCGTAAGTGTAAGGTGAATGTTACTCAAAGTGCTGATTGGCCACAGTCTGTTTGAAGTACGTTTCTGATGTTTGGGCAAGTCAAATTTTCATAAGTGCCTGAAATTGTGATAGACATGTAGGACATATGTAAGATTATAATAAGTTAAATTTATACCTGGACTATGGTACGTTAATTCTGATTTTTGTTGCCTTTTGTAGGTTAAGGAAGGTTACATTTTTATGGGCTTTATAGGGTAAAATTATGTTCGTTATACAGATAGTAACAATGTTTGTGTTGCAGGGTTGGCCTGGACTAGAAAATTTCCTTGGTACACATGGGTTGACATGGATGGTGTGTTGGGTGACATTTTCTTCCAATATATTTTCATACCGTTGCTGCTTCCTTGACCCAAGGATAAAGCAAGGCTGGAATTACCCCAATCCCAAAATGATGTAATAATTTAAGAACAAATGGCAAAAGCCGACTAAAAGAGGTTTTCCCATGTAGGTCGGAATATCATTTGTCTGTAAAAAGTTAAAGAACATGCAGTATGGAATTCACCTTTCCTTTCTTTTCTGATTTTAAACAACAATCAACCTTTTCCTGAAAACGTATCATTTTCATTCAATATTTTGTGAAAAACATAAATAGGATATATTTGTATATCTTTACGCATATTTTCAGAAAAAAAACTATGATCTTGAAAATATGTTCTATTATAATACAAAAATTTCATAATACTGTCCACTTACTGGACTATAGGTACATATAGAAGAGAACCCTACCAATATGTAAAATTTTTGGGTAAAACTCCAAGCCAATTTTTTAATCTCACTAAAAATATCATAAAAAGGCAACATTAATGACTCAATAATATTTGAATCATAGCTACCAAACAATTCAAAAGCCGTACTAAAATAACACCTTTATAGTGACCAGGAAAATTTCCAACATGGAAATTTATATACTTTCTTTTGGAATGACAAATTATTCTCTGGCCAAAAGACCAGCCCAAGGCCAATACCCAAATTCACTTGGATCAAAAATTCTTTTCCGTAGACTTTATTTTTGTGGATCTGGCTTGGAACATTTCTATTTAAACTTGCATTAAGTTTCACAATCAAGATCATACGTAATTTTAGCCATTTTGCCATTCTTTGCAAATTTATACAAATATGGCAAAAGAGAAACATATTAAAATTAATTTAAAAAAGAAACTCCAGACTTAGTTTGATGTGCTTGCCACTTAATTACATAATTTGCTTAAATATTATTTTTCTCCCCTCTTCTACTGACCAAAGCATTTGCTCTCAAGTAGAGAGAGACCCTTAAATGTCGAGGAGAAAGTTACAAATTTTCTACTTCGACGTTTTTACATCCAGATAACTCCCTAGACAACATACTTGAAAAATTAAAGTCGTACCTTTCCAAGCTTTCATCAGAATATAATTTGCAAGTAGATTTTAACGTAGAAAATTTCAGCCCGACTGCATTTCAAAATAGATTAATAGCATCTAGGTGACATACATACCGCGAAAGATTAAATTAAAGGTATGTTTTTGGGTTAGTATCGTGATTCATGTAGGACGATTTCTCTCAACGACAGTATTTTTTTTGTTTTATCTACATCTTTTTAAAAACTGGTTTGTTCGCATAATAAATTTTAAGGCTTTGAAATAACTGTTGTGATTTAAATTATATTAGTGATTGTTAATAATTAAAGTAAAAATATATTCTAAATTTGTTCATTTGAGTGTAAGATTACAAAGTGGGGTAATGATTAGCATGCTGAGCTGCCACTTGAAGTGTAGTACGATCTATCCTCGTCCACTTCTTCAGTAAGCATAAGATTTTTCACGTTCTGTAATGTGTTTAATAGTAAAGTAAATTAAAGTAAAAACAAAAAAAATTGACATCGGTGGGAAAAAATCATTATTTTTAAGAGATAGTGTTAGACATATGGTGAAGGCATGGCTAGCTATCAGTGGACGATCTGATGACTGTGAAATGGTACATAGATGGGTCATTGCTGTTGTAATCGTATGGACCATGCTTGGGCCATTTGTGTTCACCAAACTTGGGCCAGTTATGGCCATAGTCTGGCTAGTTAGTGGTGCCACTTCAGGACCAGCAAGGGTGCCGGGTATATGCCAGCTGTTGGCCAACTGTTTGCCGGCTTGGCATCCGGCTGTAAACCATAAATGGGCAATATGTGTTTTGATACATGGGTAGTTTCTGTAAACTTATAAGTTATGGTATGTGATATGGTTCCTGCTTTCGAGTGTAAAAGGAGCTGGGTTCCAGTTAGGAAACTTCGATTGACAGTGGCAGTCATGAAAGACACTTCGTCTCAGTTCGAGTAAGCACCTGGAATATAGTATGGAGCCAAAGGTTGCTGGTGCATTAACTCCTGAGATTGGCGCAATTCTATAGACTTCTTCGGATAGGAGCCTACAGCAGTGCTGCCATCGACAACTTCGCGAAGGCTTTATTGTTATTACTGTAACAAGATGTTTGCCTACAGCTTCAGTGCAAGGAAGCATGAAAGAACTTCTTGTGCCTACAATTTAAGACCAACTTAAAAAAATTAGAAATTAAATAAATTAGAAAAATTAAATAATAAACACAGTTTTTTTTTGTATTTACATACTCCTATGCCTATGAAAAGTAATAAACTTACCAGAAATAATTAAGGGGGCCAACAACCACAGGTATATAAGTAGCTGGTTTTCTTGAGTGTTTGTTTGTGTATTTTAATAAATTCGAAAAACAATAATACTTGAATATTTTGTTTCTTATTTTAATCCTGTATCATTACAAGTCTGTTATAAACTGTATTCAAAAAAAATATTACTATGAAATGCAAATATTATTTTAAGCTTATCACTATGGTTATAAAAGGCTTAGACAAATAAATTCCTGGAGCTATAAATTATGCATTCAAACTGAATTCCACATGCTTGGCCCTATGAGATTGCAAATTATATTCACCTGTGGCTATGAATATTCGCTTGCTTGCAGCCCGACTTGCTACATATTTATTCAAAAAAGAATTTAAAAACAATCCATGTAGGTGTATGCACATTATGTAATTTAATATACAGACCATGACTGAAAACATTACGAGATGTTATACTACAGTACATCGCTTGCCTTTAAATAAAATAAACAAAAAAATAATACTTCGACATATTAGTGTTCGTAAGCCATATATGCACTGATTAACAAAATATATAACAAAAATGTTTAACACAATAATTAAATTATATCAGGGGAATGCTGCTTCTTCGCTTGGATGCCTACTATTCAACATTTTAAGTGTTGCTGTCCACGGTTTCTATGTAGCCGAGTGGTTGCCTACCTCCGTGTCCGTGGCGCAGTTGGTTGCGTGCCGGCTTAGGGTCTAGGGGTTCTGGGTTCGATGGCCGGGTAAGGTATGGGATTATATTTTTGTACGACCGGCTGTATCCTCCTGCATGAGGCACGCGTCTAACACACACTGTCCAACGTCAAACTACAACCACGCCCGTCCAACGTCAACCATGCTCTGTCAAGTGGCACATGTATAATGTCAATAAAGTCCATTTTAAAAAAGAAGTTAACATACAAGACTCATATCCATGAGATCATAGTCTCGAATCCTGTACATGCATGAAAATATTTTCTTTTTTTTTTATATATATCAGCAGATGCCATAGCAAAGTGTGAAATTTACATATTTACATTTTTAAAACCGATTTTACATTAAAATTATTTTTCGATATATGTAGTTGTATTTTTTAAATATTTTGGCATTATCAAATTATAAATGAAATAAATTTAAATAAAATAATTCCACTTATAAATGCATCGATTCCTAGACGTCCCATCGTTTCACGATTGTTTTAACAAGGCTGCATTGTAGTGCGAGCAGACGTCGCCAGTACTTTTCGCCTGTCAAAACAGGTGTGTCTTCCTCGCATGGCTGCCTTTGCATGTGCGCATGGTTACAAAACTAGGCGGCTTAATAATCGGACAGTAAAAGCCATTCGAATAAAGTAAATATTTAAAAAATTTTATTAAATAATTATAACTCGAAATTTTTTTTTACAAATTTCTGTCCGGAATGTACGGTACTTCACAATATTTTATTTATATACCGCCTCGTGTATGGAAAATTACATCTGTAAATTCGTAAATAAATATACAAACTGGCAATTCACGTACTCTAGCAGGCGATGATGGAACTATTTAGATGCAAGGTCGAACGAACGTGAGAGACAAGAGAGAAAGATAAATAGAGAGAGAGGTGGAATGAGAGAAATACAACATGGAATGACAGAGATTGAAGTGAAAAAACCAAATGGTGGTATAACATCACGATCGCATGCGCCTTGAAAAGACGAGTCTGATTATATATAACACTTATACTTATGCCTTTAAATGTTTTAAGTAGAGGATTATATTTAATTATAAAAATAATTATTAAAATTATTTTATTTTATCGGCTACTCAGATACCTAATTGTGTTGTCTAAAAGGAATAGCAAAACCTCACAAATCACCTATATTGGCTCGTTTTTGCAAAAATGGGTTACAAGTGTGGTTCGGTGGTTTTTGATGGGAAACGGGAAATTTTTAGGGAAAAACTGGAAATTTTTAGTGAGAAAAGTTAAATTTTGATGCTCTTTTAGGTTAAATCAAGCGATTTTTTTAAAGAGAAAAACAAGTGATTCCAAGAGAAAAATGGGAATTTCCAAGATGGCCTCCTCAATCGCCGATCCTATCACGAATCTAGTCTGCGTTCGTTTCCCCATAGCCTTTCAAATAGTTATTTTTTTTATTGCAAACAAGCCTCGAAGTATCTCGAAATTTTTAAGTTCGGAAGTTTACCAACACATTTTCTGTGGCATTGCCAGAAAACTGGTGTAATGAGCCTACATGCAAATCACATGTGTCCTACTTTAAAATCTTTGTGATCTAAATGTTTGATTTGTAGCAGAAGCTATAGACTTACTTGCTATTATATTTTCGTAGTCTTGTGGGCTTTTATGATAGCAATATGAGGTTATAATATTTCTGTATAATGTCTTCGAGTGTAATAAATGCTCTTGTCTCTTTAACCCCATTCTGATATAGCTTCTTCTTTGCTGTCTGCCACTTTCATTTGGTGGCCCTTTATTTTCAAAGAGCTGTTTATCTCCTCGAAGATGGATTTTGCTTGCTGGGTACAGGATTCCGAACTGGTGAAGGTGTTGTTAATAGATAGGGCCACGTGTTTTTAGCGAAAAGATTCCACGATCAGTTGTACTCCAGAACACGTTAGTTCAGAACCAATATCGCCGTTGGATGGTTTTAACTCGTACGCGTCTGAAGTGGCTGCCAGCCAATCACGGACGTTCAGTCTCAAGGTACCTTCATTCTGATTGACCTAGTCGAGTAAAAGTGATTTCTCCCACAGGCACACAGCTAATGACCAAAGGGAATTTGCAAGCGTGCACGGAACAAGTTTCAGTCTAGCATGAGCATAATTATTTTTGCGGGAAATCGGGTGGCCTAACCACTAGATATCATTCGGCGAGGACTTGCCATCTTAAAAAGACGTACATACTCTTCGAGGTTACTTGATCGCAATTGCAATCAATGCTTAGATTTACAAACCTACAATTTTCCGTATATTCACTGCAATGTACACGGAAATTCAATGTTAATAAACGAAAACGCGAAACATTCGAATTTAGTTCCGCAAATACAAAAAAAAAAGTAATCGTTTCTGTACTTCCTTTAGCGTCGGGTTTCGTTAACGGACACAACAGGGTCTAGACAAAATTTCTCCTCGGCACTATAACCAGCAAATTATTGTTTCTCTTGAAGTAAATACTATATACACGCTACATAGACATATTCATTCCAACACAAAAAAGTAATATTCACCTGTACCAGTTAGCAACACTTAACACACTTAAAAAACTAAAGAGTTTCTGGAAATCAAAAAGTAATGCACGCTTATGTCATATTTATAACGAATTTATACATACCTTGCGTCATTATACAGGAATGTTTTAGGTGCGTGGTTAGCTATAGTCAAGGACGCCGTAACATTTGATTCGTGTTCAAATTTCGCTTCAGGATAAATATTTTAGAATTTCGGTGTTTAGCCTACTTTCTGAAGGAAAGATAGATTTACGGAATGACCCGTATGTATGTTTGAAAAGTATGTTCTCCCCCTGATGACTGTTAAATCCGATAATCGAATTTCACCAAACTAGGCACACGTTGTAATTAGTAAGAGCATAAGAATTTTATAGTTTTTCGTCACGCCGGGTAATTATAAATTTAGGGCATTAAGCTATATTTGAGGAAATTTTAACCGAATTGAACTAAACTTGTTACGTTCACAGTTCATGATATAAGAATTGAATTTAGAAAACAGCAATATTAGTAGATAGGTTTGATAGTCTCCAGCACATTAGGCTTCAGGATGAGGATCTGAGGATCTGACCTTGACCTAAAAAATTTCCTATATTTTCCCTAAAATTTACCTTCATTTTCCCTAAAATTTACCTTCATTTTCCCTAAAATTTCCCGATTTTCCCTTTAAAAAAAATGCACAGAGCCTCTAGCGAGCCACATTTCTGCGAAAACGAGCCAATCCAGGGGATTTGTGAGGCTCGTTATTCCTTCTAGACCAAACAAATGAGATATCTGAAAACTCGATCAAATTAAATAGTTTTAATGATCATTTATTTTTATCTGAATATATTTTTATAATTAAAAAATTGAATGGTGGAAATATTAAGTGTTCAATATCACCGTACTTATATTTTCAAGGCACATACGATCATGATGTCATACCATCATTCTGTTTCGTTTTTTCATGCTGTATAATTCCATGTTGTCTCTTTCTTTCTCTCTATCTCATTCTCTCATTCTATCTATTCCTCTCTTTTCTTTATCTTTCTCTTCTCTCGAGTGTCTCTCTTTCTTTATTTCTTTCTTTCGCTTCTCTCTTGTCTGTCTCTGCAATTCTTTCTCTTTTTCTCTTTCCCCTTTCTCTCTTGTCTCTGTGTTTTCGTTCTCTCTTGCCTCTCACTTTCGTTCGATTAGTCACATTTACTCCACTTTTCCGTCTACATAATTCCATCATCGCCTGCTAGAGTGCGCAAATCATTGGTGTGTATATTTAGTATTGAATTTAAAGATGTAATTTTCCATATAGGAGAAGGCATATAAAAATTATTCTAAAGTACATTTCAGGCAGGACTTTGTATAAAACGATTCGAATTTTAACACTTTATTTTTTTGAAATCGATATTTTTTCTTAATATTTTACTTTACTCAATTAATTTGTACTTTTCTAACGTAAAAATTGGATTCAAAATTAAAGTTATCTTAGTTTCAACATATAAAAAAAGAAAAAATTCTTATACAGCTGCGAGGATTTGAACCCAAGAACCCTGTATTTCAAGTCGGGCATGCCAGCCCTTAGCCCACTGTATGCCAAAATGAAAATCTGCGCTTAATAGTGGTATGTAAATATCCAAACGAATTTGGCGAATTCCGTTGTATTATTACAGAAATATTTTTAATGTTGCGTTACGCGAATATAATTTTGTGTACACATAGGAGCCAGAGAGTGTCGCGAAATTTTTAGCTAGCAAGTAACATTCCCAGCTCCAGGAACATATGTCTAAGATCTATTAACCATAGTAATTAGCTTAAAATAATATTTTACTTTTTATAACGATATCTATTTTTAAAAGACTTGTTACGATGCATGAATAAAATAGGACAATAAAAATGACAAAATTGATCATGTGATTTTAAAAGTATATATATTGTATTTAGAGTAAAGAAAAAAAGTTCTGTCACCTTAATTTCAGGACTTCTCTCTTCAAGTTTAGATATTATGCAATGTTAATAATTTATTATCAAGGCTATTTTCATAGGCATAACTACCCTAATCGGCTTTTATTCAGTATATGTATATGTGACTAAACTAAGCAGCTTCATATTCTCTATATCAGGCAGGGTACTACACCAGCGAGAAATTAAAGACTATTTTTATTTATATATTTACATACTTCAGAATGCAATCATAAAAAGAGAAATCGTAAATATTTCCACATCATTCATGTAGTGCCTTTACATCAGTATGCTCACCTTGCACTTAGAGAAAATAATCTGCTTATACGCAGCTCAAGATAGTCTACACTAGCAAGTATACAACCAGAACCCTTGGCCATATATTCTTCTTCTTCGCGACAAAGTTATTCTTTCAAGGCCTCTACAGCTCCTGGGATACTATAAACATTGTACAGTGCTTGAAAAGAAGTCTTGAATGCTCGTCGACTAATAGTTTCGGCCAAAGATAGTTGATTTCGTAATTTTCAATCCAGCCAAAGGTTGAATTTTATAGACCCTCTTAATCTTCTTCATTGATAAGAATTTGCCTGATGTGTTCCAGGTATGTGCATATGTCTCTCATACCTAGAAAGTTATTTCCAATCACAAATTCCTTTAAATTACCGTTGAATGCTAATTGTTTCAGGTATAATCTGTTCGATGTGGTTTCGCCAGCAACTAGTACAGATAGTTTTTTAGCTGCAGAAACTCTACCTTTACAGTTATCTTTATGACTCTTTAGGTTTTATCACCGTGTTTAGACAGATGTTTAAACTTGCCACAATGTTGCATAGCACAGGAATGACCCTTCACACAAGTAGTTATTTAATGCTTCCCACCACTTTGGCTGTAGGCAAATATATTGTCAGAGTAAAAGCAACGAAGCCTTGGTGGCGTCGTCAATGGCAGTACTGCTGTACGTGTCCCATACGAAGAAGTCAATTACGCTGTCGGTATTACGCGTCAAGAAGTCGATGGCAGTGCTGCTGCCGCAGGTGTCCCATCCGAAGAAGTCAATTACGCTGTCGGTATTACGCGTCAAGAAGTCGATGGCAATGCTGCTGCCGCAGGTGTCCCATACGAAGAAGTCAATTACGCTGTCGATATTTCGCGTCAAGAAGTCGATGGCAATGCTGCTGCCGCAGGTGTCCCATCCGATGAGCCCGATAGCACTGTGCCAACCTCGTGTTGATGGACCAGCAACATTTGGCACCGTAATATATTCCAGTTGCTTACACGAGCTAATGAAATGTCTTTCATGACTGTCACTGTCAAACAAAGCTTCCTAACTGGAACCCAGCCGGCTACTTACATATACTCGCAAATAGTTCTTAACATTTCATGTTTTACCCACTGTAACTTATGCATGCCATCTGCTCAAACGTCAACACCAGACTTACATAGGCCAGAAATAAGTTTATATTTTTAAGTTTAATATTTTAAGTATATATAAATTAACATTACATTTATTGTTTTTTTGCTATCCCATAATTAGTTTTCTGAATTATTTCTTTACTATTCAGATTAAACTTATGCAATTTTTAAGTATTTTATTTACATGTAGGAGCTTTGTTACACTGACCTTACTAAAAAATGTTCTTACAGCTCATACTTTCTGCTCTACTGGTAGACACCAGTAAAATATTTACTAGTAACTTTACCAACATACCATCCATGATAACCCAAGCATACCAAGCAAATTTTATAGTCCAGACCGACACTTAACCTTTGACTTTAAGCATTGTGCTAAGTGCAGTGTCTTCAGTGTTAAGTGTAGTGTTTGCAATGCTAAATGTGGTGCCTTTGGTGCTAATTGCGTTTTTAACTGCAGTGCCTGCAGTCCTAAAGGCGGTGCTGACCCCTAAAATAACAGTAATTCAATCAACACAAGCTTTACCAAAATTTTACTGCCACCCATACAATCTGCTCTGAAAACTATCATCAGGCAATTTACACTCATACTAACCACTTGCATTCGAGAATACCTCAGCCAACAAACGCCAAATTATACCAAAAATCGTAACTCCAACATATATGTTATTACCGTCAGAAACCAGCCAAATATATAATAGTCACCATACCAACCATTATAACACAAGTTATACCAGGCAAACTCACATGCCATTGCCTATAACCAAAGAAAAACTCAAGTTAACCATACCACCCATACCATCTTCTCTACCAACTATCTTCAGGCGATATATTCAAACCACTAAAACAGTGGTTCAAGCAGACCTTAGCCCATACTGACATTTAAAAAAAACATGCTTGTCATACCATCAGACACAAAACAAATATCATACCAGATATTTATATACATCACTCTATCAACCATTCATACCACAGCTAAGACATACAAAAAAAATATGAGTAACCCTGCAGACCAGGATTATTAGGTTGTATACCAACCATAAACCCCAGTTTACTTCAGTCAAGCCAAGATCACATTGTATATGCAGCATAAAAACTACTCATTTCATATCAATCCTAGGTCATCCATTAACCCCATCGACAAAAAAATGTTAGGTGGCAACACCCCAGCATACCAGACATTAATATAAATCACTCTATCAACCAACAAACCATTTAATTATGCCAACCATCAATACTAATAACTGCTCTTGCGAAACCTATCAGGTCACATACCTCCAGCATACTTAACAACCATATTGATATCATAATGGTACTGGAAACTAAAACCTATGTATAATATCTTTCACCGTGATATTAGCTTGCCTCAGACGTGCAATGTAGAAAGACATACAACCCAGTATACCAACATACTATGCCATCTAAATATATCAACAAACTACAACAGCTGATAGACATACCAAACATAATGTACAGCTAAAACATATAATTTGCTCTAACCCAAGCATACCTCAGTCACGACCGACCATATCAACCACCATACCTAATACTTACTGATCAATCATAACAGTCAACTATATTGACTACCATTTTACCTTATCAAACTTCGACAGGTACGCATATAAACAGACATACTAGAAGTCGAGCCGATCTAATATTCCATTCATAAGCTCGAACCATACTATCATAAAATCAATAATACTAATATAACAATCTATGACACCCATTCAGTACTAATTCCCAGATAACATATCATACTATCCAATCATACGTCTAACCATACCAGCTAAGCATACTGAACCTCTCATACCAACTAAACATCCCATCAAACGACTCCACTTTTACAAACTAATAGAATAATTAAACCATTCTCCCCACACCATCAAAGGTACGATTTTGTCATACTGCCAAAACAACCGAACCTAGATCAGGTTACACCAATCAGCATAATGGCTATACCAAACATACAAGAAACTAACAGTACAACCAAGTCATACTGATAGGTTCTACCAACAAGATGTACTAGGTATAAATAAACTAAACCACACAGGCAGCCCACACCAGCAGACAACACCATCATGTTATTCCATCCGTTTTATCCATTCTAAGAGACCATAGCGACCAAAATTATGCTAGTCAGACATACTAACAAAACAAGCTACCTATAACAACCATGCAGAGAGGTTATATAGTATAAACATTCTAAAAGTACCTCTACCATATATGGGCCTACATATTAGTCATAATATTATCAGACTGATCAAGATAATATTTAAGCCATATATTTCGATCTTCTATACTAACCATCACACCTGTCATCATACCTCTTGCCCTCCTTTTTAACAGCCATACAGAAACGTATTAACATACAAGGGAAGAATATATATCTAAAATCCTGTCATAGGTAACTAAAGAAATCATAAATTTAACAATGCTGTCCTTAAATATTTTAAAAATATTTATGCAAAGCTCTGTAAAAAATGAGTGCCCCCATAAACATTTTACATACAAGAAATAAACAACTTATATAACTTTGTCATATATCACGCGAAGGCAAAAAATATATTTATACATATATTAGGAAAGATGTAGGATCGAACATTCTACCAGCACTTGCCTATACACAACCAAGATATGCTTGTTACTACAAAATATCGCTTTCAGTGTGCCATTTTATTTATCCTACAGAAAACAATTTCGAACTCTCCTTGCAAGCATGTTACAGCCAAACCAGGATTTTCTATTTACTAGAGAGCATTCACTATAATAAATGGTTATGTTAGAGAATATCGCAACTCCTACAAATCTCTCAATTATAAACTTTATATTAAAAATCCTAGATATGTTGCATTTGTTTTGTGGATTGATTTAATTTTCAGACTTTTATTTAATTTCATTTTTTTTTTTTTTTTACTCATCTCAATATGTCAATTCTTCATTTACAGAAATGGACACCTTACAGATATCACAATATTATTATTTAATATGTCGACCAGTTTTACCCCAATGCCTAATCATAATTTAATGTCATGTAAAAACACTGTATAGCCCAAAACTTCCGTATGCCCATCGTTAATTGTTTAAAATATCCATTTATAGACATTCTTCCAGAGAGCATATTCTAACTTTTAATATCTCAAAATACCTAAACACTTCCTACTATACACTCCATTGCATCATATCGGTTAAACCAAAACACTTCCGTTCATACCATCCAGGACAACAAAACAATCGTACAAGCATTCCTATAAAATAGTCCAGTGAATTTCCCTGATAAAACATTTTATCGTGTATCAGCAAAATACACACACATGTTCCAATAATATAAACACCCAAACATTGTACCAAGGTCAACAATCCAAACTTATCGAACTCTCATTCCGATAGACCATATCATAAAACCAGCAATTAAAATGTTCCAGCAGAAAAAAAAATACTAACGAGCAATACTTGCAGATCGTATCATGCCACACCGCCCATTTAGACAGGCAATAACATAATCCAATAACAAATATACTACCATATCATAGTGTCAAAACATACAAATTACCCAACTTTACTTTCCGAAATTTTACCAGCCATACTATCAAACCATACCATATATTTGAAAGAGACACATTACAAGCAAAAAATAACATACCATACAGAGAAGATATATTTAACCTCAATCCATTCATTACGAATACCACCCATCGAAAAAATGTATCTCCTAATATTTTAGTCCAACTCAATAATTAAAAAAAAAAGGCAAACATACATTTATACGCCAGACAAACATTCTAACTTGTAATACCAGAAAAACCTGAACAGAAATAAACAGCGTTCGATATCTACAATCTATTCTATTATAACACATTGGTTATACCAAGCACTTTCTTAATACCACAGATGACAAAAAAAAACGTAAAATCCTTCCTATGAAATATTCCAACTCATTACTCAGACAAACCATATAATCATCTTCATCATCATCATCATGCAGACTTATACTCCATCTTTAGTCAGATATGATCTCAAACCTCCAATATAGTGTCAAAGAAATTTCAAATGAAGGAGGATAGCATATCCCATCTCAAATTATTTAATAGAGACTTCTCTTCTTTTATTCACAGATGAATCTTTACTGGATAACTACTTTCATCAAAAGTCTCGTATGTCTCTTCTAATTACTATTTAA
The DNA here is from genome assembly GCA_029891345.1 of Dryococelus australis. Classification (NCBI taxonomy): domain Eukaryota; kingdom Metazoa; phylum Arthropoda; class Insecta; order Phasmatodea; family Phasmatidae; genus Dryococelus; species Dryococelus australis. The sequence goes on along the minus strand of CM056997.1, from coordinate 149,847,270 downwards.
AATGCCAGAGAAGTCCATTTCAACTGCTATACCAAACACATATATACATATATTTAATAATCTTATATCCTCAGTGCTTACGCTTGTTTTGTATATATCAAGACATTGCATTCAACATGAAGGAAAAAATGTATATTTGATGACAAAACGAATAAAGACAATAATCTTCCATATACTTTATCTTTATTTCACACTAATATCAAAAATACATAGTATCAGTTACACACATTCAAACATATTCTTCATTCAATAAAAGTATTTATGCTTTACGTTAATTCTATAGTGCTAATCTTATTGTGAACAGTCTAGGTACGGTTATTCACATATACAGCATTGCAGTTAACACATATATAGGTCTTGTAGCTGTTGGCAAATGGATAGTTACTATCTTCATGTTGTTTGGCGCTAAACCTAATCATGAAGTCTTGCTGTGATAATTGCGCTCGCTTTCCGCTGTTCGACAAACAGTGCCTTTACACTTATTCTTAAATCTATATAGGATATCACTACGAGTAAACACATCATCGCACTTATCACAGTGGAATGACTTGTATTCTGGACTGAAGAAGCGATGTCTACTTTCATGTCGGCGCTCATTACAACTTTGGATAAATATTTTTTAACAATAACATTGATACCATAATGCTTGCAGCGACTCTTCAGAAACCCATGCTGTCGTCGATGCTGTTGGTGTTAGAAAAGGTAATTTTTTTTTTCAAAAATTGATGCCATCTTTAGCAGAGTACACTGTCATAGTAGATGATGCCACTTGTGACGATCTCTTCCGCCACTGTCGTTCGCGAAATTACATCCGTTCTTACATGACGCAAGCTTATATACTGTTTTCACAACAGAACAATTAGTGTATGTTATCCATTTCAACTGTCTCACTATAGGTCTGCTCAGTATGAATATGTAAAAAGCAATACACATGATTCAGTGTTATACGAAGTATAATGAACCTGTTCATTATCTAACCTGCGAATTCATATATTCATGTATCAAATAACCATTCGTCTTTACACTTGCAGGTCTTTCAATATTGGATATACCTTTTATTTTTCTATTGTAAACCCTTTTTATTTTATGTTGTGCGTACATCAGAATGAATTCTTTAGGTAGGTAGGTATGCGAGTTCAGTAACTCTGTCGAGTGCTGCAAGTGATTTAATATTTCCATATGTCACATTAGCTAGATAAAAACTATCAGAATGCTGGAACAACAATCCATCATTTTCACTATACCTCTATGATGAGAGATAGACTTTTGTATTATTGGTAGCGACGACACACTCGCTGCTTTTGTCACTTGGTTGTGTATAGGCAAGTGCTGGTAGAATGGCAATATGATTGTAGGTGTGCAAGAGGAAAAGAAAGTGTGTGTCCAAAATTGAAAGATGTTTAAGTGTAAAGACGAATGGTTGTTTCATGGATGAATTCGCAGGTTAGATAATGAACAGGTCCATTATTATTCATATAACACTGCATCAAGCATATAAGTGTTTGCATATTCATACTCTGCAGACCTATAGTGAGATAGTTGAAATGGATAACCTACACTAATTGTTATGTTGTGAAAAACATAGGTCTATATATGTTTGCATCATGTAAGAATGGATGTCATTTCACCTTCGACCGCGGGGGACATTATCGTCATGAGTGGAATCATTTACTATGACTGTGTACTCTGCTACAGATGGCATCAATGGTTGAAGAATTATCATCTGTAACACTGACAGCATCGACAACATACAGTAAGACCTCTGGGTCATTGTACTTTTATATTTTATCGCGTGCTCTTAGCTATTAGACCTTACCGGGCTTTGGTCTTCCAATAGGTAGGGAAGAGGAATCAACTCCTCTTACCGTAAATATACCACAGAATAATGCTACTGTTGGCCAGATCCAAACCTGGCACGCCCGCACATCCGAGTTCCTTCTACCACATAGGTTCTGAGACCCTCGCACTCAGAAACCAAGCGTGTGATCTGGCCGGAGTTCTATCCATACCCCTAGTGCATCTCCAGGGCACAAAAAGAGCGGGGTGCCATTCATCGCCCGGTCTTTCAAAGAGAGTGGGAATCTCTCCAGACCTTCTCAAGCATATGGAGTTAACCACTGCCAGCATGAGCCCAACCACTATGTCGATCACCAGAGAGAACCTCCATTGGGGCCAACCGATCGTCCCGTGCTACCACTTGTTTTCCATGGCACTAGTGGGTTATCGATGACCGATCGCCTCGCTGGTGACAAGTCTGGCGAGCAAAGACACACTCTTCCAACGAAGTGGTTGAGAATACCTCACCGGGAAAAATCCTTCCATCCAATGAAGAGCCGGTTGTTCGCCTTTCCCGCCCTGGGACCACCTCATGGCCAGGAGACAAATACAACAAACCCAGAGCCGCATATTACCTCGGCGTCCATCTCCACCAGGAAGCAGCAAAGCATCATCCCCCTGTGTCGCGGTTCACAGCAGGGAAAGCAGCCCTCGCTCTGAAATTGTGGTTATCTTCCTCATTCGGGGCCGAAAGACAGGCAGGCCTGGGGAGCCCCTTCCCAATCTTGCGGTAAAGGACAAATCCTAACGGGTATTTGATAAGTGCAATACTGCGTTTATTTGTAGTGATATCCTATATAGATATAAGAAGACGTGTAAAGGTATTGTTTGTTGAACATCGGAAAGCGAGTGCAAGTATTGCAGCAATACATTCGTGACTAGGTTTAGCGCCAGAACACATGAATATAGTAACAGTCAGTTTGCCATCAGCTACAAGACCTACGTATGTGTTAACTGCAACACTGTATATGCGAATAAGTGTACCTTGACTGTGTTATGTAACACTCTCGTGTAGTTGTTTCCAGCGCCGATAGGTACTCTCATCTCGACAGAAGGATGATACGTGTAGAGCGTGGATGCAGATTCCTGTTGTAGAAGTGTTATCAGAACTTCAAGTTAAAGACGTGCTCCGGTCTTTTCAAAAACTGTTGTGCATAAATGTTTAATATCTAACATATTAAACATTTATGCACAACAGTTTTTGTAAAGACCGGAGCACGTCTTTAACTTAAGTTCTGCAAACACTACTACAACAGGAATATGTGTATATATGTGTCTGTGTGTGTGTGTATAACAGGAAAAAAGTCAGTTAAAAGAAATAATATGGAAGATTCTCTGTAAAAAGATATGTTTTTAAATACATATATATTTAACCGAACATATGCCTTACAATATGTGCATTATATGTATGAGTATTTGTATAAATAAATATTTTAATAATTATTTCAAAAATCAAAGTATCATGAGTATTCAGTGTCTTTCAATTTTTTTTTGTGTTGTTAAAAACAAAATACCTGATATTTTTTTGAAAAAATTAAATAACTTTAAAACAAAAGATGCTATTTTCAAAAAATCATCAAGTGAAATGAAATCACCTTCGGGTACCCGTTTGCAGGTATTAGCCATAAGGGCACACAATATATTTTCTTGATTTTGTACGTTACATGTTTTTATCGTCAAAAATATTAATTAGTTGCCAATCTTAAGTAAATTTAGTTCAACCAGTCAGTCCATAAATACGAAACAGTAAATGTTAATGATCGCTGTAAGCTTGGAGAATGTGGTAAGCGAACAAAATTGTTAAGATATTACTTGGTGATGGTGATAAACAAAAAACGAATCTGCCAAGAGGAAGCACTCAAGAAGAAACCAAGAAAGGCTGTGAAGAAAACATCCCAGGAGGGATGTTGGGACCACGATCTACTGCATCGTAGAATCAATCTCCAACACGTGCACAGCTACAAGATATATCAAAGAAAATAAAAATAATGTGGCTCAGCATACACAAAATAACACGAAACTGCAGAAAGAATCACTAACAGTTTAACGTACCCTTATCGGAGGGTGAAATTACCAGTTACATGGAAATAAAAATGTAGATAATTAGATGAATATTCGTAGGACAACTAAATGCTGTATGGTGAAGTTCAAAAAGGAAGCAATAACCTCGAGAGCAGGAATATATACGAAATCGATCGTACTCGGAATTCCAGTCTGGTGTGACTAATCGATATGTAACACAATATAGGCTATTCACGCTAAAGTGAGCAGTATTTAAAGCCTCAGGACAGGCATTAACTACTATTTAATATTTCTTATTGCAACATTAGGCATTATCTTTTCAGGGTGATGAAATGTATACACTCTGTTTATTTGTCGCATTCCAATGTTTATTTTAAAAAGCAGCAGAGAGATAGAAATTTGGTGAAAGCAAAAATTTAGAAGAGTCTTAAAAAGTTCTCAGTTTACCGAGAACAGCCTATAGTTGGAAATATGTATAAAACAAAGATAACGAAAAATCATTTTTCATTAGGTTACTTTAAGTTATATTTGCGTCATGAAAATACTAAAAACTCGTTTAGTTTCTAAGTAAAAATTAGTTTTGGACACAAGATAATCATATATGACCCAGTAAAATTATTTAAATTGATATCAAAAAAATTTCGTATTCAAGTTAACAAGACTAGGACAGCAGTAAAATAATTAAAATAGATTCTGAGTGTTTTGCTTTTCGAATTACAAAAACAAAATAAATAAATACAACTGGAGAACATTTTAACTAAACAAAACATTTTAGGTGAAAAATTAGTTTATTAAGAACTTATAAAATCAATGATAACCAATATATAAAAATTAATTTAAGCTGTGCCAATACAACTGCCACACACTCCTATTCTGAAACTAGGACACACATGAAGAAGGTGTTGCAAAAGGGGATGCAAAAAAAAAAACATTTTCACTAACAATAAAAACATACGACTTCACATGAAAACACTATTATAATACTCCTTAAGAGGAGGACGTGTTACTAGACACCACTGGCAAGGGTATAACCACGGCATGTTTTTGTGTGGGGGTTGAATATGTGGAGGTTTCTGCATCACTGCGCAAAATTTGGATTTTAACCAAAACAATGACTACAAAAGCGATACCACATACTACAAGAGTAGATAAACTGATAGAAATTTTGCTGGTATGTTCAGGTAGTGGGGAAGGGTGGGGTTGAAGGAGACCCACAACATTCCAGAAATCAGTGCCATGAGGCTGGGGTGCAAGAAGAGAATCAAGTTCTTTGATAAGGTAATAATTTGGAGCAAGGTTGGGTGGTTTTGGAATTAGCAAAGAAGTGAGATGACTGACCGACAATGTCACTGTGAGAAGCATTATTGATGAAACCCCTACCTGCTAAGGATAGAGTAAATGGGGTTGAGTCTCTAGGGTAGTTCTACACAAAAATGTTACATCAACAGGGAATTTAGTTGCAAACAGCCAGATAGAGTGAGTTTTTTTTTTTTTTGCAAAAAGGGTAAATCAAGGGATATAAAAGATTTATCACAAAAATTCAGGTGGGGTTTACCAACAAACAAATTGAATTCACAACTGAAAGGTTCTCTAAAGTGACTGGAGCTATCACGTGTAGGGGAAGTGCAATTAGCCATTGTATCTGACTGAGTATAGAAATAAAATCCTTCGAATTCAACAGAGTGGAACTTAACTGTCTATGTACATTAGTTTCAATGGCATGTTTCAGGTCAGAAATCTCCAACCTAGCACTAGACAAAGCATCACTTACACATAATAACATAGTGCTCAAATCCAATCTGAAGCCTAGTATCAAAATTTTGTCCCACAATTCATGTGTTGTTTGGCTTAAAATATAATATAAACCTTTACATTGTTCAAATAATGTGTAGCCAATTTATTAATTCCCTTTGTAGTATTCAGAATGCGATTTTCTAAATTCATCATTAAAATAATGTGTTTTGCAACATTGATATAAATTTTATCTTGCATGTCTTTAATGGAATTGAGCAGTTTTTCCAAATTTTGCAGGTCGTCGTTATCTGAAGTCCCAAAAACTGTTTTCAGAATTTTTCCACCAGAATCTAATATTCCTTGTTTTGGACGGGACTGAGGGAGCACAGAAGTTATGGTACTTACTTCTGTTTTGAATGCACCAAGATTGGTTTCTAATTGTAATAAAGCAAAGTAAAAATTTTGATCAAAAGAATTATTGTACATTTGAAGCTTTTGGTGGACGTTAAGCACAATGTTCAACATTAGGTACAATGCAAAACATTCTTCTTCAAGTTCCTTTAAATCCAAATTAAGCACAACAGAGTAGAAATTGTCTGAAAAAGTTATGTCCTCATACTTTGAAAGATGATTCCTGAATTCAAGGGTTTTACCGTGACCGAAGACACATACACACTGAAAACCACCAGGAAAATTCCCAGGACCAACATGGTGAAACCAGGGAAACTGAAAAAAAAAGGTTACCTCTGAAAGAGCAAGGTGGCAACACGAGACTATACTGTGAATACAAAGACCTTACACGAATTGAAACAAAATAGATCCTATATTACACCCACAAAAGAGTACACAAAATCAATGACTAAGTTAAATATTATTCTTGGATGACATGCAGCTCACGATACAAATACCTACATGAGTTTTACAATTGATGAACCTATCCAGTTCAATACCTACCCAAAAATAATAAAATACCCAAAACAACTGGACATTTCACCACAAAATTTTCGATAGTACATATATACAAACATACATATATCAATCCAATCTAAGTTATTGTTATAACAAGACAAGTGAAGTTAACCAAGAAACAATACAACATGGATAAGAAGTAACTTAAATTAGTACCGCAGTTTTTTTTTGAACGGTGAGCTCACAAAAATATGGATTATAATATGACTCGGTTCAATGGATGATCAGTCCACGGACAAAACTATGCCAGGATTAGACAAGTAACAACAGTAACTGAAGTGTATAATGAAAAGCGCACAGTTAGGGTCTGCAGCTCCTAACAGTACAAAAAATATTATTTGGTTGCATAAAAATCTTTAGATGTACCCTTGTAATAGAGGCTCCTGAACTGGGATCAGCTAAAGCGGCAGTGACTGACGTCAAAACACGTTGGATTTGATATGGGCCCAACCAACATTAAGAAATTTTTTTCAATTATCTTATCAGCTGACTTACTGACTGGGTGTGCTTTGCACAGAACTAGGTCACCTATACCAAAAGTATTATCTATGCGACCTTTGTTATACTTTGCATGGCTCTTGAAATTAGCTCACTTTAAATTCTTGAGGGCTGAAATCCTTGGGATCATTCAGCAATAAGTCATTTAAATGCCACAGATTCGACAAAGAGTTATTTGGGGCAAAAGTGAACATGATATTAAATGGACTAGTTTTGTGAGATTCGTGTCTAGCAAAATTAAATGTCATCTGCAGCCAAGAAATATTTTTATCCCAATTTATTTGATCCATCGCATGAAAGACAATGAGAGCTGAATGAAGGTTTCGATTGAAATGCTTCGCATGCGAAGGAGGAGGGTTATTTGGAAATAAGGTAATGTGTCGTATGCCGTGAAAAAAGCACACGTTTTTAAACAAATTTGAGGTAAATGTGAACAGTTATCAGAAACATTAGATGAAGGAGTACCAATATTTTGAAAAATGCTTGTTTGAAGAACACGAATGGTTGACATAGCATAAGCTTTGGAATGAACCAAACGAACTTAGTGAAAACATCAACACACACTAGCAACATGTTATTTCCTAATTTGTTTCTAGGAAAAGGACCAACAAACTCAATAAACATTTTTTCTATAGGTTTTCAGCTACATCTGAAGACAGAAAACCTAAGTGTGTATATTCTGTTCTGGTTTGCTTACAGGTCACATTTTGCAACATTTGACTCTTTCTGAATAACAGCACCCATTCCCTTGTAAATTATATGCTTAAAGCCCTGAGAACCCAGGACACTTCAAATATACAATTTCCAAGAATACTTAAAAAAAAAAACAAGTATGTTTAAAAGCAAGGTGATGTAAGGAAAGAGGAATAGAGTATCTATAAACGTGGTCAATGAAGCAGAAAATATACTAACAAAAACTGCATTAAATTGCATACGGTTAAAACTACACTACAAAATTGAAACATGAATGTTTTCATATTGATTTTTAATAGAGCTTAATTATTTTCTTTTGGAAGAACTTTGCAAAGACCTAAAATAGTCGTAACAATATTAAATTTTCAAATTTTTAGAAAATGGAAATTTTACAATAATATTTCAGAGAAACAGATATATATCTACAAAAAAAATTGTCCCACAAGGACTCTTTTTAATACATATTCTTTGATTTTTTTCTCACCAAAATTGATTAAAATATTCACCAAGATTATCCCTATAGTACAACCCAAGTGTTGAGCCAAAGAGGATGTCAAAATTAGAATTCACAAAAAATTATTAAAATCGGTAAGATTTTATTTATCCTATAGTTCCATCCATAACTTTCCCTATCCATGACATTGACAGCCCCTAAAAATTTTATCGCTGTTTTTTTCCTTCTCAACAAAAGCAAAAAGTTATGTCTCCCGAACATGGCCACCTAAGATTTTCCATGGCCATTAACAGGAATTTGTAAGGTAAATTTCTCTTACTTCTGTTACACAATTCATTATTCAAAAATGTAAATCAATCACTATTTTCAAATTAAAACTGAGAAAAATCTCTGGCTTCTAAACCCTGGCAGAGGCTATTTAATCTTCCCGAACAGACCATTTCCAAAACGGTGGCGAAACAAGACCATGAACGAAACTATTCAATCAGCACAAAAATGGCAGAGAACTGACAACATACAAATCATCATCTTCAGGAAAATTTAAATTATTTTTGACAAGAAAAATTCAAGGTTCCTCCTCTCATATTTACTAATATATCTTATTAGAAAATTGGAAGCGATTCCTTATTATGTTGTGCAGAAATACTTATACTGCTCATGTTATCCAAAAATATTCTGACTGTAAATACAGAAATTAGCGCATGAAAGTGACGTCCCTGCTTCTCCTTAGGGGTTTTACATTTTTATTTAACCAGTGATAAAACCGAAATACCTGACCAGTTATCTAGGGGAGACTTCCCTCGCAGTCAAGCGTCTGACCCTCATATCTTCATTATACACAAAAATCGACCATTTCCTCACTATGGGGGTAGCCACAATCATCCACCAATAGCAAACCAGTGTCAAATAAATCATTCTCTCATTTACGCCCTATCGGGGTTTCTATAATTCACAAACAGTATAGAACAGTCCAGTGCAATATCTGTGACGTCGTCTCCGATACATTTGAAATTAGCTATTCATAATTGCACTGGCTAGACCCGTCCTTCTGGTGCACTACGGAGAAGGAACACTGCTGAATTCTAGTGGTGGCAACTCCAGCCAGGTGAGCAGCGCTCGCCAGTGTGCTAACTAACGCTTGGGGGCTGTAACGCGATGATGTGCCAGTCCAACCAAGAAAACATCACTTGTGGGCTATTCGCGCTACTATGAGCCGTAAATCCACAAACGTGGGCTTCCGTCAATACAAACGTAAGTGTTTATTGGGGTTAAAAGTAACTTGTTTTTTTTTTTTAGCTTAATTGTCCATTGTCTGTAGTTTATTCCAACATACATCTTCCGATCAATACTTTTCCATTGTGGACGGGTGAAAATGGTGTTGCGTTGAAATTGGATGGGAGCGGAGAGAGAAACTGTACACTCATTTATAAGCTGCTTGTCTCATGCTGTCAAATAGCCTGAATGGTTTCATGTGTTTCTATAGTAGCACCGAGAGGAGATGAATGAGAATATTAAAAAATCATAGCTTTCAGGTGTCCAGGTACAAATATTCGTTTCCTTTTGTCACAAGACCTGCAACAAAGAAGCCCTTTTGAAAGAAAATAAGGTTTATGTTTATTGCCCGATTTTAAATTTGAAATAATTTGACTCAAATGGGTGTCCTTTCTTTGATGTTCTCTAATATCGGTAAAGACAAATGGAAAACTTGACAAAACGTTACAATTTGGAAGAACTTCAGATTCTATATTGGAACCATCAAACATACGGGATAATGCATCTGCTACAATATTTTGTGTACCTTTAATATGTTGTACTCTAAATTTCAGGGAAGAAATTTTTATAGCCCATCTACCAATTTTACCTAATTGCCAGGGATGAGCCAAAAGCCACGACAAAACTTGGTTGTCTGTTTCCAGAAGAAATTTTGCATGTTCGATATATTGCCTAAATTTATCAATAGCAAAAACTACAGCCAAACATTCCAGTTCATAAATAGTAGAAGATTTCTTTTCTTGGGGAGTGCGAGTGCGAGACACAAAGGCAATTGGCTGACAACAGCCATCAGTCTCCTGAGGCAGGACAGCTCCAATAGCTGGACTAGAAGCATCTGTTTGTAGGATAAACTCTTTACTAAAGTCTGGCATGCGTAATACAGAAGGATGTATGATGTCATTTTTAAGTGTGTCAAAGGCCTTTTGCCGTTCTTCACCCCATCCAAATACAACAGATTTCTTTCGAAGTTTATTCAGTGGCGCTGCCTTTTCAGCTAAACTAGAAATAAATTTACCAAAAAGTTGTATCATACCAATGAATCTCGCTATGCCATTCACATCGCGCGGGGACAGAAAATCTCTAATGGACTTAGTTCTCTCAGGATCAACGGAAATTCCACTGGAGGAAATCCTATGTCCTAAAAATGAAATTGCTTGCATTTCAAACCTAACTTTAGAATTTTTAAAAGTTAGACCTGAATTTTCCAAACGAGAGCATACTTATATTAAGGGGTCTAAACGTTGCTGAAAGGTGTCTGAGTAAACGACAAGATCATCCAGATAATTGTACACAAATTTGAATTTCACATCATGAAAAATCATATATAAAAGTCTGGTAAGTACTTGTGCACCTGAGACCAAACCAAACGGCACACGGGTAAACTGATACGAGTTCCAAGGAACACAAAAGCTAGTGATTGGTTTGGAGTCTCCAGTCAAGGGTATTTGATGGTACGCCGCATTTAAAACAATGATGGTAAAAAATGTTTGCCTTCCCAAACCAATTGAAAGCCGAATGGAGATCAGGAAGAGGTACAGATTCAATTTCAATGTGTTTATTAAGTTTACGGTAGTCCACAACCATACAATGTTTCCCATCGGGTTTTGGTACCAAAAAGGCGGGACTCGTATATTGAGAATTAGACTCTCTATGATTCCTTTATCTGAAAGCTCATTTACATGTTTCCTTAATGTTTCCGTTTGATGAGGTGCTAACTTGAAAGGGTGACTCTTGGCATTTTCTTTGTTCAGCAATTTAATTTTATATTCCAGTAATTTGGTAAGGCCTAACACTGTTGTAAGGACCTTAGGGAAATTGTTGCATAAGTTCTCAATAGCAGCACGCTGCTGTTCATTAAGATCTTCAAAGTAATTAATTAATTGGTTAGACTCTGCCTTATCACCATAGGAACTATTTTGCTTAGTTTCAGAGCCCACTAATGGAATTTTTAATTTTGGAGCAAACTTAAAAAAAATGTTTTTGTCTTGAATATCTAGTACTATGCCAGTAGCAGCCATGAATTTGGCGCCCAAAATAAAGTCCAATCCTAAATGTTCAGAAACCAGACATTTATGAATCAAAGTGAAATTGTCAATTTTTAACTTAATAGTGGCGCAACAAGAAATTGGCAAAGCCTGTCTAAAAACTGTGTAACATCGCACATATGATGGTTATACTGATTTAACTAGTTTTAATTCCTTTAACTTTTCAAAAATTCTTACAGAAATAATAGTGCGAGCAGATCCAGAATCAACAAAAGCTCTAGCAGGTGATGGCCCTACATTTTCCTCAAAATGTGGTGTTCTGACCTTTTGAATTCCCACGACATTAGGGATCTCCATATTGCATACTTCAAATTTTGTCTATTTTGCATGGTCATAAGGACCAAACAATAGATGAAACTTCTGGAAATGTTTTACACGATGAAACAGGTGAGCATAATATTGAGTATTAGCAAACTTGCCTGGATATCGAAGATAACTTGTCCTTGCCCTTGTCCTCGAGTGACTTGTTATTTTTTTGTTGTAGAATATGGCACTGGTCAATGCTGTGGCCTACTATTTTACAGTACCTACATGAAGGTTTTTCCCTTGCTAGAGCGTCAGAGGGAGAGGGGATTTGGCATCCTTAGTACCCTGTGATTGCTCTTTTCTTACTGCGACCTAATGGGTGGGGGAATCATTAGGCCTTTTCTTGCTATCTGACCCACGAAATATCTGGTGTGTCTTAAAAATGTGTTGCCTCTTTTGGTCTGCATAACGTATGTATTGTGAATGAATACAAGCCTGATCAAATTCTGCAAATGTGTTAGGTTTGGAAAAAAAAAAACTAAATATGAACGCCCTTCAGCTTGCAGTCCATCTAGTATTGTATTGACAACTTCAGTTTCAGGTAAATCTAAATGTAGTATGATTATGGCCTCTCTGACTACTGCTAACATAAACTGAAAGTGACTACTGGGGTTCTTGTAATCTGTTGAACATTCTCAATTGCAACTGGGCACGCAACCTTGAAGGAATAAAATATTTAAAATGTCAGCATGGTAGGCATCAAATGACATGTGTTGAGAAATCACTAGACTAGTTCGTTCACTCAATGGGCCTTGAGTAAAGGGGGAAATTACCTCAAGAAGTTGTGCCTGTGGCACTAGTTTGCTTTGTTGTAGTTTGACTATTACTTTAAGAAATTTCAAAAACTTGGGTTCACTCAATCTATCTATAGCTGGGAAATCATGAAGCATAGTTTCAAGGGGGTGAGTTATTTTGCCAAAAACCGATGAATATGTGAATGATTGTGAGTTTTAAATTTGGATGGGTGCACTAGAAACTGTGGTGGGATGAAAGGAATAGGAAGTTTGGATGGGCATTGTATTGTGAATGGTAGCGAGTGGAAAGGTGGTTGAGGTTATGCTGGGGATGGATGGATTACTAACTAGGTTAACAGAAATGAGTTGTGTGGTGACAGGTACTGGTGAAAGTGAAGTGACTTTAATGTTGGCCAGTTGTTGAGTGATTTATGTAATAGTGGTTGTTGGGAGATCTACACTTGTATGATTTATGATGGAGAGTGACGCCATACTAGTAACAACTTCAAACAGTGACTGTGTTTGAGCTACAATGCTCTTAAGGGATTTTAGTTAAGCCTCTGACAATCGTTCAGCAAACATAGCTACAAGGTTATTAGCACGTTTTCTGAGATGCACCAATCTATTTTTTACCCTGGGGTAAGAACCAGAGTCTTCTTATGTGAGATTATCGCAAATCTCTTGTAATGCTATAATTTTTGTAGTGTAAACACGATATTCTGCTTCAATATCCATGTTAGCTAAAAAGTATAATGAAATGGGGGCATTATTTATTAAATGCTGCTCGTAATGCATTTCTATAAAAACCTGCAGTATTTTCCGATACTTGTGCACCCCTGATGGTGCACTCGTATGCACACTCATCCTTAAGTAACAGTTCAAGCACAATGCCAAGTACTATTATGACAGAGGTTCAAATACACTACAAGAAATTGCGCACATAAGAAAATATAACATGATCCAGTCCACGGGCCATACACTACGTTATGTATTACGAACTGTAGTAAAGAAACGAAGCGTTTGTGGACCTATGTTCATAAAAAAAATTTTCGTTCTCTAGATATGAGAAATTTCCCCCCATAGTATTTACATATTTACTGTATATGCCAGGATAATATGAGTTGTATAGAAACCGTTTGCTCCCCCATTTTAGAAGATAATAAAATTAAAATTTTATGTCCTATCTCGTGAAACAATTATATAAATACCACCAAATTCATGCGACAAGGTATTCTTTTGTCTCGTAAATTTATCTTATTAGATGTGTTACTCATATATTTTATTAATAACTCCCATTTATTATTTTTTCTTAGTATGCAACTTGTCCCAAATAATATAAGCTGAACTTTATATGGTGGTACTATCTATGACAGTCATTAAATGTGCTAAAACGCAACCTTTCTTTTCTCCATTTATGAAGATCGTCACACAAAATAAATGTGTATTTTATACCATATCTCGGGGACCTATTAAATGATTCCCATCTAATTTTTCACGCAAGTATTGTTTTGGTAAGTCATCTAATCTTACATATTTCGTATAGCGGAGGTTTTTTTTTTTTAAATTGTGTAGTAAATACAGTTAATTTAGATTAGTATTATATATATATATTATTATTTAACAGAACTCATCTAATTGTTTATGCTAAAAGTTTTCATTAGAGCCATTATTGTCATCTCTGCATAAACCTGACACATAAACCATGCTTTTGCTTTAGATCATAAAGGTTATTATTTTTATAGCTGAACACCAAGCCAACAGCTTATTGTTTGTGATCACGAAACTAGTGCTAAGGTGGGTTAAGATACAGCACGAATAAATATGAATATTTGCAAGACCTAAAGACATAAATTAAATCTGGTCTCAAATGTTTAAAGGCAGATAAGAAAAGTGTATACGATCACTCCTGTCCATTTGGGTAGATATTTATTTTAATATTGCATTGTATTCATGCATTCGTGGTATTTGATGAATTGCTACAGTCATTAATCACAGGCGATTCAGACTCAGTAAACACTATTCGAACCAGGAACACGGCAAAAATGTGAAAATATGTAAATTATATATCCTTTATTTATTTACCAACTGCCGAACTGCCGTAATGAAAGGTGCATTTTGCCAGATCCGTACACAGTATAAACAGGCAGGATCTCTGACATTTACTCGCCATTTCTACACGTCATGCAAATACTAAACGAAATATTCGCGAAGTAATGGGTGACGTGTTGGTCGGCGCGTGCGAAACGAGAGGGGAGCGGGGAAGTAGGGCGGGCTGGCATAGTTGCCACGTCTGTTATAGTGCCGTCCGAGCGGCATTGAGCAATTATGCTCGCACTCGTCTGTAATCCCAGCTGCGCTACATAACGAGAGGGAGGCGGGAAGTAGGGCGGGCTGGCATAGTTGCCACGTCTGTTATAGTGCCGTCCGAGCGGCATTGAGCAATTATGCTCGCACTCGTCTGTAATCCCAGCTGCGCTACATAACGAGAGGGGAGCGGGGAAGTAGGGCGGGCTGGCATAGTTGCCACGTCTGTTATAGTGCCGTCCGAGCGGCATTGAGCAATTATGCTCGCACTCGTCTGTAATCCCAGCTGGGGCTACAAAACGTTGACGGCCGCGCGCGAGTGTTGTAATTCCACGTGCTTTTATCACACTAACGATACACAATGCGAAAAGCAAAACGTAGAAACAACTGCCGTTATGTAGCAAAAGGGAAGTGTGTAAAAAGGAAAATGCAACATATGCGTGCAGCTGAATTTGCCAGGTGTGTATGCACCGTACAAATAAGGTTATAATGTCTTTAGATAAAAAAAGTGGGAAACAGCTGTTGTGGCACAACAGCACAAGCACGCCTACTTTGTTGATGTACTGTACGAGTAGTGATGTTAATATTTTCGCGTAATACAACAAATACATGTAATGTAAGTGCAAATTGCAAGAAAATAAGAAGAACAGACTATGATTTATGCATGGAATTAGGTACTAGGGTAGATTTAATCATAAGGATCCGTAGGAAAGTCCGAATTGTAAGAAGGAGTAAGGAGGTTTCATACTAAGGCAGTTTTATTCTATACATATGTTTTTCACTAAGCGACAAATAGTTTAATGAGTTTGTTAACATATGATATTGTATAAAACATTTAGTTTTTGACAAATGTTCACATTTATGTTTGAGCCTGGAAGGAAAAAAAGCAGGGGGGTGGGCAGAGCTCAGTAAATGAATAAAAGAGCTTGAAAATAAAACGAATTATATAACTTTCGAGGTGTCTGCAAAAAAGAAAAGTTCCTCGTGTTTTACCAATTTCAAACAAGTTATGTAATAGTATGCATAAAAATAATAATACAAGATGTATGCGCGAGAATATCCGCAATAAGTACACCCCACAGCCAAGCACCGACGCCCGTAGCCAAGTAAGTGGAAACAGCTATATATCAAACGAGTAGTAGGGAAATGGCGATTGATGCACAGGGGGATCGGGGATCGGAATCGAATTCGGCCGGACACCATATCGTTATGTCACCCGTCTGTCATATTTGAAATATGACCCTTGACCTCGACCTTGACCCCGGTGACCTCTAACCTCAAAACCGAAAATATTCCGAAAAAATTCTTCCAAAATTATTAAAAAATATATACTATAAAATATTAAATTGAAAAATTGTTAAGAAAAATTTATAATAAAAAATTATAAAAAAATAATTTTAAAAAATTTCTTATTATATATTTAATTTGATGATTTATAAGATATCTGTAGCAATATTTTAAATAATTGTCATTAAAAATGTATTTTAAAATTGCTAAAAAATGTATTTTAGAACATATTTAAAAAAAAAACTCTTCGCCATGTCCTCCATATTGGTAAGCGACTCGACCAAGTATTAGCATTCGACCATATTGGTATGCTCTCACTTTGATTTAAAAAGTATTTTTAAAAGTCTGATTAAAGAAAGTAAAAAAAAAAAAAAATATAAAATTCGTTAAAAATTACTATTAATAATTGTTTAAAAATAGTTTTAAAAATGTATTAAACCTTAAATTTAAAAACATACATTTCTGGGGGAGGTAATTAGTGTATTCCGCTCCGTTCGCTCCCTGTCACGTTCATTCCATCAATTACTAACTTTAGTTCGACTCCCAGCAGACGACTGACTCCCTCGCCCCCAACCCCTCAAATATATTAATTCCACCATCTTGATTTTTTCGTTCCTCATTTGTTTATACAATGCTGGAGGCCGCCATATTGGTAGGCGCATTAGACGACATATTAGTAAACTCATCCGCTTCGAAGTTTGTTAAAATTTATTATTTAAATTATTATAAATTATTTTTAAAAATAATAAAAAAATTATTTTTAGAAAACTTCACTTTCTGGAGGTCACTCCGTACCCATACCCATTCCACCGTCTTGGTAGGCAAGCACCATCTTGGTAGGTGCGTCCGGAAGCAATCTTGGTAAGCGATCATTTCTTTGTTCTGCTCATGTATACTATTATATAAAGATGTAAAGTTTGTTTGTTAGATAGAGGTAATCTCTAGAACTACTAATCTGATTATTATAATTCTTCCACTGTTAAAAAGCTACATTCTTCACTATGGATATAGGATATGTTTAATTTTAAAAAAATAATTGAGAAATTTCAAAATTTAGGGGAAAATATTAGTTACTTGACTGCTTTCTAAGCATCCTCTGCAATAACTGCAGGGTCGATTGTTATAACTATTTAATTGTTAGAAAACTACATTCTTCCAGATGGTCAAAGGCTTTGTTGAATTAAAAAAAACCTTCCTTGAGAGATTAAAAAAATTTTGTGAACCAAGTCGGGGAAAAATGAGCTAACTGTCTGCTTTCTAAACATGCTCTACCAAAACTACAGGGGCCACAGAAGGTCCAGTGGCTAGAGAGATTCCAAGTGGGGCCGCAGTGGCTTAGTGGATAGAAATATATGTGGGGCCACACTGTTGGTAATGAAAAATGTTTTACATCAGTGTTTAAAAAAAATTCTTTGTTTAAAAAAACTATTTTAAAAAGCTTTATATCGATGTTAATAAAACTCACTGTCGGTAAAGTCAGTGTAGATACAGTGTAAAGTGAAAGAGAGTCTCTAGACACCAAAACATACATTGTTACATATACAAATGTAATTGAATTTATAAAACGAAGGAAGTATGTGCAGCTCAAGGCAGGCTGTCGTAATTGTCTTCTCTAGACTTGGATGGCAGAAGGTATTGGCAACATCGGCATTGTTCGCAGAACATCAGACCGACAGTGCACGTGCGAACCGCAGTGGCTAGTCACCCGACGCGCGGGCCACCAGAGAGAGAACTGCAACAGCTATCAAGGCTTGAATATTTCACACTTAATGACTAAGATCCCAACAGACAGCGATGGCATATTCATTTACAATGTAATACGTCGAGGAACCTTCGCCCCAGTCGAGACTAAGTGAGAACCACGCTCGAGCCCTTGTTCACAATAAATTATAGGCTATAGGTGGAACAAAACATACGCTACTATACACTGACAGTATTGTTTTTCGGCCTATATATGAATAATGCTCTGGATTACTGACCTCGTCCCTCAGCACAACTCAGGGTGCGATGAAACCTTCGAGATGGTCAGGACCGACGCTATTTAAGTGTGACAGGCCGTCCGAACCAGCAGTTTTTGAGTTGGAGCTGATGAATGGCTGAGCGATAGAAGAACGAGCGACGGGAGAACCAATGGACCAGCGGAAGGGGAGTCTGCGACAGTGTATATCGAGCAGTAGAGTGTGCGGCTCGCATACGGGACTGTTGACTAAATGCGTGAGTGAAATACATTATAACGTATGGAAACAGACTGAACAAATGTTTGTAGTGGGTATGATTTAATTGACTGTAATCAAGAGAGACATTAACAAGAACATGTATTAAAGTTGAAATAAACATGAAATATTAAGCTCATTGTTAATTAGAAAGAGTAAAACTGAAGACAGCTTATTGATGTTGTACATAGTAGCAGAGTGAATAAATTAGAAATTAAATTTAGATTATTTTTTTATTATTATTATTAAGGCCTCCGTCCATTACAAACTCAGAGACGCCCCGCGGGCGTTTCGTCGCATGTAACAATACCAATGAGAAAAAATTGTACACAGTGCGATATTGGGAAGACAAATGGACGAGAAAAATTATACAGTACGGCGAAAATAATATATTCTTTACTATACTCATTTATGAAAAATCAGACACGGTAAAATACTGGGAGAACACACGGGCACATAATACACGTACAATACTGACGGGGAAAAATATACATGTTACTACTACACCGATAGAAAAAAGGCAAAACATTCCAAACACATTTAAAGCTGACGACAGTGTCCACCCCAAATCATGCGCTTTGTATGTATACCTCTCTTTGCATTAAACCGCCTCATGCTAACGCACTCCCTATAAAAAATATGAGTTCTAGTTCGTCCGTTTTATCTTAACATGGTAAAAGTATGTTTGCCGAATTGAAAAAAAAAAAAGTAGATATTCCTCTAAAAGTATAAGTAATATATTATAAAATATGGGGAAAAAGTAAGATATCCTAGATAAGTTTATCCAGTGCTAAGATGCAGAAGTATACAGCCCACCACGAATGAAAAAAAAATTCAGGAGAAGCGGTGGACTGACGCTAGGACCTAAGATGGTAAAATTGATAAATACATAAATAAATGCTCACACAGGCACCGAACTATACAGATGACAATGAAAAATGTATCCCCCTGACACCTTAACAAGGAAAAAAAAAACTAACTAAATTTCAGGACCAATGCTGAAAAATATTAATACACAGAAAAAAAAAATGCCTCGCGCAGGTACAGAAGCACGCAACGCACCAGCGATCAAAAACATTAACACACAGAAATTAAAACAATCACAAAAAAAAAAAAATTAACAGAAGAACACACCCGCCGTCGAAAGAATGTAGAACCCACGATCGAAACTGTTCAGAAGTATACAGCTCACCAACGATGAACAAATTGCAGGGCCAACAACTAACAAATACAAAAAAAAAATGTCGGAAGACGCAGAAGTATAGAGTCCACCAGCGATGGCAAAACCAGTGATGACAGAACCAGCGATGATAGGACCAGCGATGACAGAACCAGCAACGACAAATCTTAATAAATAAATAAAGAAATGATCACACATGCACAGAACCATACATACGTTAATGAAAAATATATCATTCGAAGCCCATACATAACAAGGAAAAATACTAATAAATACAGAAAAAGATAAAACACCCCATACGATCAGCACGCTCCCCATGCTCTACCTCCATCTCCACCTGCTTTGCACAGGTACAGAAGTACATAGCACAACAATGAGAAATGTTCAGGACCAATTACAATAAAATACTAATAATTACATAAAAAACTCCGCACAGGTAGAGAATAATACATTCCACCAATGCTGAAATATATTAACACACAGAATAAACTGCTCTGCAGAGGTACACAAAGAAATTGCATAAATGGTACACCTCCTCCTCCTCCTCCTATTCCTCTGCCTACGCACGCTACACATAGGTACAAAAGTACGTAGCCCAAAAAAGATGAAAAAATTTCAGGGCCAATGCTGCAAAAATGTCGGACCAACGACGAAAAAAATAAAAATAAATAACAGTCCCTTCCAAGTTCAAAATCACTTCATTAGAAAATTTTGTCAGCAGGAAAAAATATCCATACGCACCACAATCAGCACTGCATGCTGATTATGATGTGTGTGTGTGTGTGTGTGATGCTGATTGAGGTGTGTGTGGTTGATTGTGTTGCATGTGGGGCTGATTGTGGTGCATGTACTGATTGCGGTGCATGTGGTGCTGATTGTGGTGCAGATTGCGAATGTGGTGATGATTGTGATTGTGGTGCTGATCGTGGTCCATGTGAGTCACAAGTTAAAATGAATCCCTCCTTAAAATTTATATGTAAAATAAATATGGGAGCAATCTGAAAAAAAAACCCACACAATCATTCGCCCCAGAAGAAAAACACGTATATACTTACATAACAATATGATATTTAAATATGCTTGTAGGCAAATGTATATCTAAATATTGAAATTTTAATTAATTTTATATTTGTGTACCTATACATAATTATGTATAAAATAGAATAAAGCGAATGCTTTATTCCCATATTTATGTGTACATATTTATGTATACCTAAAAGTACACATACTTAGGTATAAAATAAATTGAATATATATATATATATATATATATATATATATATATATATATATATATATATATATATATATATATAATACACACACCTTGTATATAGGTTTATATAATTATGTATGAAATAAAAGGAAGTTATTTTATATTTATGTATTTATATACCTATACATAATTATATATAAAATAAATTGAAAAACTTTATATTTATATACCTATACATATTTATATATGACTATGCATTATTATGTTTAGAATAAACTGAAAATATATAATATTTACTTATTTATATAACTGTATATAATTAGATATAAAATAAATTGAAGATAATCGTCATATTTACATATTTATATATAGTTATACATAATGATGTATAAAGTAAATTGAAAATAATTTAATGTTTACGTATTTATATATACATAATTATCAGCATGTTTTCTTCTAGGGCGAACGAGTATATGGGTTTTCTCAGAGTGCTCTCATAGTTTTTTTACATATAAATTTTATGGTTGAAGTTCTTTGGTGAGCAGAAGCTAGGCTCTTTAATATAATAAATATGACTGCTCTTATAGAGTATAAATTGATAGTTAACATTCTGACACCATGAGATTAACATCGATTTAGAAGTGCTCTCTCGTCATATCATAAAGGCCTGCCTTTGACCTCAAATAACATGGAGCCGCCACCTGCATCATCTCTACCTGGTTGTCGCTAGTGCCGATTCTGTGATTGAGTGTTCACATATGGCCAAAATAATTGTCGGTATGAGAGAACTGCCTGTACGGAGTTACCTTTTTGCGCAATGAAGCATTACGACATTGGTCCCATGCAGTTTGTGCAGGGAGATAGATTGAAAAAACATAGCGAGTTCTGAAAGGATTCGTCTACTGAGAGTCAGGAAGTATTGCCGTCAATACCTCTTGCTGTATCGATGGGGACCGATTTGAAAAGTGAATAATATGAGACAGTTAATGTTAAAGACGGAATGAGTGCAGTAAGCATTGTGGGGGCCTGCCATAGTGTTGCATTGTTCAGTACAAAGTCTAAGTTATGCCTCGATCAATGATGAAGTGTGGTGGGAGTCAGTTGTAGTACTAGGCACTTTTATTGCAAAAATGAAATAAAGTTTACCTTGGGAGTGGTGTAATATACCGAGGACCTGGATATATACTTCTTAAAGCAAGATTATTAAATAACATGTTAATCTCTCAGCCTTTGGAAGTAAGAGTATATAGTTTTATTTTAAAATGGGGGGAATTTATTGTAACTTGTGACCCACATGCTCGCACCAAAATCAGCAGCACAATCGCAATCAGCACCACAATAGCAATCAGCACCTCATGCACTGCACATACAACAATCAGCACCACATGCACTACAATCAGCACTGCAAGCACCACAATCAACACCATATGCACATCAGCACAACAACATCACAATCAGCACCACGTGCACCACAATCAGGGGTCATTATAGGTTGTTAGGAGTCAATTGGTCGTTAGGTGTCATTAATGGGTTACTAGGTGACATGAAAGGGACATTATGGGTTATTAAAGGGTCATAAATGGGTAATTTATGGGTCATGGGTCATTTATAGGTCATGGGTTATTAGGTCATGGGTCATTGGTCTTAGGTCATTGGGTATTGGGTCACATGCCAAGAGGTTTTCGGGAATTCGTTGGAATTTTTGGGAATTTTCCCAGAATTTTTGTTTTCAAGATAATTCTAGGCCATGGGGTCAATGCCAAGGTTACCTGCATTCAATGTGGTAGTAGTAGTCCGTAACCTGATATCCCTAACTTGTATGCGTTTTTTCTCGAGTTTTTGTTTTCAAAGTTATTCAAGTTCATGGGGTCAAAGTCACCTGCACCCAATATTGTGGTAGTACGCAGTAATGCAAGATACTTGCTGACTTTAACGTATTTTTATCGAGTTTATGTTTTCAAGGTCATTCAAGGTCATGGAGTCAACGTCTAGGTCACCTGCATCTAATATGACAGTAGCAGTCGATAACATAATATGCTTGCTGACTTTTTAAAAATATTTTCTCGAGTTTTGGTTCCAAAGTTATTTAAGGTCCTGGGTTCGAGGTCCTGGTTACCTGCATCCCATATGGCGGTAGTAGTCAGAAGTGTCATATGCTTGCTGACATGTATTTTACTCGTGCTTTTGTTTTCAAAGGTCATTCAAGGTCATGGGGTCAAATAATCAAGATCACTGGCTTACAATTTGGTGGTAGTGGGTCTGAGGCCCTACAGCAAACATGCAAGCTTATTTTCCTGCATTGCTGCAAGTTACTGTAGAAAAACGGGACAGGATTGCAGTGCAAATTGTTGCACAGAGAGAAAGTGAAGTATGGCATAATAAAAGACAATGTCGTTTAACATAAAGTAATTCTGGAGTGGTTTGGTGGCGGAAAGATTCCACGCCTTGTTG